>VBSM01002217.1:29665958-29697487 GCA_008086735.1 Cheirogaleus medius | reverse complement strand
ATAGATTTGCGTATGTTGAACCATCCCTGCATCCCTGGGATGAAGCCCACTCGGGTGTAAAATTTCTTTATATTTAACCTAATATAATTTTTTCTCTTTAAGTGCTGTAATGAGACATATAATGTATAATTAAATCAAATATCATAGAAATACAATGTGTTACCCCAGGAATTTCACTGTGCTTTGTTTACTTTCCTCTGCTATTTCAAAAGTAGAATATCTTTATAAAATTAAAGGTTGTAGCAACAAGTATAGAATGGTACAAAGTAGACTATGGTAATCAAAATAATCAGTATACCATTCTAATTCAAAAAACTAAAATTTGAAATATCTTTCTATATACTTTACCAATATAAATGATTTTCCATATAATACTTATCCATTCTTTAAGAAATTATAAGTGCATTTATCACTGAAAACCAAAGAATTAAGTGCCAAGCCTAGAACTAAACCAGGCCCAGATACAGAACCAGACAATTCAACATCTCTGTAAGCAGAATCCAAGAGTTGCCACATAAGCCAAATAAAAATAGTCAAAATAGTCCAAGGACATTCCTTATACCTTTTGCAAGAGAGATTTTCCAAGGAAAATTTTAAATGTTGTTAAGCCCATAACCTTGAAATCATTGCTGACTTTTTCATTACCTACATTCCTTCTAAAGTCACTCTCAACCATATTACTACAAAATCACTATATTTTATTCCCTTTTCCAAAATCATTCAATGTTATACACTTGCTACATTCACCTCTTTCCACTTCTTCTTCTTCACCAAAATAAGAAATAATATGAATTTAGTGATTACAATATGCAAAGCATTGTCCCAAATATTTCAAATATATTATCTCATTTGATCTTCCAAACATTCAATGAGTAAGACAGCAATATTTTCCTCACTTTACAAAAAAATAAAAAATAGATTCCTAGAAATCAAGTAATTTGTCTAAAGTTTTAGGGCTAATAGATGTTAGAGGTGAAACAGAAATCCAGCCAAGAATCTTAATGTCTATGTTCTGGTAGTCATTCTTTGATCCCAACATATACACTCAACCACATCTCCCAATAATTGTTAAGGTGAACTCTCCCCTACAGATCATATCTTCTCAGTGGTCTCTAGAACTTATTGGTATCTAGAAGCACTAGCATTCATTTCTAGTCCTCTCCAATTATTCAAAGGCTATCCGTTCTGAAGGATATGTCCCCTATTGCTACTGACCAATTTGATCTTTTTTTTAATAAGTTAATTTTGAAAGGGCTTGGCATCAGTACAGCACAGTGGTTAGGATTTTTTGTAAGACAAACTGGATTCAAATCCGACTCTGGTCACTTCGTAACCATGTAACTCTAGATAAATGACACAAATGCGTTCACCCTCAGTTTGCATATCTGTAAAAAGTAGATGGTTATAATGTCCTGCTCACAAAGTTGTTGAAATAAGTGAGATATTATAAATAAAATGCTCTTAATGATTAATCAACATTCAGTAAACACTCAATAGGTGGTAACTACTATCATTCTCGTCTAATCATGTGCTTCCTTAAAACATTGTAACAATTTGGATATTAAGTTTATCCTGATTCCTAGGCTAAAATAAAACTTGGCTTTAAAGATAAATAACTTATATTTTTAATTCTGTTTGTGTGTGTTTCTTTAAAAAATAGCTCCCAAATCACTGCTGAGAACTGATAAACCCAGAACATGTGTTCAATATATATATGAATTAAATACTGAAGGCAAGGATACAGAAGAAAGATAGTAAACAAATGGGAAGAATTCCATGCAGAATCTTTCATCCACTTATAAAAAATAAATAAAACTAGCTGTTTGAGAATCACTTTAATCAAAACCTAGAATAAAGTTCCCTGAACACTCCAGCTGCCAGTCAGAAATTGAGAAGGAAAAGACTGTGGCTAGAAGATACAAAAGAGAATTAGCTTTGCATTATGCCTTGATTAAATGGTGAATACAAAAAAAAAATCTTAAAATACACCTTGTCGGTTATGACTCTCTACAGGTAAGAGGTTCTGAGTGGAAAATATTACCATTAGGAATGTTGACTTCACTGGGCTTCCATTGGGAGAGTGGCCCATTCTGGCAGGTAACAAATCATCTTCAACAGGCCTATTGGTGCCTGTGGTTAAGAGAGAGCCCAGTGGGCAAAGGTAATTTTAAAAAGTAAGAGAACTTTTAGTTTCCTTGGTGAATAAAGGCCTTTATTGAATAAGACAGAAAGAGCATAATCTATATTGTCAGACAGGGGCCAATAAGAGAGTGATAGGGAAGTTATTGTCATATATAGTAATAATCCCTAGAAGGCTATGTGAAGATCATCCAATTTAGGCCCATGAATTTTTATCTTCTCCTTGAATTCCCAGAACCTCCCCTTGTAAAATCCACCCTTTTGGGGGGGAGAGACTATTTTTCTAATATTTTATGGATTCCTTTTTATAAAATTAAAGTTCTAAATATCTTCAGAAAAACTCCAAAGAATTATCACTAAGTGTCACAGAAAAACCTTGGCAATAATTAACATCTTTGTATAGCACAAGTGTATTTTTTTTTTCAAAAGAAATCTTCTGAAAAACATATTTGACTTACAATCAGATTACAAGCCTCATAGTTTTGTTTTTATGTAGAAATTACAAAGTCATTTAAAAAGTTGAGTAACATTTATTAAAATTTAACTTGAGATGATTGATTTAAAAAGTGACATTCTCAGAAACCTCCAAAGAGAGGCGTTTTCTTCTCCTTAGAAAAGAATAAGAAATGGTTAAAGTGTTCCAAAAAAATCTGACAAATATATTAATATACTTCATCCTCTCATCAGCTTGAGGCTTGATAAAGATGTTGGGGCAAATTTTGGGAGTATCATAACATGACTTGAAAAGAGGATACATCCCAGCCCTGACCACAACTCCTGGCTCTGTGCCTTGGCTGCCATATTGGACAGTGGTGGGTGGTGGGATGGAGTGTAAAGGTTAAAGGGCATGGACCCCAAAGCCAGAGGTCTCTGCTCTAAACTTGTTTCATGAGTTTCTAGCTCTGTACATTTAAGAAAGTTACTTATCCTTTGTATATCTTATATAATATTAGTATCTGCCCCACAAGTTTTTGTTAAAGGGATTAAATCAGTTATTTTTTGTGATATTCCCAAAATAGTACCTGGCACAGAGTAACTACAGATAACTGTCTGTTAGACACAATAAAATTAGAACAAAAGGAAGAGAAAGATGTTGAATTGGCGAGAAAGTGAGTGAAAGAGCCTGACTGTAGGCGTTGGCACACAGAGAGGGCAATTTTTGGCACCTGTGCCCTCTGAGGAAATGAGACAAAAGAAACAAAAGCAGCACAGGAACTGTGAGACCTTGTTATCTCCCTGACCCAATGCACTTCCCTCCCTCTGCACACCGTGCCTGAAACTAATATCAGTATGTTTTGAAATCAATTGCTTGCCTTGTAAAATGATCATATTTAAGAATCATCTCCTTCTAAAAAGCATAAAAAAACTTGTAGAGCTATTTTAGGGGGGTGGAAATTAGCATATATTTACTCATTAGTTAAGTGGCCTCACAGGTAAAGATTCCTGTAGGTTATTGAGAATGGCCTTAGGCCAAAATACCACGAATTTTTTTAAAGTATTTTATAACATGGATCAGAGTGATGACTGTTAGTACTAATCACAATTAGTAGAACTATAGCCCATAGAAAGACACCTAGGGACTTTCCTTTCTGCCTCTGAGTGTGTATGAGCCTCAGGCAAAGGCTTAGTCATTTATGATTGGAGCTGTGCAAAAGTAAATAATGGAAAAGTAGGCGGTTTGCTGGCCTCCATCAAGATTTGGAGGAAGACAAACTATAAACACCACAATTAGAGAGAAGCCAGATGCTTGAGGGGGCTGACAGAATAAATAACTCTCTGATAAATAATTCTCAACAAAACTCGTTCAAAAACAGAGGCTTATTAAGAAAAAAAAGTCCAACCTTCAATTAGACAAATTTTAATCAGTTAACTGAAATATCAGAATCAGAACAGTATACCCCTCATAATATTGTTCTTTTTTTCCTTCTTAAGGGTTTCTCATCTTTCAGCTCATTCAGTAAACATTTGAGTCCATTTTGTGTACTGCACCAGATGCTCATTTATAGGTTGTAACGCCCTTCTAAGTTCATGGAGATAAATGTAGTCTAGGAGGGGGAAATATATTATCCTCAGTTCCTGGCTGCTTCTGGCTAATGAGTCTTGTTTTCAGAGAAGTCTTTGCTAGAAAGCTGGGCTCTGGGAACCCAGAAGCCAGCCTGACTCTTTACTCTGCTTGCAAAGGTTGCTTTGTCCTGCTCACCCAGCTGGAGTAGTCTCTTGAGAGTAAGAAAATTTTCTCCAAAAATTAATACCCAGCTCTATGCCCAACAACAAAGTGGAAAACATAGCTTCTGCTCTTATCAAGTCATCATCTAATGGGAAAAAGAATATTTTCCAAAACTTAAATATCTTCAAAATGCTTATATTCACATGAGAGAAAGATGCAGCCTATTTTATATGTCCTCATCACTGGAATATTTTTATTTCAATAACAATTGGCTCACATTTCTTTATGGAAATCTGTAGAAAATATTTTATCTAAGTTGTGCCTAACAGCATACATTTATTTTAATGTTATTAATAAAAAAATATTTGCATGGTAAATATTCACTTTGTTCTAAGCACTGTTATTCTGCATTTGATGTGTATAGTTATTGTATGAAGAATTGTGAAGGAGATAATGAAGCTCTTAGGTATCTATCTCTCATTAACAGTGGCCCCACACGCCCACCCTCTTAATGCTTCTTGTCACCAAGCATTATTTATCACAAATGACTAAGTTTATACCTGAGGCTGATAAATATTATGTCACCCTCCCTTGTTCTGACTTGATCCTATCTCCTCCCTTCCAAATTTACCTGTTCTATGCCTCACGTTCCTACAGCTCTGCCTACTTACTGACTCAATTTGATCAATTCATTTGATCAAAGGCCATGCTAATATGAAATCCAACAGGAGAAACATCAATATTTCACAGGCTCTCAATGCCTTTTAAGAGTGATGTGTGTATATTTCAGACAGCATCAGTAGGTTACTGGAGCAATGATTTCAGTTAGTGGATCATCTTGGATACTCCCAAAATTAATCCCTGAATGTGGTACAGGCTTGATTACATTTGTTTTACTTAGTCTGCAACTTTTCACTATTGAATTAGACAAACAAAATTTGTACCTCAACAGCAACATCCCCAGCTTTTCCTCGGTGAGGAATTTCATATGCCTCCATCTGTTGCTTTGTGAGTCGTACTAACTTTTCAGCTAGTTCTCTCCAGCCTTTTCCAAGCTTGACAGCCGAAGTCAGAATAGCAGCCTCTTGGATGAGATGTGCTACTAACCCTTGGCAATCCATCTTCAGCAGAGCCTGAAGTAACAATTACATGTCATAATGAAAAACAATTAATTTGAGCTGTTTTTCTATAAATTAGAATTTTCATTATATATTCTAGAAATGGAAGTCATTTTATCCACCACATACATAGGTGAGTTTTTTAAAACTCAGAAAGTTGATTCACTTTTAAGTAAATTCAACAAGGAAACTACAGTGGATATTACTAAACCAAAATTAGGGGATATTTAACATTGTGACTAATTGTAAGACTGTGGATAAACCACTTAACTAATATGTGTTTTAATATCTTTAACTGTAATAGCAGGAAGTTAATGCAGACACTCCCAAAGGTACTCTGGGGTTCCAACAGTCTATAATTTATCAATCTAGGGTTGATTATTCACTCACAAAAAAATAATGCCTTGCCTTACCAGAGGATTGGCTACAAAATTTCTCTAAAGAGTGAGCACACTGGTGATAGTAAACATCACTCTACTTTTCATCAAATTGTGATTTAAAACTTCCCAGAATCATGCATGTTGCATAAAAATGAGATTCTCCTTCAAATTGAACAATGCTCTTGATGTTTATAAATTTGAGAAGTATACAAATTTATAAATTAAAAGAACTCACTCATCACCAATATAATTATGTTAAATATAAGCCACAAGTTATTAAAGATAAAACACTTAGTCTTCTATAATGCAAAATAAAAAAACATCAGATTATTTCTTTCTTCCTTTATTAGGTATCTGAGCTTTGGTACTCAGCATGCATGTTTCAAACAAATCTATAAGTTTCTGTTTTGCCTTGAGTACATTTTAAAAAATAGGAGATTATAACTTTCTATACTTCTTCTCTGTTCAAAGCAGCAAATAGAGTAATCCCTCCTTATCTGCAAAGGATGCCTGAAACTACAGATAGTACTACTAAACACTATATACGCCATGTCTTTTCCTATACATATACACGGATGACAAAGTTTAATTTAGAAATTAGACACAGTAAGAAATCAACAATAACTAATAATGAAATAGAACAATTATAACAATATACTGTAATAAAAGTTATTTGAATGTGCTCTCTCTCTCTCTCTTTCAAAATATCTTATTGTACTGTTCTCACCTATTTGCCACCCGCAGTTGACACTGGAGTAACTGAAACCAGAGAAAGTGAAAGAGCAGATAAGAGGAGACTACTGTAAGCATGCTTGGTAGCCCCTCATTATTTAATGGCACCAAGAAACTTTATCTACCAACAGAAAACAATAAGTAATAATGAATAACCAGTAAGGCAACCATTAAAGCCCATAGAGTGCTCATTCCCATGGGAGTGCACAGCTAGAAGGATCTCCCATGGTTTGTACACAAACACTATACTGATCCATATTTTCATATGGAGAAGTTATGGCCTCATTGAGAAGCAATACTGAGCCAAGAGGCCCCGGAAGGTGCTTTTAGTGAACTGTGGAGTGGGTATACCAGTTTCTTGTTTTAGGGAAAAGAAATACGCACTTGGAGTCACAAAAGATGACTTTAAAATTCAGCTTCACAAAGTATAGAACTTTAAATGAATCACATAATATCTCTATTTAATGATTTTTAAAATGGATATGATGGTCATTCTACCTCATCTAATTCTTCATAATCATTATGAAAATTGAATCAGATTCTGAAGTGTTTTAGAGAATGTCAAGTTCAAGTATGTAAGGATGGTCAGTCTCAATGTCTGGAGATGACTAAAGCGTTTAGATCCCACAATCTTGCCAGCTTATCAGCTCTCTTCCTGCCACCCCAAATAAATACATAATCCAAGAAAATGTACACTAAGTATGCAAATAAAATTTCAAGAGACAACTGTATACCCCAGGCTCCATTGCCTTCCAGTCAGATAGCCAGGCCCAAGCCCCTTCATACGAAATCCTGAAGCCTCCACTGAGGCACAGTATGAGCTGTGGAGCTCCCTTGGAAATTCCACCTTTGAATGGGCTCTCTGCTACATTGCTTAGTTAGCCACTCAAGCCACTCTATTAATTATCATATCCCCTACCCCCCCCAAAAAAAATTGCAGTGATGGTCAGGCTTAAACTTTCAGATCATTTGACCAATATAACATTTTTAGGCCACTCAGAGATAAAAACAAAGCAATTTTTCAATTCAAAACTTTGTGGGTTCATACTGAACATGAGCTAGGAGAGGTAATGAGCTATTGCAAAATGCATGTGTGACTTCCACTAGGTAGAGCAGCTTCTAACATTCAGCCTCCATTGACTCTGAATGGCCCAGATTATGTGAGAATACAGCACATCATAATAAAACTATTCACTTAGCAACTGGATAATGGACCTTTTAAATTTTAACCCCTCTCAGGGTTATTGTAGAATAATCCAAAAAATGGAGAGGAAATATTTTATATGTTTATTTCTTTATTATATAAATTATTGTTAATGTCACAGATTAAATTCCTCCTCCAAATGTTTTCTCCTCCTTTTGCACCTTGATTAGGATTTTGTATATAAACTTGCCTGTATAATCTCACTCATTTCCTTTGGGCACCATCCTTTCACAGTTATAATGCCATTTAATACACATGCCAACATATATACAGTACTTACACAAACATTTTTATACACACATACTTTGTTTCAAGAAGACATAGTGGTTTCAAGCATGATTTTGGAACCAAAAATTTTCAAATATCACCGCTAATCATAACCAGTGGTTGGACCTTGGGTAAATAGCCTAACTTCCTAAGACTCTTGTTTCTTTCATTTGTAAGATGAAGACACTAGCTATACTTACCCCATAGAGTTGTTACATGGCTAAATGCGATAATGTGTGCAAAGTGTTCAGCACAGTGCAGTGCCATACACATAGAAAGCATTAGAGAAGTATTAACTATCATTATTACTATTTATACATTTACATTTTAACCATTTTTAGAAATATGCTCTTGATTTTAAAAATTTTTATAAAACATTGAATTTCTACTTTAAAGGCAAAACAATTCTTTATAATTCTGCACTGAGTCTTCCACTGGGATGAGACTCTGAGGGTCCTGTTAAAACATGAGGATTAAGAAGAGACTTACCAATATCTTTGTTTGGAATGTGATGTTTTACATGCAGAATAAGAATATTAAATTGCTAAAGTAAAGGATGTTAATGATGCGTTTTAAAAAACTCTGAAAAGTGGACCTCAAATCATGGCCAAGTTAGTTTGGTTTCAGTTTACTCTTGTTTACTTTCATGTTGTGGAACTTCTTTGAGATCCTAAGGGTTGTCTAAATATTTGAGAGAGGAAGAGAAGCCATCTCTTAACTTTTAGGCCCAGCACAAAAAGAACCTTTAATGTTCCTTGAAGAGATATCTTTGGGGGCCTATTTTCTGCGAAAATCACAATTGAATCTCAAATTTAAGAAACCAATTATGTGGTCTTATAGGAAAATCTCTATATTTGCTGAAAAGTGGCTTCAATTTATTTGAGATTGCTAATTTTTTAAAAAATGTCTTCTTTCATATGTTTGGCTATAAATATTGTCAAATTAATAGAGCTTTCTATAGTAAATAAATTACTATGATGAAGCAGTACTCACCACAATAAGTTCGTAAAGAAACTTTCTTGTATTTCTATCTGCGTGGCAATCTTCCTTTAACTTCTTCACAACGTAAGAAACTTTTTCTGACTCTTTGTCTGCTTGTGTTTGAACAAGGTCTTCCAGTGCCAGATGCGAGTAACCCAGGACATCAGCTAAAACTTTCCAGTCATAAACTTTTTCTGACACCAAGGTCAATACAACTGAGTAGATATAAGTTAGTTTTTTAAAAGGCAGAGCAATTTGTTCAAGAAGATTTCTGGTTGTAAAGACGCTATCTGACGTAGACATTACTTGTTCCCTTGAAATCACCTTGACATTTTTGGAATGGACAAGTCCAATCTTACCTCTGAGGACTCCCACATACCATTCTTTCACTTTGGACTGCCCAATGGCTTTGATCTTACCTTTTCCAAGAAGTGCTATCGTGTCGCCTTTGAAATATTCAAGTAAATAGTCAATCTTGCTTTGTCTCAGTACTGCCTTCAAGGTTACCCCATAGTTGGTGAAGTTCAATGTTTTATCTTGAAATGTGGGATATTTGACAAGCACTGTTGGTAATAAGGGAGCAGATTTGATTTCCTTCTCCTTCTGCAAATAACCTGGCAGATTTGAGAACCTTTTTAGGTTCGGGGCTGGATCAGGTGTAGTGACACAGAACTGTGCAACTGCTTCGCCATGGGAGGGCTCTACCTGAACACAGAAATCAAACAAGTGCATCTCTCTGTGGTCAACTAAAGAAAATAAAAATGGTTGATGAACTATTTCACCTGCTTCCAACTGTTTTTGTTGAATTTCTTTCCTTTCTCCTTCTGCCTTTACTTGAAAATCAGGGTCACATGAAAAAACAGAAATACTTAGATCTTGTGGCTTGTCAAGTAAAAATGAATGTTTCCCCCAGAGCTGAAATACAACTGGAGATGTGTTTTTTCCACCCTTCTTAATATCAGAGATTGTAAGCTTTCCTGGCACGTAACTGTGTCCACAAACTATGAAAATAACAGTGAAACTGGGATGGATATATTTAGGTCCATAAATTCCAATTGAGGTGATTTTGTGGATATAATCCCAAATGGTGGCAGCTGGGGACTGAATAGTTTTAGCTTGTGCAGCAACCACTAGATACATCACCTGACTCAAGTCCATTAGCTTGACTTGGATGGTATCTTTATAAATGTAACAGTTGCTTAACACTCTGAAAGGGCCTTCTTTGTCCAGGCTGTGTAAACACACCATTTCTGTCATGACTTGGCTGAAAGGATCCTTTCTCACCTCAGCACCAATTTTCATCTCCAGCAAAATGGCTTCCATTGTATTAAGGTTGCCTAACGTGATTTCCAACAGAGGGCTTACAGTGCAGGAGAGATTATGGTTAAGCATTTGTGGAGGATCAAGAAAAGCCCTTAGAGACACCTCTTGGAATTCTCCCACAGCTACGTGGCCTTGGGGTACGTGAATAGTGATGTCTGATTCAGGTAATTGTACCGACCCTCCTTGGTGGTTTAATTTACAAACTATGGTGATCTCTGCAACTTGTGTTTGGGCCCATCCAGGGTTCTGGTTAATTGTATTCAAATCCAGACAGGAGCGGGCCAGCTGGCGTTGACTTAACCAAGCCATTTTATAAGCTTCTCTGTCATTTTGAAGCCATTCTACGTCTTGTTCTAGGATCTGGTCAGAGTTATGTATACTCTGAGGGGCATGTGCTGTGTCATCTAAAATGTCCAGAAGTTCTGAAACACTTTTAGATCTTCCAGATTTCCTTGAGGAGGAATGCCTAAGTAATTTTCGCACATCGAGTTCATCACCGGAGGAATCAAAAGAATTTCCATTTTCTACTTCTCTTAAAAAAAGAAAAGGATCTTCCTTCAAGATGGAAATATTATCTCTCTTCCTGTTCTTTCTTAGCTGAGCTATGTCGTCCAAAAATGGGTTAGAAGCAGACAGTTCATTCCAGAATGGATTCGTAGCTTTGCAAGCATTATTACCATGAAGGGCAAAAGCTTCCGGCCAATTGTGAAGAAAGTCTGGGTCTTGACATTCTTGTTATTCAAAGAAAAACAAAGCAAGACAACAATAAGGTGGCATTCTGAGATATAACCAATGTTCATTTTTCCTATAGCTTAAAAATTCAGACTTACTTTTCAGTTTCCTTTTCGATATTCAACCTACCAGCTACTAAAAACTTAATGGTAAATTTGGTCACATTTACATGTAATGAGGAAAGGACAAGTTATTTTGACCATATGTAAGGCCATCAGTGCTATTTCATTTAAAGACATCATGATTTATAAACTAAACAAATAAATGTTTAACATTTTAGTTAATATATTTAACATTTTTCCTTAAAAATGGCCCAGATGAGCATGTGCTTATGCTTTATTATTTTATGTTTCATTTTTACAAAAGCAAAGCTCTGAGCAAACAGAATAATCCAGTCAATTGTCCATATTTTCCTCAACATTGAATAATTGGTCTCATTCCATCTAGAATATTAATTTAATGTTTTTATTTTCAGATAACATTCAATATGTGAAAAAAATCAAAGACATCTGTTAACAGCTAAAATAAGTTTTAAAAACAATATGCCTAATTAGACATTCATCATTAGCTCATTCTCTGATAATTTGTATTGATAAATTTTAATAATATTGAAGTTTTTCGTAAAAAATAAACATTTCATGAAAAATGAACCTAAAATAATTAGACCATCATTGGATTTACTGCTTGAAGGAATTTATTGAGCTTTTGTTGCTTGCAGTGGCAGAGTGGTCTTACCACTAGGAATGGAAACCTTATTATTTTGGAAAGTGAGTGCTTTAAGAATTAACAACACATTAAAATATTCACATTTCTAGTATAAGAATTTCTATATATCCCACAGCTATTTTTTTATGTTAATAGCATCTCATAGTGGTCATTTCTCTCAGTAAATAATAGTAATGACTCTGCTGATTTCATGAAGCTGATGCTGCATTAGAGAAAATAATGGCCACAATGGCCAACCCAATGATGACAAAAAAGAATCCAAGTAAATAGTCAGACTTTTTTGTTTAATATGTATAAAACTATTATCTAGTTTGAAAGGCATTTTAAGTGTTATATATTAGAAATTAGAAGATTCATTTTGAAAAATAAAAATGGTATTTCTCTTATTTCCACACTTTTCTTCAACTCAGTTATTCCTTTCTTAAACTTTACTTTTCCTCTGAGGATTGGTTCAATTCTTTTATGCTCCATAAATATTTCTTAGGCCAATCCAAGTTTCAGAGATCTCTTTTACCTCAAAATTCATTATATTTATTGCATATATCAGTTATTTATTAATAAATCTTTGCCTCTTTATAAATATTTCTTGTAATCTGTTGGCTGTGCTGTTTTATTTTGCACATCTTTTTTAATGATAGTATAATTATTTCTATGATAACATTCTGATTTTATAATTCTTTTAATTTTCTGTAGCACTTTTCAGAGGTAGACCTTCAGTTGCTACTGGTGATGGATATATGGACAAAATTACAACATTTATAAGTTCCCATACCTGTAGTACTGCAATTTTTTGAGAGTTTTTGAGCTTCCATGTCAACCAAATTTCCTTCAGATCTACTTTGTGCCATTCCTCCTGACCAAAAATAGGCTGTTTCACTGATTAACATTTTTCCACCTACAAAGTAAATAGATATGTATTTTTGTAAGCATATGTATACAGGTTGTCAGAGAAAACAAACTCAAAGTGGTCATACATATTTATATTTAAAAACTGCATGTAAAAATATGAGGCCCTCTTCTTCTGACAGGACTAAATATCCTGAAATATGTATAGTGCAAAACACTCAGATTCTGGATTAATGCCAATAAGCAAACCTGGAAATGCATTACTGATCCCATAAAAAAAATTAATGAAAATCTCAAGGATAATAAAAAAGAACAGTAAGTTGAAACCTCAATAAGCAGACATTCCATTTGGTGATTGGAAGACTAAATATCACAAACCTGAAAATTCTCCCCAAATCTTTCTGTATACTCAATGTAGTTCCAAAATAAATCACAACATGTTTTGAATATGTTTATCTTTATAAATTCTTTTTAATGAATTAATTTTTTAATTGACAAATAAAAATTCTATATATTCATCAAGTACAGCATATTGCTTTGAAGCTTGTTGTTTTTAACAACATATAGCCACTTCTTAAGCTATTTTAATATTTATATAGAAAAGTAAAGGGCTAATATTCAAGATGACCCACAAGAAGAGCATGATGGAAGTAATGTACACTACCTACCAGATATCACCATTTATTATAAACATGTGCTAAGTAAGACAACATGGAATTGGAATAGAAATATATCAAGAACCCAGAATGAGACCCTAAAAACAGACCCACCCTCACAGATGACAGAGGTGGCCATGCAGAGAGGTGTGGAAATGATGGATTATTCATTCAGCAGTGATGATACCATTGGTTGCTCATGCTGAAAAAAAATATATTGATCACTACCTCATTCCATAGACAAAACATCAATTCCAAGACACTTAAAGACCCAAAGGTGAAAAGAACAACTCTAAAATTTGAAGAGTCTAAGAGATTATCTTTATGTTTTCCATAAAGTAGAGAATTTCTTTAGCAAAGCACACACACACAAAATGCAAACCATAAAATACATGCCCACATTAAAATGAAATCCTGTGTATCAAAGACCATCATTTGCAAAAAGTAAAAACACGAGCCAAAACCTGGATGAATTTATTTCCATCACATATGACTGAAAAAAGAAAAATAAAATCTGATTCCAAAATATTACTATATCAAAGATTCCCATAAATCAACAAACAAAATAAAAACATTATAGAAATCTTTGAGAAAAGAGCTAAATAAACATTTCTCAACAACACCAAAAAAAAGGAAACATAAATGAACCCTAAATATGTTAGAATATGCTGGACTTCATTGGTAACTAGGAAAATACCACAGAAACCACATGAAACACAATTGCTACCCAGGAAATATACAAAAATAAATGATGACTCTAATTATTGACAAAGATGTGGAACAAAGGGAAATCCTATATATTCCTGGTGGAAGTGTTAATAGGTGCCACCACTTGAAATTAATCTGGCAATATCTAGGAAGGATGTTCAGAGCCTACTACCCAGCAATTTCAATCCCCGTTATTTGTTCTAGCAAAAACCTTGCATATGTGCATCAAAAAATATATACATTAATGTTCATTATATCATATTAACAAAAAACTGAAACCAATAAAGATATCCTCTGACATGTGAGTGGATAAATAACTTGCAATATTTTAATACAATGGAGTACTATATTACTATGAAAACAGATGAATTATAATTAAAAGTATTAATTGTAGGTTTCTCATTGCTGGGACTCAGCCTTCTCTCTACATATATGTTTTTTCTTTATCCCATGACAACACTGAAAAATAGGTATTTTAAATCTGATTTTCAGTGTGAAAAATGAGTCTCAGCAATGGTACATAACTAACCCACAAGGTCAAATAGCAAGTGAGTGACTGACCCAGAAATAATTACTTGTTCACGTTGTAGCTACTACATGCAGCCCATAATTCAGAACGTCATTTACCCTATCTCAGACCCAAGGTTCCCAGTGGTACATTCTGAGGCTGCCCCACCATCCAGATCACATTTCCAGTTCTGCTAAGGCCCCATTCTTGTTCTTCTTTGTGTGTTGACCACATCTCCTTCACCTTTGACCCTTCTTTTTTTTGTCACACTCTTCCTTTGAGTTCTTGACTTTTTTTTTCAAAGTAGCTCATTTTATTTTTTTAAAGAAAGCCAAAGCCTTTCTGATACACTCAAAAAGAAAAACAAATTAAAAGAAGATAAAAAAGAGAGAAGAGGGAAGGAAAGAAAAAGAAAAGGAGGAGAATCATATTTTCTAGACATGATAAATAAATACAAAAACCTCATAAGGTGGCATACTTAAAAAATTCAAATGTCGCAATAGCAATTTTTTCCTCTGATAAGGGAAACTACACCAAAATATTGGGTGAAAAGTTGAGTTATGCAATGTGTGAATTTTTCACCAAGACAAGTTTCCTGGCAGGTACTCAAAATTCTGTGGTTTATTTTACCAAATATAATGTCCAAAATTAAAAGTGCTTAGCGTGGCATAGGTAGCCAAAACTTTAAGGTAGGAAAACTGAGCTCAAGTCTCTCAGCAAAATTTAGTAAATCAAATTAAAATGAGAAAAAAAAAATGTTTAAAGGAAAAAGTATTTTCCAAAAGATGAAGTACATTTTAGTAGAGAATCAAATTAGACAGCAATTTACCTAAACTCTTTCAATATTTTATGGAGAAAAGAGCAAAATGACCAATTAATACCCAAGATTCCTTTGAGGCAAATTATCCTTGATGCAAAAAATCATTATAACCTAGTGAAATAGAGTTACAGGTCCTCAACCACATAAAAATCAGGAATGGTGCCTTATACACCTCAGATCCTGAAGGATCTAACCTCACAGAAACAAAGGTGCAAAGTGGTCATTAGCTGGAATTCTTTGTGGATTAGCCCTTTTCCCCAGCTCCCAAGTGCAAATCTTCATTGTCCTTCATGCAGCTGTTCTAAACTTCCGTGGTACCAGGATCACCTGGAGGGTTTGATCAGACATGGCCCACTGGACCCACCACAGTGTTTCTGATCCAGAAGGTCTGAGGTTTTGCATAAAAATTTGTGTTCTAGTAAAGGTTTCAAATGACACTGATGTTGTGGTTCTGGGGGGCATATGTTGAGAACCACATTCTGAAAGCCATTGCAGTAAGGTCCCTCCTTGGCCAAATGGTTCCCTGGCTGCTCTCACTATACTTCAACAAATCCACCTGCTCTTAATCTTTCCGTACATACACACACACACACACTCACTCACTCACTCCCCCCGCTCCACATACACACACACACAGCACTATGTCCTAAAGCTGAATATGTTTTTCTATGAGTCCTGGCAGAAGCGGTGTAGAAAAAATGTCCTTGATTGGAAGGAGGGGAGGATGAAGATGCTGCCCTGCCAAGGGCAATGCTTGTTGATACAGGTGCAAATAGCATTAGTCACATTTATCATTTCCCTGTGTTTTCTTCCAGTGAAACTCCATGCTCCATGGCAATTGCTGTCCAAAATAGGATTTGTTTAACTTTGTCTACAGAAGAATGAGTTAGCCTTTGTTGGAGTGAGTAAATGAGAAAAGAACAGTCTAGTATTCGTTTAATTTGGGACAGCGTCTTTCAAAATTCCTTTTCCAAAACACTTATTCTGATTTCGCATGATCCATTACATTTTTCCTCAAATGAACAACGTTTTGCCCTTCATTTATTTGACTATTTAAACTAAGCCTTAAACAACTGGGAAAATTTACCAAGTGTGGCACTTAGCAAAAGACCCCAGAAGATCTTGGTGGGTAGGGATAAGGAGTGGGGAGCACTGTGGTGTTTGGAAATAAGTAACCAGGGAAGCATTACCATAAAAGAATTATTCCTTTAAAATATGTCCTTTGAAGTGATTATGGTAGTAATTATATAGTGGAAATTGCTATTGTTAGCTACCTGGCAGGTTCAAAGTATTTTCCAATTAGTCCTTAAATACTTGAGACCTCTATGATTTCCATGGAACTGTATAGTATTTAACACTTTCCATCATCTGTACTGTATTTTACTCTTGATTTATGTGACATTAAAAGTACATCCACATAGGCAGTAACTCTTATAGTTGAAAGCAAATACTAAAATGTCATGAGAGCGATTGTTGGACCAGTAGACTTTTCCTTCATCCCTCAAATGCCAAACCTACCCAAATAGCATTGCATTACCTTGCAAATGCAACTGATATAAAAGGCCCAAGGAACTGGTATTAAAGGCTCACAAAGGAACCGTAATCAGCTGCTGACACTCACCTGATGTTATTTTACTGTAGTTACCACGGTGCATGTGTGGCCTTAGGGCACCTCCTGAGGGGCTAGTGGCACTCTCTGATTGGTAGTGTATATGCTCTCTCACTGGTTATTAAATAGTTTGTATGTTACCTCTGATTATTCTTACCAAATATTTAAAAGGCCTACCAGCCTGACAGGGCAAATGTCAGCAGTCACTTTTTCCCAAGGCAAGTGGCCCCAGGAGACTCTCCAGGGAGGCAAGCAGGAACCCTGGTGCATTAACAGTATTCATAATGCATAATAATTTCTATGATGCCTCCAACCCTGGTAACTCAAAACATTTCTTTAATACGTCGTCTTGTTAATATCACCATGTCAAGATGTCTATCACTGCTTTATATCTTATTACCCTTCTATCCCTAGCAGAATTGAAATTCAGGAAAATTGTAATAATTGTGCAGCATAGCATCATATTAGTGAGCATGAATCAGGAACAGAGAAACAGTAGGTCAGAAACTGTTTTATGTGCAGTTTAGTAATGTAGCCAGAGGATGTTCCCAGAAACCTGATTCTGGAAAAGAAGGTGTGAAGGACTCTGAACAGATACACGAAAGGAATATCTTAGGCCTATAAAAAAAATAATAAAAAATAGTAATCATAAGAGGTATTATTTACTTGGAGCTTGCTATTAATACACTCCTGGTACTATGCATGGATTTTCTCATTTATTATTTGCAACAATTCTAGAAAGTTGGTTCTATCATCATTTTATTTTAAAGGAAATAGAGGTTTACACCCATTATATGCCCAAGATTATAAAGCTGCTAAGTAGCAGAAGCAATGTTTGAATTTACAGATAGTGGGTTATAGAGAACAAACTTTAGAACTCTACACTATGCATCTTACCCATGGGTCAGACTTTCTATCCTAGAGAAAGTGAAATTTGAGACTATGCCTGCAATTTGTTTCCGAAGAGTAGTATCAAGCCTTACTCTTGATTTCAGAAGATATTCTCCAAGTTTACAGAGGGACCTGCATCGTGGACATGTGACCTGCACAGTAACACAGGGCTCCACTCTCAGATAGGCCCCTGCTGGATGTAATGCTCTGCTGCTGCCCTCTTAAAATACTTAATATGTTCTGAACAAGATGCCCCAGATTTTTATTTTGCGCCAGTGCTGCAAATTATATGGCTGGACCTGGCTCACAGAGTTGGCAACCTTTATTCTTCAGACCCAGGGAAATGACTGAAATTACAGGGGGCCATGAAGAAAGAAGAAAATCATTATTTTGGATAAAGGATGTTCATTTTACAGATGATAAAGTCAAGCTGCAGAGAAGTTAATTGAGTTGCCTATGGTTGCAGGTTCATTATTGGCAGGTTTGAGAATCAAACTCCCATTGCCTGATTTTAAACTCCATGAGAAAAAAGTAGGGTATGAGGATAGATTTACCTATTTCCACGAACTCTATAAAAACGAAATCCTTTTAAACTGTAATGCTATGTCATGTGAAAAGTAATAGTTAATATTTTAATACTACACAGCATGAATGACCAAAAAAACGTTTAACCCTTAGCATTCAATGAGAGTGAAATAAATTGCAGTGGTCTCCAGTTCCACACTCCCATCACACCAGCTATTATCACACCTCCTACCAAACCGGGATTATGTGGATGTGATGTATGGTGAAGGCTAGGCAGGATCAAGTCCACTGGCAAGGCCAGTCCTGCTTGTTCTGACTTTACATCATGCTTGCAGCCTCCTGTCTTTCACCTCATAGAGCAGAAATATATAATCAACATTCCAAAAAATGGATACGGTTTCATAAAGTTCAGAGGACATTCCATGGAGATAGAAGTGTTTAAGAGAGTATTATAGACTTCTGATAATTATCTGTTATACATCAGCAATCTTTTAGAATTAACCTAAGCATATAATTGATGATCAATATTTTTCTTTTTAATTTAAATTCCCTACAGTATGTTCACTTTACATGTGTGCATTCATACACATACATGCACACACACACACTCACACACACCCTTCCTTGGTTTTAAAAGAATTTGAGAAAACTTACAAACATTTAAATAACACAGTAAGTTTAAACAACAAGAGTATATTATTCTTCAGTAAAAAAGTTCAAAACCAAAAGAAGTAAGTGAACAAATTCGGGTGTCATTTGCAAGAAACTGGTAGAAAGATAAAACTAAAAGTCCTTTCACAAACATCATGCTGTAAGTTCCAGAATACTTATTTGTGATGGCCCACACATTTGGCTCCCTGCTTTCTAAAAGTGACCGCAATAAGAAAAACATTACTAGTTACAAGCTTCATGGGGACCAAAGGACACAAATAAACCACTTAGCAGAAGCACCAGCATTACCAGGAATGAAGAGGAGTGAAGAGAAGCAAGCAACTCAGAAATAACAGCCTCAGTCCTTACAGTAAATCTCTTTCACAGAACTCTTTCTTGATGTGCATTGATAGCATCTCACCCAAGGGCAATTGTGGAGTTGGATGGAGAGCAGCGGGTCCAGTAAGCAGATCTCTGCCTCCCTATTCTATTTTTAATTTAATTTAATTTTTTTTGAAACAGAGTCTCACTGTGTTGCCGGGCTAGAGTGCCATGGCGTCAGCCTACCTCACAGCAACCTCAAACTCCTGGGCTCGAGCAATCCTTCTGTCTCAGCCTCCCGAATAGCTGGGACTACAGGCATGCGCCACCATTCCTGGCTAACTTTTATCCATATATTTTTAGTTGGACAATTAATTTCTTTCTATTTTTAGTAGAGATGGGGTCCTGCTCTTGCTCAGGCTGGTTTCGAACTCCTGACCTTGAGCAATCCATCTGCCTCGGCCTCCCAGAGCGCTAAGATTACAGGCATGAGCCACCGCCCCCAACCTGCCTCCCTATTCTAATACAAGCACACGTGTAGGGTTACAGTCCCCACAGGGCGGGATAGACCACCTGGTCAGAAAGCCTACCATACTTCCTTCCTCCCAACTGAGTTTCTGTTTCCATAAAGATCCAGGGCAGCTGTTTCTCTTGAAGTTGCGAACAATCAACTAAGGTAAAGATGGGAGTAGCATTCTCTTGTGAAACTTGAGACGAGTAGCTAAAATGTAGCCTGAGCAGAAGATCATTCTACCTCTGCGTACCATGCTGTGATATGGGCTGCAATTGTCCTCAGAAACAGTTTTGTCATTGCTCCCACACAAAAGCATACTTATACCAATTTTCGAGGCCATAGAGCAAGGCTTGACTACTTTCACTGTGGAAAACATTTAATGATTTTTTTATAAAATTCCCACTATTGCTGTAAAGTATTCCCAGTGATATACCTCTGAAGGTTAACTCTAAGCAATAGATGTTTCTAGCAAACCTCAGGAGATATTAAATAAATTAGCTATAAAACTTGTCCCTGGTAACCAAACTAGTTTCATTGTTACATGAGTTGTTGGATGTGACTTTGTCCGTGTAGTTATTGACCTTAAGTCTTTTTTTTTCTGCACCCTTCAATGCAAGAGAAGTTTTCTAGGATGTATTTTTCAAAAGGTATGAAGGTCAACTGATTAAGAAGGAGTAGAACCAGAGTGGGATTTACAGGGTGGCTAAGAAAGCTGAACCTGTAAGGATCTCACTTCCTTGGCCCTTTGCAAGGATCTGAGCCTAATTCTGTATTTGTTTTCTTACATGCTTCATACTCTACAAAGCTCCACCGCTTCATAGAACACTTGCCAATAAATTCTGAGAGCTCACTGGTTGTCCCCAATCAGCAATGTTTTTTCTTCTATTTTTCTAATTATATGTAAATACTTTTTTGGTATAAAGTAGAAAGATTACAAGCTTTAGAGTTAAAATTCTCTCGTTTCAGAGCCGTGAGTAAAATCTTGGAAAAGTTACTAAACGTTTCTGAGACTCTATTTATCATCTGTTAACAAGTTTTATAAAATAAGTAATAAATATTATCATTAATATATAATAATCCCACATGCTTTGTCCTGCTGCTATAAGGATCATGTGGAAGACTGTGTGAAAAGTGACACAATGAGCTGATTCTCTTTCTCTTCCTCTGGTCCCGCCCCCTGATTATTCCAGCACATACACAAATAACTTTGACAACCTTGCCCACTCCAGAATCTTGTCCTCTCACTCAGCTGGCTTGAGACACCAACTTCAGTCCTTCACTCTGCAAGGAGCAAATATGACCACCAACCAGTGGTGTCTTGGGACCCCCTCCATCCTGTTCTTCACCCCTCACAGGAAATTTTCTCAGCTATTGCCATGACTCCTGCCAAACGAGTACCTGGACTCGTGGTGACAGAGGTGCCAGGGCACAGCAGCAAGAATGTGGTCTTTGAAAATACACAGATATGGGTTCAAAGCAATGCTTAAAAATGAATTCACTGAGAATCATTTTTCTATCCAATAAAAGTTGTTGTCATGGCATGTGAATTATATCTCAATAAAACTGCTTTTTAAAAAAGAAGTTGTTGTGATAATTAAATCACATACCATAACTCTCCAGTGAAAACTAATTGCTGCATAGAATCATAACTCTTGTCTGTTTCTTTTTATTTTTTTCCTCACATCTGTGTCGATTCTGTAGCAAGAGTGATGATTAATTACTGAAAAAGATACTTAAAGAATATTGAGAAAGAGGAAACAGAATAAACACTGTGGAAGCTTAATTACCATTTTAGCTTAATTAATTATTCAATCTGATAATCCTCCTTTCACCTCTCTGAAAAGGATAACTCAAAAATTACTGTATTATCTTTTAATTAGATTTTATCAGTCCTTTTGCAAAAAAATCTAATGTTTTTCAGCCAACATTTGCTCCATTGTTACTGCATAGAATTAATTATAAGATTCCCAATATTCTTTGCCAAGAGAAAAACACTCTCTGACAAACATTGTGTGTATACCCACAGTTTTCCCTGGTTTGAACTTCAAACACTGGTGTGAATCATTTACGTATCACCTGACAAGTCTACCTGCTTGACACAGAGTAACTATGAATGCTCAGTCACTATTAAATGAGAACAGGATGTTCATGCACTGACATTTGCTGAGAAAGAGCACATGGATGAAATTTGGTAGAACTGACAAGATTAAAGGGAGACTTATTAAACTGTATCGTCCAATTCGTAAAGCAGGAATTTCCCTTAAATTCTCACAATTTATTTCATCTATTTATTTTTATGTTTCAGGGAATCACAGTGTTTGTATTTCTTTTTTATAAACTAAGAATTGTGTGCAAAAGTATGAACTATTTGTCAGAGCGCTAACTTGAAAATATTAATGTGTATACATGTGTGCATGCATCTATTCAGAAATATGTAGACATAAGAGAGAGAGGTGGATATAGACATACACTATATATGATTTAGCTGGGCAAGAAATATTTTTGTTATTAGTAATGCCACACTGTTCTCTGAGTATCAGAAACTAGATTATTTTCTTTCTGAAGGACAAGTAAATCTTCAAAATTTCACTTATTTCAAGATACTATCAAATAATGACGGGTATTACAAGAAGTCTGAAGAAAAAAGCTAAGAGAGATCAAAATTTCCCTGTGTAAGAAAGGAAACCAACCGAGGGGACGGGGATTGGGACTGCAGGTAATTGCAGTCTAAAACAGAGATGAGAAACAAAAAGACATAACTAACGAGAGTACTCTGAGTGCAATACTGAGGGGTATGTATTGACAACACTGCCATCTAGTTCTCCCATACAATCTTCAGAAAAATCTGTATGACTTACTGATTCAAAAAAAAATTGTAGTGAAAAATAAGAGGTGTTGACTCCTACTCAAAGGCAGGAATAACAGGAAAACACAGCTGCTCAAGTGAACACATGGCTTATAAATAGGGTGACAAACCATCAGTCTGGGTTTTCCCAGAACTGTCCTATTTTAAAACTGAAACATTTCAGCCCAAGGGAAAGCAAGATAGTTCATCACTGTAGTTATGAGAACATATTAGGATATAAGTACATAGTCCAACATGGAGGATGTGAAATAGTCAATGCAAATTCCTTCTATCTGTACAAATATTGAAAGTATCTAAAACTATTGTGAGAAAGAAAACCAAGTACACACACACACACACACACACACACATTTAAGTTGTATAGGAATGACTTTAGTTTGAAGTTTATATTAATTACGTTTTATTATTGTACTTTCAGGTGTCTAATTCTAATAGAAACAGCAAATTAAATCCAAAAGGCACCATCCAGAATGGACTCATCAGAATTGTCTGTAACTGTCTTTTTTTAATTCATAAAATCAACCTAAAAATTGAACCCCACCACCTAACAGCCCAAAGTGACTAGGAACCTCTCCAAGAAGGAGCTCTTTCTCTTCTTTCCTCCCCATCGCCCCTGTGTTAATGCGGGTGGAACACTCAAGGTCAGGAGTTGTGTGTCTCTCTGTGGAGACCCTTCGGGCTCCGTGGGAGATGGTGGGTTCTTTGTGATCCGCTGGGGAAACCGAAGAGGCTCAGAGTTGTGTCCACAGCACCACCTGGTGCCAGGTCGGGGTCTTCCTGGACTGCTATTCTAGAGTTTTGTCCTCTTCTAGCTTCCCTAACCAGTTTAGTATAAAATGGTGGCTCTCAACCATTTCTCTGCATCAAAATCAACTTGGGAGCTTTTAAAAAAAAATACGGATGGCCTGAAACCATCCCGAGAGTGTGAAGCGGAGCCCAGGCATCGTTTTTATAAAAAGGTCCATGGACATTCTGATACCCGAAAATATTGAGAGCCACTCAATCACAATTGTGAGGTGATTAGCATATGTATGTTCCATTTGTTTTATTTAATACAAGTATATTACTACTGGACATAATAAAACATATGGCAGTTCTAGATGCTCATCCTTAAAAGGTAATCCCTCCACTGGCAAAAACACATACCGGGGCATCATGCTAGATGTAGGATTTCAGTATGTCCAGTATCCAGTATAGTGTTAGTGTCTAGCATGGTTTTGGGCTCATAGCTAAGACTAGCACTGCTCTAGGTTTTAGGGACAAACATTCTCTCCCTTAGTATGCTTTGTTGGGTCCATGTCTTTTCTTTCTCTTAGAATTTTAAGAACTACATGTACACACTTTTAGATGTTAACATGACATAAAGTCTGATTTTAGCATAAGCCCTTTCTCTGCCTTATAGCTTAGGCAAAAAGTTTTCTTATGCCCCAGGGACCATTTTCTAGCTCACCAGAGCTCAGCCACAGATAAGAATGTTTTCCTAGCATCATGCACTTCAAATGGTCTTCACAAACCTATGGTGTTAATTGACAATCTGATCCAAGGTCCTAGCCAAATACCATGGTGGCCCAACTAACCACTAGAGTCTCTAAAAGGTAGTGTACTCATCCCAGTTATGCTGCCATTAACCTGTTTTGGAGCTGAGTAGGATGACGGAGATTGATACTCTTGAGTATGATGGGGAAATCTGGCTCTGAAAGTTGGGCTAAATGAACTGTCCTCTCTTTTGAGGAACAGCAGCCTCACATGAATGTATCCACAACATGGATGAATACCTGCCTTTGCATATATAGATTCTGAAGTGTCAATTTTTAAAAATTGATTCAGGTGTATGGTGTCAAATAAGTAGGTAAGTTGACAGATGGTGGGATGGATGAATGGACAAAACAACATTCGACATTAAAGTGCGACTTTCTAAAGAGCAGGAATTGCCTGAATCATGTTTGGACTCCAACACTTGGCATAATTCATGGAATAAATTCTGAACAAAAGTTGGTGGAACTAGTAAAATTAGATTATAATTCACACATGCAATATGTATCTAAAGACAAAAGAGAACCAGAGAGAACTGGCAGTGAACAGATGGCAGCTCATTTGAAATAATCATGTTAGAAGCTTTTCCCTATCAGCACCAGGCTGAGGTTAAAGTACTCAGGGGAAGGAATGTGAGAAGTTCATTGAAAAACTTTGAGGTTCAAATACAATAAAACTACTGCTTGAATTCAGGTGTGAGAAAGAAATTCTACAGTGGTTAAATAAATGTTATAGTACCAACAAAATCAATGTTATAAAAACATAATGAGGTAGGAAATTGCTGATAATACAATGTTATACACTAAAAAGCAAGATATAAAATGTTTCATATGGTATAATGCCTTGTGTGTGTACACAAACACATACAGCTTGCAGAATTCTTTTAATATAGAAAAGTATAAGAACAAAATTCTCACCCCAAAAGATCCACTTTTGGTGTTTTGTGTATATCACTCTAAATGGCAATTCCCTGATCTAGTCTCATAAAATATTATTAGAAAGGGAAATGTAAAGCATGTAGTAAAAACATGCACTGTGCGTGTATCTCTGAATGTGAATTCATACTCATGTTTGTGTGTGAATATTCATGATATTGATATTCATTTAAATTCTCTTTTCACTTTGTATATCAAGAATAATTTATTACATCATTAAATTTTTAATATATTCACTTTATATTTTTTGTAAAATTCTTAGCTTCCAGTTTTCAGTTGATGAACTTAAAAATTTTTCTATTACTAACATATTAACACTTCATGGTATATATAACATATCACAAATACTATCTCCCAGTATAGTGTCAGTGCTTTTATTTTTATCATATGTCATATTCTGATTTTTATGTTGACAAATCCATAAATCTTTTATGACTTGGTTTCCTTTTATGTGTTTACAGTTAGAAACAACTTGTCTACTCTGAGAGAAAATAAACGTTAACTTTTATTAACTTCTAGCTCCTTATGGCTTTAACTTTTCTTTTATAAACTCTTTAATACACCAAGATTTTATTTTGGTACATGATGTAAAATTCTAGTGTTTCTCTTTATCCCTATAAATGCTTTGTTGAAGAAGGTCTAAATTTGTTTCATATTTTTTACTACTCTAAAACCAAAAATCAGCATCATAACTCTGCCCATTGAAAAATCTCACATTATTGTTGCCCAGAATGTTAGTTTTATTAATATCTCTCTCTCTCTCTCAGATACACACACACACACACACACACACACACATACACACACAAGACAATAATTGATTATATTTATGGCTACATTTTATATAATTCTGTGCTCATCATTGTTCTTGTGCCCTGTGCTTTTTTTTCTGAAATCATGAGATTTGTAGTTATATACTTTCAACTTTTTGAAGACATTATTTCATTATCTTTTGATGTGTAGTAACGTTGAAGAGAAATCTTCCACAGTCTGGTTGATATTCTTTTGTAAGTACTTTTTAGTTTTCCTGTAGAATGTTTAAGAATTTCTCTAAATCCTTGATATTATTTAGTTTCAGTATGGAGGGTTACTTTACATATTTACCTTTTTTATCAAACTGAGAACCCTCACCTTTCTTCAACTAATGAAAAATACTCAACTATTATGATTTCAAATATTTTCTCTACTGTATTTTCTCTGTATTTTTCTTCTGGAACTCTGATGAAATGAATCCTCTGTTCTTCATATTTCTTGATTTTTATTTCTTGAATATTTATCTCCTTTTTACTTTATACTGTGTTCTCAATGAATCCCTTAGTGCTAATTTTCAACTTGTTGTTTTTCTTTGTCCACATATTAGATTTCTGATACTGACTACATTTTTTCAGTTCTAAATTTTCTGATTAGTGCTTTTTCATATTGATTACTTTCTTTGCATAATGTCTTGCTATCTTACAGAAAAACATTCCATCATTTAAAATTTGAATATTTTTCAGAATGTTTCATAGAATTAATTTATTTTGGATTAAATCTATTTAATAATTATACCTGTGTTAGCCACATTACTTAGCATTCTATTCCTTCACGAGTTTCAGAATTTTGGTTTCCAGGTTCATGTTAATTGGAAGATATTTTGTCTGTTTGGTTTTTCTCTTCAATTCTATCCTGACTTCTCTCGGTATTATGGATTTTTGTTGCTTCCACTTGGCTTCTCAGATCACCAAATGGTGTTGCTTCTGTTCCATGTTGGTATTAGGTATAGGCACATCTGTGTAAGGAGCCTGGTGAATAGTTTTCTCAGTTCCTAATTGGAGACTGACTGTTCTTGAATATTCTCAGTTTCCTATGCTGCTTCTTGTTACTATCTGAAGTCCCATGTGGAAATAAGCAAGACATTTTTTTTTCTTTTCAAACTGCTTCCATGATTTGAGGGTTAAGGGTCACTCACATCAACCAGAGGTTTTAATCAGCAAATAAGATTCTGGTCTTCTGTCTTAAACAAAGATCATTTTAGACCCAATTAATTTAACTTACTAAACCAAAATTCTGCTATGACTCTTGCTTTTGCACACAAATTACAGTAGATCTGTGGTTTCAACCACCTTATCCCACTTCATTTCTCCTCCAATTCTGGGCCATGAATTGTCAATTTTGTTTGGGTACCCAGAAAAATTTTTTTTTCTATTTTAACATGTGGTGTGCATCAATACTTTTAGGAGATAGGAGGGTGCCAAAGCCTGAACTTGACACTCTTGATCAAGAGTCAGCTACATATTTTACTTAAAAAGTAAAATTCCTGTCCTGTGCAGGAGAGAATATAAATACTTATTCAATTCAGGTGTTGATACAGGGTATGTACCAAAAATTTATGGCCTTAAATATACTTATGAGAACTAAGAAATGTTGAAAATAAAATAATTGAGCTTCCTATGAAAGAAGTTTGAAAGAAACAGAAAAATAAATACAATGAAAGTAGAAAAAATAGAAAGCAGATAAATAATAAAATTAAAATATTGTACATAAAACTAGCAATTGAATTGATCAATAATCCCCAAGCATGATTCATTGAAAAGACCAAAGTAATTGGCAAATGTTTAGGAAATATATCAAGAATACAAAGGTAAAAACAAAACAAAATCAAGAGAAGGAATATAACAGCAGATTCTAAAAAATAAGAAATTATTTTGAAAAAGCATAAATATTACTTTAACAAATTTAAAAGGCTAGATTAAAAAATATTTTCTAAGTGTATGTGTTACGCTCTTTTGTGTGTGTGTGTCTGTGTTTGCATACAACATTGATTCAAGAAGTAAGACATCTCAATGAACAAATAAGCATGAAAGAAATACAAAGGCTATTTAAAAATATGTCCTAAAAAATTGCCTGGTTAATCTGGTTTTATACCAGGTTCTACAAAAAGTTCTAGTTGTAAAATCCTTACATTATTTAAATATTACAAATGATAAAGAACAATGGAACCTTATTAACAAGTATTATACTGAGAGAAAGAAAGAACAATTACAGTATAAATTACTATAATAAAATCCCAATATATATTAGATTAAATGTTACACATAAAATATTAGCAAATAAAATTTGTAAATAACATGTATTAAATGAATAATACATGTTAACTAAGTTAGGCTTCTCAGGAATGAATGACTGCTTAAGCATTTGATAATATATTTATGCAATCATTTTTTACTTAAATACATAAAAAGTATAATCTCAATGCATTCTAAAAAATCATTTGCTAAAATTCTATACTGAACGTTATAAAAATATGCCAACAATTTAGGAATAGATGTAAACTTTTAATCTAATAAAGAGTATTTGCCAGAAATCTTTCTCTTATACTACAATTAATGAAATATTCAAAACACTTGCCTTTTAAAGGCACAATATAAGGAAACCCCATATTAGTGTTATTATTTTTTTGCAGAAGTTAGAGTTCATAACCAATGCAATAAAACACGAAAAATAAATTAAAATATAAAAATTTCAAAAGAAAGAGAAAAATTATTATTTATAGACTGTATGATGATACTCCTAACAAATCCAAGAGGATAATTGACAGACTATTAGAACTAATAAGAAGTCTAGGTGGCCAAATATAAGATAAATGCATAACAACTGGTGATAAATCAATTAGATAATGTAATGGAAAAAATCTCATTAACCATTGCAACAATATCTATAAAATACAATATTTATAAAACCAATGTACAAATCTTGTATGGAAACAAACTAAATTGAGCGGTATAAAAGTTCTTACTTTGGAAAGATGTCAATTCTTTCAAACTAAACATTAAGGAAACCCTTAATTGAATTTGATTAGTGTGGTAGATTGAGTTCCAAGATGACCCTCAGTTACTCTCAACCCACATTAATCACCTCCTTTGAGTGTAGGTTGAATCTGCTATTATGATAAGATGCCTCATTCATGATTATGTTACATTATATGAAAAAAGGTAAATTTTTGTAGGTGTGCCTGACTTAATTAGGTAATCCTTTAAAGGCAGAATTTTCTCTTGCTAGTTGCAAAAGAGGAATTTGGAGATTTAAAGCATGAGAAGAATTTGACACACCATTGCTGGCTTGCAGATAGAGGGGGCCAAGTAGTGAGGGCTGTGGGCAGCCTCTAGGATTGGCCCCTGGCTATAACTGGCAAGGAAACAGGAACCTCCATGCTACAACAATTTCAAGAAAATAATTTTTGTCAGTAACAAGAATGATCTTGGAAGTGAATTTTTCCCCAGAGCCTTCAGAGGAGAATTAGGTTCAACTGACATCTTTATTTTTGTCATACCTTTGGTACCTTTGTGATACCTTTGATACTTTTGTGATATCTTTAGCAGAGGACTCTGTGGCAGACTTCCGACCTGCAGAACTGTGACCTAATAGATAGTTCTTGTTTTAAGTCTCTAAGTTTGTGGTAATTTGTTTTGTAAAAATGGAAATCTAAACTAAATGATTCTAGCATTAATCTGGAGGAGAAATTGTCCACAACTTATTTGTCATACTTTCCCCCTCTCTCCCCATAATATCCTAATTTTAACAATTATTCAAGTCAAGGACCTTCATTATCTGACCTGATTTTTTAGTCTTATTCCTTGTTGCTTTAGGTCCTTACTTGTCTCCTTATCTGCTTACATTTTGTGTTCCAATATTGTAACCATTTGCTCTCAACTCTCAAGCCCAATTTTGTTCTGTCATATTCATCTGAAAAACTCCAAGTTTGGCAATATCCAACTCACTGCCTATTGCAGAAATTGGCTAGAGATAAACATGACCACAAATTTCAACTATGCCCATCAAAGAGCATGCCAAATCCTATATCCTTCTACATAACTCACCCTCCCAGTAAGTGAAACAATTTTCTTATATATTCTACTCTCATTTCAAACTTGAAACACTCCTTTTTCTTTCTCACTCTTAAATACAGTCTTTGCTACCTATTTCATGGAAAAAAAAAAAAAAGTAACCAGTAAAGAACTTCTATAAGTGTCCAACCCATCTACTAAACTTCTTGCATCTAAATGTTCATAATTATGCTATTTCTTTAGTTTCTACTCACAGGGATGATCCATAGATGGGGGATGGATATGATTCAGCTCCTTGTAACCCTTTGTGTGAGATGTATGGTAAAATGTTTTTACTGGTTAAACAACACTCTTTACTCTTAACTGGAAAGATTTTTCTCTCCAAAAGGAGTATCATTTTTCAGCAGTATTGACTAAATGTTTGAAAGAAATGACAAATTTTCCATAGAGCAATTAATGATATCATTTAAATTACTATTTATGAGAGGCAGCAGTTCAAGGAAAGGTTATTCAAAGCGAAACTGAAAAAATATCTTTAATAATATTTCATATTCTTTTTTATTGCCTTTACAGATACATTATAATCCATCTTATAATAAAGGTATACAATTTAAACATTACTGCACCAAGTCCTACAGATCAGAACATTCTCATTTTGAACTTGATCCAGGTCAAAGGCCCTTCAATTATGATTCACAGAGCCCTTTCCTCTAATCTTTAGTGTAGAACAAATACCACTATTCTTCAATCTCCTGGTAAGACTGTGAGGAATAAATAGCATTTTTCTTCTCTAAGAGGTAGAAAAACTAAACCTGAATTACAAAAAAATTGTTATTTATACAGAAGCCTACAATTTGCTATTATGAGAACTCATAAGGAAGATTGCTTTTTTAAAATTCTATCACTATCCCAGCCACTTATCCATTATAAGCTTTTAAAATACCATTGTAAAACATTTATTAATTCAAAATATAAAATATATCTTCTCTCATTTAAACAATATCCATAATGAGCATTCCAGTTAACTCAACCAAGGAGATATCAACTGAATGAAAATGGCATATACTCATGGAAAAGAGACAAGAAATAAGGATGACTCTTAGGATTGTATTAGAAGTTCAAGCTAAAATTGAGATGATACTTACAAAGTTTATAGAATAAAAAACAAATAGCTCCTTTAAATAGATTTTAATCAATGCAGAAAATGGAAAAGAAAAATTTCTACTTTATTATAAAAGGAAGAGGATTAAAATAGAGAACAAAATGAGAAAAATTACCTTAAAATTATTAGTAATAAAATAAGATAATAGAAAATACAGAAATTGAAAATAAGAGAAATCTGGCAGAAGTAATAAAGAGTTGTCTGATGTAGGTTAATTTAAATCTACAGTAACTAGTAATAGCTAACAATTACTGGGCACACTCTGTGCCAGGCAGTGTTCTAAGTACTTTACATGTTGTATCTGCTCTAACCTGCACCTCATAGTGCTGTGTGGTAGGTGATATTATTATCTACATTCTGCAGCTGGAGAGCTAGAGATACCATGTTTCCCC
>VBSM01002217.1:29627274-29665858 GCA_008086735.1 Cheirogaleus medius | reverse complement strand
CCTGCTAGGGCTTATTTTATGGGTAGGTCTTATTTTCGAGGAAACACAGTAGTAACACGTAGAGATTAATTAACTTGCCCAACATCATCCTGCTAGGAAGTAATGAAGACAGGAGCCAAATCCCAAGAATTTTGCTCCTGAGTCCACAATCTCAATGACTACACACAGAGTCACATGTGGGAATGTCCTTGGACTCTAATGTAGAAATCTTTGCTCTTCTGAGGGGATAAATACAGAATTACCAGCAAGTGACAAGAGCTACTATCATATCCGTAATTGAGTTCCAGTTCAGTAAATGCTACCTTGTTGGCTACTCAGCTGTTTTTCTTCCTTATTTCCTCATGTTGTCTTTCTATAACTTTTTATAGTCTAAAAACATCCTTGCTTTTTATGAGGTAAATAAGAGGAACCTGCTAAGTGGTATGTTTGTTGAGTTTTCCAATGTATGTAAGATGAAGTGTTTACCACCAACAATATTGTAAATAGTTCTGGAAACTTTCAACAGAAAAGTTGGTCCAAATTATGAAGTCTCCACTAACTTGTACTAAGTAATTAAAAATTAAAATAAATTATTATTTTAATGACCAAAACAATAATTGCGGTGTGTGAATTTATGGCTGTGGTTAGAATGGAGTGCCATAAAAATGTAGCATCATATTGAAAAGAGTAGAGAAAATAATAAAACAAATAAACAAGAGCCAAACATGCTAAGAATGGAAGATCAGCCTATTATATTTAAATCCATTGGGAGAGTTATTAAAATATTATTAGGAAACTTTGAGAGAATTCATATAAAGATAACAAAGTCTAAGGATTGGTTTGAGGAATTTGGATTATTCTGTTTGAAAAAAAAGAAGAAGAAACTCATAAAGATTCCTTAGGGAATGTAAATAATAATGTTGAAAAAACTATGCATAAAGATGTTCATCGCTATACAATTTTAATACCCGAAATAAATTATTATGAATACCTGTAATGTAGACAAGACTGAATAAATTATGAAGCATCCCTTTATTGGAATATTATGCAGTCATTAAAAATAATTTCAATGACAGTATTTAACAGCACAAAGTATGCTTAGGAGGGTGCAGTAAGAGGCAAAAACATGACACAAAACCAGATGCATGGAATGATTACTATTATGTTTTACAAAATGAGATGAAAAGAAACAAGATTGAAATGACATAGAGAGTCCCTGACTTATAATGGTTCAACTTATAATTTTTTGACTTTATGATAGGTTTATCCAGGTATAAACTTAACAATATTTTTTAATTTAGAATGGGTTTATTGGGACATAACCTGGCCGTAAATCGAGGAACATCTTCATTCAAAAATATTATCAATACATGTAAACACATGCAAATGGTAAAACTTGATATTGATTTTTGCTTTCCTTTTCTATATTTCCAAATTTTTAATGAGCATATCTTATTTTACATAGAGAGGATAATCGTAACTAATCATAGCTAGTTTTTAATTAAAGAGGAATATGATTTAAATAAAATCAGGATGAAGTGGAAACCACAATGGAAACAAAGAAAAATTCTTAAAATTGAGATGAACTCTAATATGAATTAATATTTCATGGCAATAATTTGATTGCAATCCCTTGATTGCAATCCCTTCACCCTACAGGATCAGCAACCTACCTCTCCTACAAGTTTTTTGTTGTCCTTTGCCTGCCTCTCCTGCAAATCTTCTTTCTTTTTGCACAGCTTAAATTTCAAGAGCAGCCATAGTCACCCTGTGCATGCTTCTTGACTCCCTAAATACTTTACCAGCTTCTTCCACTAGCCAGTGAAACTATGGCAAGACCTTGGTGAAATCCAACCTTCCACCCATGTATTGTCACCCAGATTGCTGCTTGGAGCTGAAGGAAAGCACACAATCCTGATAACTGGACTTGCTTTAAATTTGGGGTTGCTAATCCCGGGTGAGCTCTCAGTGATGCCAGGTAATCTTACTCTATGTCCGTGGCATATGCACCTCCCTCTTGTTTCTTGTGGAGTCTCTAACATTCTTCTTTGTTCTCATTTTTAGCCAATGACCTTGCTTCATATTTTATTGAGGAGGGGAAAAAACAAGCTATCACAGAGAAATTTTACCTGTTCCTACCAAAACATCCTTTGAACTTTTTCTATTGAGACCTCTATCCTTGGATTTCTTCCTCATTCCTGTGGGTCACCTGTCCATGCTGTTGGTCAAGTCCTGTCTCTCCAAATGCCTAGCAGATCCGTTCCTGCCCATCCACTCAAAGAAGATGATTTACAAGCTCTCTTTCATCTTTCTAGTATTACAAGTATATTTCTGTCAATTGTACCTTTTCCATAAGCATAATATATGGTGATGCTTTTCACATTTAAAAAAAAGTCAAACCTGTCTTGATCATTTTTCCCCTCCAGTTCTCATCCTATTTCTACCCTTCCCTTTATAGCAAACAAGCAAACAAAAAAGACACACAAAACATACTTTCTCTTTTTATCCACAAATATTTTTCTTCCCTCTCTAACCCCCTCCAATCAATTGCACCCATCTCCCACTCCACCTGACATGCTATAATCAAGGTTACCTATGACCTCTGTTGCCAAAGTCAATGTTAAATCTCATTCCTCATCTTGCTTGACCTGTCAACTTCATGCAATACAGCTTATCACTCTTTCCTCCTTGAAACAGGATCCTATCACTCAAGTCATATCATTTGCCTTTTCAAAACCTTGTAATAGCTTCCTTTATCAACCAGGTAAAACTAAAGCCATATGTCTTAGATCTTTAACATCTGCACTTGTTCCCTGAGTTTATCTGAGTTTATCTTATGTGACTCTGCCACACTGGCCTTATCTGCTGTTCCTTGAACATACCAGACATGTTCTTGCTTCATGGCTTTTACACATGCTGTGTTCTCTACCTAAAACATTCTTTTCCCTGATATCTATGGTGACTTCCTCACCATCTTTGGGTATTTATTAAAATATCACCTTATTTATGAAAAATTCTCTGGCATCCCTATTTAAAAATAACAATACATACTATTTATTGCACTTCTCTGCCTTATTTTTCTTCAAGCCACTTACAACATATAATATGCTATGCACATGAGTAATTTATTTTATGTCCTATTTTACCATAGTAGAATACAAGCACCATAAGTGTGAAGATTTCTTTTTTTGAGAGAGAAAGTCTCACTCTGTTGCCCAGGCTAGAGTGCTGTGGTATCAGCCTAGCGCAAAGCAACCTCAAACTCCTGGGCTCAAGCAATCCTCCTACATCAGCCTCCCAAGTAGGTGGGACTGCAGGCATGTGCCACCATGCCCAGGTAATTTCTTTCTATTTTTAGTAGAGACGAGGTCTTGTTATTGCTGAGGCTGGTCTTGAACTCCTGATCTCAAGCAATCCTCCCACTTTGGCCTCTCAGAGTGCTAGGATTACAGGCATGAGCCACCGCGCCTGGCCCATATTTATTTTGTTCACTCCTGTATCCCCAGAACTTAGAACAGTTTCTAGTACACAGCAGGTGCTGACTAAATCATTATGGAGTAAATATTGAATGAATTTCACTTCCTCTTGAAAACTGAGAAACAAACGAGCTGTATTAATAGAATAAAAGGCATATGCAGTAATTCAATGGAAGTCTGTGAAGTTCTTCTAGGTGGTTTGAAAATCTACTGCAAATATGGCATGTACATAGTTTACATGAATGGCTTTCTTGAAATAAATGCTAATGACAGTGTGAAAGCTCTGGAACATATAACCAAGAAGTAATATATTTAAATCCCACTATCTGTTAGTTCTAGACCAAAGCAAGAGGGGTTGCCTGCCCAATATGAGATGGGGAAAAGAGACAGAGACAGGAAGACAGACACACACAACACATAAGCTTTCACTCAGGCTGTATAACAAAATATCAAAAACTGTGTGGCTTAAACAACAAACATTTATTTCTCACAGTTTGGAAAGTTTAAATTCCAGGATCAGGGTGCCAGCTGGGTCAGGTTCTTGGTGAGGCCCTCTTCTTGGTTTATAGACTGTTATCTTCTTGCTGTGTTCTCACATAGTAGAAAGTTCTCTGTCTTCTTATAAAGGCATTAATCCCATTCATGAGAGCTCCACTCTTATGACCTCACTACTTCCCAAAACCCCACCTCCAACTTCCATCACATTGAACTTAGGGTTTCAACACACAGATTTTGTGGAGACACAAAATCCACCACCACAACTGCCAAAATCCTGGCAAGGGATATGGAGCATGAGCAAAAAACAAATCTTTGATATTTTAAGTCACTGCTATTTAGGGAGTAGTTTCTTATTGCTACAGCATAAAACCATTAGTAAAATAGTACTTATTCCTTAGACTTTCTCTTTTTCTGCAAGAAATAGTCAACTTAATAGCCAACTTAACAGAGCAGTGTTTCTCAATGTTGAATAATACATAAATTGTTTTAAAAGAAAAAAATGATAATGGTCCTCCATTGGGGCCTCAAATTTTAAAAATATATGTATTAATATACTTTTGCATCAAAGGTTTCACAAATTTCATATGCTTATGAAAATTTGCAATATATAGTCAAAGCAATATTACTAAACTTTTAAAACTATAAATTAATAAATTTTTTAAAATAATCATATTAATGTCATGAATGATGATGCATTGCTGAAACTAAATCGTCACTAGAACATAAATAAGGTATCGACACAACTCACTGATTCTTTCGAGCCCAATGTGCTAGTTAGTACCTAGCAAGTGCCATTTGATGACTCACTTTTCACACATATTTCTATAATAAAATCTCCGCAAAATTGTCCCTTTTGCAATGCACTGTGACATTATTTGGCATTTACATGACTCAAATGAGTTATTTCTGTGTTGTTTGAATTTGTGTTGTTTTGTTACTCTGACATGATTAGGATGGTACTTATTAGTGCTCACACAGTCATACATATCTGCACATTCTCTAAAACACAGCAGTGTGCAATAACAAGGTAGCCGCCAAGGATGATCCAGATGACATGAGATCAAAATAGAAAGCAAAAAAACTTTATAAATTCTCATAGAAAGTATACAGACTCCCAAGACTACATTTTTTAACTCTAGTTTAAGTAATACTGTATTAGAGGATTAAAGTGCCTCTTTGAAAGAGAGTAGACCAGAGAATCACAAATATTTTCATTCTCCTAAATTATCTTGAGATTCATATATTTGGGAGTTAATTTCTAAGTTCTGTCTGGTCCTTATGTCCTTCTTAAAATCTCATTCTATAAAGATTTGACTAGCCCATTCTTGACCTAGCTTGGATATCAATTTCAAGCATTTGTCCTCCAGGCTCACAAAGGCAAGCAGTCATGTGAAGTGATATTCTCAGTCAGCTCCTACTGGCTGTAATAAATAAACTCTTAGCTTGACTGAGGCCAGTCTTTTGTATTCCAAAATTACTTAATAGTAAAAGAATGACTATTAATAAGTGGCACTTTAAAGATAGAAAGATAATTAGCAAATATGACATGAGAATATGCCCATCAGATTTACAGGCCCAGGCATGATGGATTAAAAAAAAAAATCAGGACCATTTTATGAATTCATTCAATATATGTATACCATATTGTTTTTATCTGCTGAATACTAAAAAGATGATTGCAAGCAGACCAAAACAAGTGTTTAATTATGAACAGTTTTCCTCTTAGCTTTCTTTTTCAAAACATTATGATTCTAATATTTTAATTATTATTTAACATTTATATAATATTTAATAGCTACAAATTAATTAACAAAATTATTGGAGCTTGACATTAAGTAAAAAACTTTTTCTTAATACAAATTTTGCAGAACTGGCAAATGGATATAAGAGCCAAGGCATACACATAAAAATTCCTCTTTGTTGATTTTTTTTGTTCAAAATGGAATTGGCAGTACCTTTTTCCATCCCCAAAGCCTGCACAGGTAATTCTAAAGCATGAAAATTCTACAGCAGTTCCCAGCTTCAAAACGGCAACCAAGCTGAAATCTGTTCATTTTTGTCAAACCAAGAAAACGGGAAAGGTTTTCATTGCAAGCTCTTTTCTTAATAATAGCCCACTCTTTCATTTTTGAGAGCCTGCCTTTGAACTGCTACTGACAGAATGAGCAGTAGACATATTCCTGTGACTTCTGCTCTTACAAAATTCAATTTGACATTGACAAGAAAAATAAGTATTACACTCAAGAACATTTGCTTTCTGTTTTATAAAAATACGGTCTTACCTTGCAAAACGCAATCAGTATTATGTACAAAGAGCATATAAACAAGGGAAGATACGAAGAAAAACACAGAAAATAAAGCAGCAGTGTTTCATGAATGGCTGGCTCAGATAATCACCTTTCTGTCACACCAGCTGCACTAATCTGAGCATTCTTTCTTAGTGGACATTTTACATGTATCAGCAAATGACCAGCAATAACACAACACCTATCATATCAATTGAGGTCCAATAAGTAAAATGAAGCCACATGAAGTATTTCAAGCAGAGGAGACTATTTATAACACAAAAGCATTTGGAAGGCTGAAAGAGCAAAAAGCAGAATGTGAAATAACCCAGATATCAAGACCTGCATGAAGCAGCTACTATCCCCAGGGCCAGGAAAACAAATGGGAGGAATATGTGGTAGAACTCAGGAGCCTACTTGCTAATGTACCTCTAGGGTCTCAAGAGATCCTGAAAACACAAAGGAGGGCTCCCAAGTTAGTGCTGGGAGCATGGGTAAGCTGCCAGGCAACAAGTGCTTGGACAACCGGGGTGAGATGTGCTTCACACCAGTCTAGAGACACAACTGGGCCCTACATAGTTGGTGCTGGAGCTGATGAGAAAGTGCTGTTCTGTTTACAGGTGCTGGTATAGCCAAAAGCAGTGCCACTGAGCAGGTGCTGGGACATCTGAGGTGGCATTGGTGCTGGAACCAAGGAAGAATCCTGCGCTGTGGGCACTGGAGCTGCCAGAGGACTGGAGTCCACAGCTTCATGTCGCTGTGGAAGGAGGCTTGTTTCTTTCCAGGATCTCCCATTGCTAAGACCTAACTGAAACCTTGCTGGCAATAAAAACTTGGAAAGATAATCTGTGCAATAACAGAACTTACAATACGTAAAAGAACACAGAAGGGCAGAAATAGATGTTGAGGGCAAACAGTCAGATGGCTGGCATATCTATTATCTTCCGTGCCAGTTTTTCTGCAGTATTTATTTAACATGACCATTTCTAAAGTTGCGAATGGGAATTTGATATCTTCTTTTTATTATCTTACTAAAGGAGTGGAATGATAAGATGATATAATAGAAGATGAAAATATAATACCATAATATTAATGTAATATGTAATATATAACTATAAACTAGTAACCTTATTTAAGCCCGCTACTAAAGAAATTCTGATTTTTTTACTTTAAGTCAAAAATGCACATTTTAAATGCACATTTAGTACATTTGTGCAAATTATAAAATGATATCTATCTTGTCTTATTTTCATGAAGCCATGTTAATGTTCCACTTAAATCTTTATTATTCCATTCAAATTCTAAAATATGATGTTATTGAGCAGATAATTTATGTAAGAAGTAAACAATCAGGGAAAAATGATTAGCCTGTGGTAGATTAAAGGTGGCTTCTAACTTTACGCTGTTCTCATAAAAATTCCCCTTGAATCTAGACCAAACATAGTGACTTGCTTGACTAATAAAATGCAGGAAAAACAATGTTTGGAGATCTAGAAATCTAGATCATAAAAATCCTTGCAGGTGCTGCCCAAGGGCTCTTAGGAAACTTGGTTTGGGTGAAACTAGGTGCGATGTAAGAAGTCCAACTGCCCTGAGACCACCATGCTGGAGAGACCACATTAAGGTGGTTTGGTGCCCAGTTGCAGCTGCAGCTGAGCCCTGATGTCTAGTCATTCCTTCCAAAGTGCCAGACATGAATGTGAAACCATTTAGAACCCTCCAGACCACTCCATCTGCAAGCTGAGAATCACAGTCTACATTATGATGAACAGAAGAACCACCCAGCCAATCCCTAACTAAATCTCTCTGTCACCAAATTGCAAAATACAATAAAATGGTTGTTTTGAGCCACTAAGTTTTAGAGTAGCTTGCTATGTAGCAAAAGGGAATAGACCATGGCCTTCCTAATAACCAAAGAAATGCACAGTAAAGCAAAGTATCATGTTACAAGTACCCAGGTCATGCTGGCTAAATTAGCTAAAATAATTAAGTCACAACACACAGTACCATTGAGGCTTAAGGGGAAGTATTCTCACACCTTACTGAAGAAATAGAAAATGATCACAGTCCTGGAGGGAAGTGCTTTGACAATAGGAATCTGATACAAATTGAGTTTATGGCTCCTCACTGTGATGAGTCCTTCCGAGACAGGAAGTTCTCTAGCAACTTATATTTATAATTTTACACTCTTTTTCTCAAGGAACCCCTTCCCACATTGTATAAACTTTAGGCCCAACAAAATAGAATCTGTCCCTGGGGGACATGTATTAACAATTGTAAAATTCTTTTTTGGCCCTTCTCAGTAATCAGTATTTTCCCCAAGAAAATAAAAAAAAAGGGGGGGACAGCTATGTTTATAAAACTCTTTAGTAGAGCACTATATATAATTGAAAAATAAACTGAAAAACCATAAATGTTCTGTAGTAGATGAATAATTAAACAATTTATAAGCTATCCACTTAGGGTATGATGTCATCTTTTTAAAAAAAATAGTTACAAAGCCTCTAACAACATGAGAGAGTGTTTATAATGCGTCTAAGTGCAAAAGCTAATCTTGAAAGTTTATATAAACTATGATTACAAGTATAAAAATGTATATATTACAGGAAAAAAACTGGAAGGGGAATTTGGAGAAGTGAAAGCAGTTATGTTGAGGTGACCGTCATGAGATAGAACATTGCCCTGAATTATTTTTATCCTCATTTCTCATCTAAGTTGCACCCCATTACAGTCAACGGTAAGTGATGCAAGCTCCCTCAGAAATCAGCTTCTGAGGTTTTATAAGAAATATTCTTTAAAAGCTGTAGCTAAACCAAAGGGATGACTGAGTGCCCAAAGCTTGGGAAGGCAGGCTTGGTTATGGAGGACCACTTCTGACTTTACAAAATGTAACAATGTGGAAAAATAAACTTGTCATTAGGATGGTAAAGTTAGGCTGTTGGGGGAATCTGGAATCTATCTATTCCCTTTTTCCTCATGAATAGCAAACTAAAACTGTTAGGAGGCAGAAATTAAAGAGCCAGCCCTATTCCCTATCCCCTTATCTGCCATGCTTCCACAAACGGGTATCAGCACGCACAGGCGCATGCGCACACGCACCGCCCCCAAGAAGATGTGTTTAAGGAAAGTATTTGCTATTTTAATAACTTTTTGCTTATTGCAGAGTGGCAGAACACAAATAGCAAGATTGGGAGTCTAATTATAGGTTTGTGGCCAGCAGTTATGTGACCCGTAGTGATTCCTTGCTTGCTGGGAGTCCCCATGTCTCTGTCTGTGAAATGACATAAATGTCCATAACCACCAAAATCCTATTGTGTGTCATCGTTATCTGACGTTGTTCACAAATAAAATGAATTTAAAAAGCAGAGAATTTGTGAAGCCACATTGCTCTGAGTGTTGTTTTTTTTTTTAACCTCTTTTACATATCCTAATTTTAGATAATAGAATCTTAGATAATAAAATTTTAAATGATAGAAAGAAAAGAATTAAAAGGGAAGTCAGGTTCTGACACATAGCTCAGTGGTGTCAAAAGCAGAGAATCCAGCTTTTCTGTTTGCCCCAAATGTAAAAAGCACTATGACAGAGTAGTGGCCCCTCATGTGTTCCTTCCTTTCAGTTGTCATTAGAGAGAAACGCAGGGAGGGGCATTTTAATCTGCCCCAGGGCCTACTTCAGAGCTTTGCTTAAGTAGGCCTCACGCCTTTCGTTGTACCCTTAAAAGCTCACACCTGACTCACTCACATGCTGGCTGAAAGCCAACTTGACCTCTGGGCCCATCTGGCCGAGGTTTGGTGGGAAGCCTAACCAAATCCATCTGAGAAAGCTTATGTTCACACAACATCATTTTTCTGTCTTTAAGCAACAATAAGGAAAGCCTACCTTGCAGATATGTCTTCACAATGCGAATTTAAAATTGCCTACCATGCAGTTTCCATTAAAAGCCATCCCGACACTAAAAAAGGATGTAATAACCATTCACAGCACATTATTCTCCTAGTTTTCTCCCTAAATCAGTTGCAATCAATAGGCAGTTTTAAAGGTAAAGCTTATTACTTCAGCTTCCTATCAAAATTGCTTTTACAAAGTGATGGCTTAATACTGCTTCCTTGATTGTTTACTCATTGTAAAGATGAGATGCAACCATATTTGGAATGTGTCTGTGTTTTTTGTAAACCCTAATTGAAAACTTTGCCAGTTATGTTGTACATTTTCCTTTATCTAAAGCCATATATAGGAAATTATACTCAAAGTTTGGGGATACGAAAGTTTCTTCCTCATAATCTTAATGTTTCCTCTTATTAAAGAAACAATATCCCCTCATGCTTTGTATTTTATCTTGACTACTAGGAAAACTTAGGCTGGGTTTTGTGTACACATGTGGTAACTCTCATATCCCTGATTTTTTTGTTTGTTTGTTTGATATAATTAATCACTTCCCCCAACCTAAGATATGAAGTTTAGCTTTTGTTGGCAATGATGCTCAGTTTTACTGGATATGTATTTCTGTAATTAGGTGTGTCAAATCATATTGAGAAAAGGTAGCATATAAACATATAACAATGTATGTAGGTATATGTATGCATGTGCGTGTATATGTTATATGTAATATATATTATCATTAATTGTCATAGAAAAACCTATCTTTAGAATTAAAAAGAGCTTAGCAATAATTTAATTGAATGGTTTCAAACAGATATCTATCATGCATGGAGAACCTGTTTCCTCAAATGAAACATTGCCCAAAACTTAAAGAAATACATTTGAAAAATAAATAATTAACAGCAGACTTCCTTTGGATGAATGGTAGGAGGATAAGAGCCCACGACCCCCACCTTCAAGTCACCCTTTTCATAGAGAACTTTGGAGTCACCCCACAGAACACATTGTTTTCTAAGATATGCATCTGAATATTACCAGTTGACCTCAGCCATGTTATTTTGTAAGTACGGAAAATGACATGTAGTGAGGTTGTGAATTATCTATAAACACGTAGTTAGTGGACCAGGTCACCACCAGAACCCAGATTCCCTGACCTCCAGAAGTTTATTTTTGTCGAAAAGAAATGGCCATCCCAATAATGGCTTAAACTTAAAACTGTGGTCTTTGAAAAGGGTTGAGCAAATTGGAATTTTTGACAAAAAATAAATAGAGTCTAACATTTCCGTAAACTAAACTAGGCAGGAAACATTATTTTCTCTGAGGCTCAGTACTCCTTTTTCCTCCTCCCAGGCCGATGTGCAGAAGGGGCGGCCGCTTTTACTTTCAGGCTTGCTTTGAACTGGTGCTGCCTGTTCCCTTCAGATCTCTCAAGGATCTACATTTCTTGATCCCATGGGTAAAGAATCACATGGACTCACGTTTTGTGTATGTTAAAAAGCTTAGCCAAGATAAAGACTTTTGTGGAGTCTTAGTGACTACTTGTTTTTCTTTCTTGGGCATATTTAAATATTGCCCCGACTTTAGTTTTTACCATTATGCATATGAAGATCTCTTGTGCATTTAGTAAAGCCTGGACAGGTTTCTGTGCACCTGCTATCAATTAACTCGGAGGGATTTAACCTGGGAGTGTGGCTTATTTTACAAAAGGCTCCAGACAAAAACTAAGAAAGTAAAATGTACTTGCACGATGCACAAAGATTTCAGACAAAATTTGAATAGATCATGGAAAGTTTAAGAAGCCATATTTGAAATTCAAGGTTCAAAGTCATGACTACACACTCAATTTCACATTGAACAGAAAAGTTTCAATAAAATTTTTATCGTGACTTAATATCATAGTTTTTAGGAGAAATGCTTCCAAATCTACCATTTATTCTTTGTTTTTATTTTTATTCCTTACAATATATAGGCTTGTTTTGTCCACTAGAAACTTGGCCATTTCATCTATAGAAATATTTATTTAATTAAAAAACAATTCAACATAACCAATCTCAAGGATCATAAGAGGTTACACTACCCTCTAACAGTAAAACCTTTAAACAGCAGAGCCACAGGGACAGAGTGTCTTCCCTACATACCACAATGACTGATCCAGATAGGGAAGAAGTCACAGAAGGATTTGATGTTTGCGTATTAGCAAGAAACCTTAACAAGAACACAGCATCTGGAGGTCCCTGAGGGCATCTGATACATGGGGTATGGAGGAGAGTGGCGGGAAGAAAAGCAAATCATTGCCACAGAGATATTGATCAAAGCAATGTCTCATCCCCTGGATGTGCTGGGAAAACCTGGCACTAATTAAACTATTGCCTAAGTAAAGTCCCCGGGGGCTTTTCTGAATGAAAATTAGGCGTCAGATCCAAAGGCAGTGTGGAAAACCACACAGGGACACAGAGCCAAGCATATCATGCTAGTTCAGGATGTAAACAAGCAACAGAGTGGGACTGCCAACAGCTAGAGCTTAATGGACGTTGGTCTCTTGGTGGGCAAGAGGGGATGAAAGGGGATCAACTGGCCAATGTAAACACTTCAGGCTTATCCAGACAAGTAAACATTTTGTCCAGGCTCCACCCTTTGATTACTCCATTGTGTCTTGATAAGCTCCTGAAGTTTGCCTCTGGCCCAAGCCTCCATTCTGGAGTTCTTCTTTCAGATCTAAGCCTCACCTATAATCTCTCCTGTCCCCTACACATGAAGCAAGATTTTTATGGGGTTATCCATATATAAATCAAAGTACATATATATTATCCAATTAGTTCAATCAAAAGCATATATCCCATATACCCCAAGCAGACTTGATATAGGACAAATCCTTCAAATCAGAGACAAAATAGGACTAATAATAATAAAAATAATAATTTGGGCCAGGCATGGTGGCTCATGCCTGTAATCCTAGCACTCAAGGAGGCTGAGGAGGGAGGATGGTTTGAGCTCAGGAGCTTGAGACCAGCCTGAGCAAGGGCGAGACCCTGCCTCTACTAAAAAGAGAAAGAAATTAATGGGACAACTAAAAATATAGAAAAAATATAGAAAAAATTAGCCAGGCATGGTGGCACATGCCTGTAGTCCCAGCTACTCGGAAGGCTGAGGCAGAAGGATTGCTTGAGCCCAGGAGTTTGAGGTTGCTATGAGCTAGGCTGATGTCATGGCACTCTAGCTTGGGCAACAGAGTAAGACTCTGTCTCAAAAAAATAATAATAATCATAATCATAATAATTTGAATGGGTCAAACAATAAAGACTCAGTGAAAAAGAGACATCTACAAAGGATGCTTAACAAACCTTTTATCTGTAGAAGGATGAAGCTGAGTCTGTGCAAAGAAGTTTGTCTACATTAATAAACATTACAAAATACTTTTCAAAATGCAAAGCTCTGTATAAATACCACATTTTATGTGAGCGTTATTATTCTACTGGCAGTGTAAAGGGAGGACAGTAAAAATAGTAATTTGAATATATGGAGGGCCTATCATCTTAGACACTTGTGCTTTTGAATACCAGCTTATCAATCCTCAGGACTACCTTAGGAGAAAAGTATCTGACGTTATTAGCTCCATTTGCAGATAAGAAATTGAGATAGACAGATTACGTGGCTTACACAAGGCTTGCGCAAGAAAGCTGTGAGTAGAAGGAAAAATTATTAGCTACTAAGGTGAAAATGCGGTCCACGGACAAATAGTTGCCAAGATTTGACCTTGACCTTATCTTGTCCATACTCATGTAGACAGAAAGTAGGCATCGTTCCACCCAAAGCTATCTAAAGCAAAGAAGAAATTACACCAAGAAGGGACTGGGAGTGTGTGGTAGTGTTGGAGGCACTGGCTCCACCCAGGGGATACCAATGAAAGACAGTTTGCCTTGTTTGGCAGAATGGATGCTTTGGTATCCTGTTGGCCTGAAACCGACCCCTCCGTCAGCTCCCCCCTCCCTAACCACAGCCCCCTAAACACCAGAGAGATCATCACATAATCATCAGGAAGCTGTCACGTCACAGCCATGATCTGAAATAAGGATTAGAATGACAGAATAAATAAATCTTCCAATGAAACAGAAAGCACACAGAGACAACAGAGCACTTATTAACGTGAAATTAAACACCGAAATGAATGAAGAGGAATTCACAGAGGTGCGTCAAAGAGTACAGAAAGTGTCATTCAAAAATTTTACAACAGAATTCACTTTGAATCCTTATCACCTTATTAAAAAAATCTTTTTATTATTGAAAAGAAATATTTTAAAATAAATTTTAAAAATAAAACTAAATGTTCTATAAGATGAATGAATAAGAAAGTAGTGAGGAGTAATACATACTTCTATAAATTAAGTGTAAAGCTCAAGTGAGTTTTATGCTAAATTCTATGCAGTTACTAACAAGATACAGAATAAAAGAAAACAAGTGACTATACCATTGTGTGTGTACAGACACGCATATACACACATGCATACGTACACATATACTCATTTAAAAGATTACTAGAAATGGACAGCTATAGATATACAGATGAAAGTTGTGTCTTTCTTTAAAAATACACTAAGTTATACTTCAGGATAATAATAAATACTGAAGAAAACACATGATGACATCCAAGGGAAAAAGAGATTACTGAGAGACCTTTGGTATCAGTATTCTCAACCAACTTACTGCTCATAATGACAAATCCCGGAAGAGAAAGTAAATTGTTGTAAAACTGCAATAGGCAAGAGTGCATAGGTTAATCACAGGAAATTTCTAGTTTAGGAAACTGCCAAACTCAACCCAAGACATGAGAGAGCCACTGACGTAATTACAGAAGAGGGGAGCCAAAGCAAAACACTCAACCATCAGTACCTCATTTCTTTTTGCTTGAGCCAGGAGAAATATCTCCACTGATGCACAGTTAGGCTCCTAAGACATCCCTTGCCAACCCAGCTGGAAATATGGGTGCCATCCAACACTGGACGTTTGTAAGAATCAGGCGATATTTTCATGCCTATCCTCTGTTTCCAGACAGGGTGGATATCCAGTAAGAACATCTGAGTACCATATGGACAGCATCCATTCTGAGGGATCAACCATCCATACCATACTCATTGCTGCATATTTTTAGTGTCATTCTGCATCCAGAAAAGTGTCAGCCTAAGCTTACTCAAGTAGTTGTTCTTCTCCCTTTTTAAAAGTCTTTGAAGATGACTGGGTACTATTTGGTTGAATGAATTTCTATGTTTTTTTTTTATTTTTTAAATATTCTAAAGTGAGAGAAGTGGTACTATGTCATCTGAATTGGTGAATCAACTATAAGGAAGACCTTGATGAGTGTTGGTCAGACCCAGAGGAAGGATGACACAGTCTGAGGTTATAAGAAAAAAGAGGGAAGAAGAAGCAGTGGGATCAGGCAACCCAGGTGGGCAAGAAAGGTCCTTCAGCCTGTCTGCCCCATGGACTCGCATACAGTGTTTATGAAATGGGGTCTGGAGATTGAGCTATCTGGATTCAAATGCTGGATCCCCACTGAAATTTGTAGGGAGAGGAAAGATGAAGTGCTTCCAGTAAAAGGAATATGATTCACAATGGTGTAGAAACAACAGTGAGCAGGACTCACTCAGGAAGCAGCAAGAATTCCAGTGCTGTAAGGCTGGGTTCATAGCAGTGGGGAAGGGGCAGAGGCAGGAGGACAGGGGGCTGGCGAGAGGAAAGGATGCAAAGAAAGGCAGGCAGGGGCTGGGCAAAGCACACTTGTAAGACATGTGGAGGCACATGAACTTCAGCCTAAAAGAAAGATACAGAGGAGTCTGAATTAAGGGAATCACATGATCCAATCTGTGATTTACATTTTAGGAAGGCAGAAAACAAAAGCTGGAGCAAGAACTAGAGACAAGGAGAAGGGTCAGAGGTCTGAACTAGGAAAGTGGTTATGAGAATGGAGAGAAGTGGGCAGAGCCCAGCGTGTTCCTTGTTTCCCCACTTGTTAAGTCACGCCCAAATTATAAATCGCCCCCTTGAGGTTTTGAGCTCAAGACCATCTTAGATTCCATTTTTGAGCTTTAGCCTCCAAGGATGCAAATCACCAGGCTAACTCCCTTAGCCTGTGCACCAGCTGGACCTCCTCTGGCCTCCCATAAAGGAAGTGAGTTTCAAATCTCATTTACTGGTAATTACCCTTCTTATTTTTTTCACCTGACCCCTATATTTCCTTTCCCCAATAAAACAATTATCTACACACACCCCTAGGCATTTAATGTGAAGCAATATTTCCATTATGAATTTCATTTATCTTCATTTGTAAAAGACAACAGAAAGCAAGTCTAGTCTCAAAACAATCTATTCACATTCAAGTCAGTGAGTAGTTTCTTAGATAAGCATACCAGAGTGAAGGGAAAATATAGACAAGTGTAGTTGTTTAATATTTCACTATTGCTTTCTAAAACCTTTCCCATTCATTAAAACAGTCTTTTGGTTGAATCATTCTCTGTAAATAAATTTTATGGATTGTAAAATGGGAAGTATTAGAAACAAATACAAGATTGTGTTTCCCACCAGTAGTAATGACATAGAGCTGCACTTAGTCTCCTTCCCTTATGGATTTCTAGATTTCAGAATATTCCTCTTGGTATTTTGAAAGTACAGTGAAGTGGATTTTATATTTTATACTTGCCTTGAGAGTCAACATTTGTGCTTTAGAAAAAAGGATATGAGACCTGAAATCAAGAAACCTGATCAAGTTTCTAAACCTCCCCAATCTTCAATTTTTACGTTTATTAAGTGGGAATAATAATTTTCCCTTTTCCACCATGCTTTGTGAGAATAAAATAGTTTACTGTCTGTGATAAGAACCAAAACTTCTTTGATTTGGGAAATGGTCTATATCTGCTCTATCCAATCACGTTGTCAATAGCTACATGAAGCTATTGAACACTTGAAATCTAGGTAGTTTTACTGAGGAACTGAATTGTTAATTTAGTTCATTCTAATTAATTTCAAATTCAAGAAACATGTGGCCAGTGATGACCTTAGGGAAAGTGCAGCTCTAGACTACTGTTATAGTTTCAGATATTCCTTTTCTAAGTTAGTTAATTCTAACTTTGTTTTGGAAATCTATAGATAATATATTGTCCTTGTTTGAGAATGAGTATTTTCCTTATATGTGAGCAAAGATAGGTATTCAAACATCATAAATACAACTGGTGATATGAAACAAAACACAACTTTATTTCTGTTCACCACTGTTCTTTTTAAAATGTATTCATTGGGGAAAGTTTTTTCTAATACCACTGATGAAAATTCCCTAATTGGTTGGCCCCATGTATCTTCTGGACACTCTTAGATTAAAAAAAAAAAAAGAAGAAGAAAGAAAGAAGTTTTTTGGGTTTTTTTAAGTTTCAAAATGCAGTTTGATGAGTAAGTTTTCATCAGCACATCAATCTCCCAAGGTAAGGCTGACCCCCCTCGCCCCAGATCATACGGGTCTACAACCTTTGGTGAAAGGGGTACACTGTGTATTTCCTCTTTTCTATGTCAACTCCTCCTTCATCCAACTTGCTAATTGCTGTGACTGATGGCTCCAAAGTTTGAAGATAGGGAAGGTGGAGGACAGAACATTTTTACTCTACTTGTATGATTGAAAGCTGGCTTTGACCCTCCTTTCTACAACTGGCGAATGTTTCTTGCTGCGGCTGCTGTTGCTGCTGATGGTGTGTGTGTGCATGTACTTTGGGAGATCTTTCAACTGCAATGCCTGTAAAGTGAGCGATGCATCTAATTTTTAAGTCAACTATGCCTCCCTGAGCTCTGGTTTCCTCAACGGGAAACATACCAAGCTTTACCAAAATATGCAATGAAGCCACTTCCTCTAGGCTTGACATGAAAGAGTAGCATCCCTCATCTCACACCTATTTTCTGTATTAGGCTAGTCTTCCAAAGATCATTCACACAAAAATATTCTCAGTATCCATTTCACCTTTATTTTTTGTTGCAACCTGGAAGTCAGTGAGGAACTCAAGTTTTGTGAAAATATTCTCAATTGGGATTTCCACCAGATAGCTCTTTATAGTGTATGAAATCAATTATCTTGGAATCCTGACTAAATTTTCCATTTATCATCCTGCCACTATGCAAAAATGATCTCTGCATTTCTTGTAATAATGACTAAAGACTGGAAAATCACATAATCATAGCAGTTAAATAAAAAGTGGTACCTTCATAAGCAATATGAATCCATCATTAAAATATAGTAAGTAAAGAAAAAGGAAACCAGACACACTCCCTTTGCATTTTAAAACAGGAGATTTTCCTTATGAATGATCTATGGGGCAAAAAAAAAAAAATAGATAAAATAGGAGATATATATATGTGTATGCTTTTATATTATTTGGATTTTTATTATGTGTAAGAATTACTTTAAGTTTTTCTTTATTATATTTGTACATTTTTATATTTGTATTTTGATACTTATTGAAACCTGTATTTATTGCTCAGTTTTTTAAAATGTGATTGTCAAGTCTATTTGCCACAATGTCTCTAACATCTTTTTTTAGCCCTGACATTTTAAGACGTTTGTGTCTCAATTCACGTGCAAATAGCACTTTCCGTGTAATAGGCCAACTAGTTCATAACATCAACCTTTTGAAAACTGAATGAAACACTAAAGGTAGAACAAATGTGTTTATATTTTTTAGTAAATAGGTGAGCTGTAACAAACATACTTTCTTTACACAGGAGACTACAGAAAAATAGGCTGAATTACACACCTAACATGAAAACTGCATTCGTACTGTGAGTTTGTAAGCTACATGAAAATAAAGAGGAATTAACCTTTACATCTTAACACTGATACTTTATATTTATAATCAAAAACAAGTAACATTTTTACTGCTTTTTCAGTTTATTAAAATTATCCAAAAAGAAGATAACCCAGTGAGCAGAGACTGCACATTTTTCAATTAGCAAAGGGTAATGAGGCCCCTCCTAGCACCCTAGTCTGAGGATCTAGAGTTAAATTCATGCTATGGTTAACAATAAGAAAATTTTAGGAAAAAAAAAAAAGTTTGAATATGAATCAGTACCTTCTTTGACATTAACCCAATTTGTTTTCTTTAGAATGAAAAAAAATGTGAAGAGAAACTCATATGAAGTTTCACCTCTGATAATTTTTCAAGATGTCAAAACATGTTAATTTCTAGCAATGTAACTTGTTCATAAAATATTTCCTGAAACTTCAGTTATGAGGAAAGAAATTGAAAATCTATCTTATAAAATTAAACAAAGTTAAGTACTTAACTTCTTACTTCATATTTCAAATGAATGTGGAAATTGGAAAAAATAACTCAAAGACAACACTAATCACAGATTATAGCAGATATCATTAAAATTTAATTTTCAGGACAAAGCAAGAGGTGGAAAAAGCCTAACCCTAAGGGGCTTCCTTGGTCTTCTTCCTGCTTGACCTGTTGTCTGACTTGGTCATGACCTCAGCTTTCTAAACTTACCTCCTCCTCTGCTTTCTTGAATTAATATTCTCGTGATTTTCCTGCTATTGTTTGATCGTTTCTTCTCTGTTTTCTTCACTGGCTCTTTATATGTTACCTGTTTTTTTGTTTCTTCTCACTTTCATGATCTCTATGAGCTGTTCCAGCCTTTCCCACGATTCCAAATCCCAGTATTTATGTAAAAGCTCAGTGATCTTTTGTCTCCAGCTGAGATCCGTCCCTGAGCTGCAAAGCCATAATATTAATACATATCTTCCGGATGCCTCCGCGTGAACGCTGCCCCTACTCACGTGCATTTTCATGCATACCTCAAACCAACATACCTCTCCTTTTTTATCTCCACCAACAAAAATGCCTATTTCGTTTCCTGAACTTGGCCTTTGTTGATGATTTCACGATCTTCTCGGTCATTTCAGATTAAAATCTTGGAGCGCTTTTGAACACCATTGTCTTTCTCATACATCACAGCCAACTACTTGGTAACTCCAACTACCACAGTCCCTTCCTATCTGATACCATGGCCTCTGCCCTGGTTTTTCCCTTCTTAGCTTCTTTCTAGCAGACCAATCTCCTCTCCATTGTGCTGGTGTCCCACCTCCTTGTGTCTTCCTTCCCTAAACCATTTTGTCAGGACAGTCATCCTGAGTCCCAGGTTTAATCAGGGTATTCTGGAGCCTTTCCCTAACACTCTACTGAAATTGCTCTGGATAAGACTTCTGGTGACATTCAAAGGGCATCTTTCATCCTTATCTGGCGTGGCTGTGATGTGTGACACTGTTAACTTCTCTCTTCTTGAAAAGTTCTCCCTCTTCGTCCTCACTCACTCTACTCTCCATTGGATTTCCTCCTATTTCTCTGGCCTCTCCTTTTCCACCTCCACTATGGCTGTTTCTTTCTCTGATTAAACCTTCATATTACTTTGTCAAAGGGCATCACCCTGAGTCCCCTACTCTTCTCATACTGTGGTTTCTAATACCCTTGGGAAAGCCATGGGGAACACCCATGACAGTAGCCACACCTAGGGATTGCCAACTCCCACATCATCTGTCTCTGATCCATTTGCACTCCTGACTCCTAGACCCATCCAATTATTCAATCCATTTTTCCATGTAGATGGCCACAGACATGTCAAAGTCCGCCAGCTTCAACACAAATCATCTATTCTTCCCTGCAAACCTGTTTCTCTTGTCTTCCCTATTGAAAGGAACAAGGAACCATCATCTATCCAGTTAGATATCTATGTTAGAAACTGGGAGGTAATCAACAATCAACTTTACCTCCTTCTGGAATACTGGCTACTGTCCCCAATCCACTAATTCCTTCAAAATCAATATCTCTAAAATCTGCCACATTCCATTAGTAATTTCACTTATGTTCAGGCTGTGTTTTTTCTTACCTAGATTTCTGCAATAAATCCTACCTTGTCCACTCCCTTTAATCTTTTCTATCCTCCCTTCACAATATTTTTAGGATGATCGTTCTATTAATAAAATGCAGTTTCACCAATTCAGTCTGTCATTAAATATTCTAAAAGGACTTTTTCCTTCTCTTGTATGATATGGTCAGGTGTTTTTGTGGGTATTTTAACTTAAAATTCAAATTCTAGAAATGTATCTGACATATTAATCAGGTATGTCCTGACAACAATATGCAACACAGCACTATTCACAATAGCAAATATTTGCATAATCAGATATTTTCGGGATTGGTTAAATTATAATATGACATACAAAGGAGCAATTTAAAATTTTATCATAGAAAAATATATAATGATGTCAAAAATGTGCAATATACAGTTAAGTGAACTAAAAGACCACATAACTTTTTGTAAATTGTTCACTCTTAATATCTATTATTGGCATAAAAAGGCTAACAGGATATACACAAAAAACTTAAAGGAGTGCATCCTTGGTCCGTGTAATTGTGGTTCTCAAATTTTCTATAGTCAACATGAAATACTTTTGAAATCAGAAAAAAAAAGAGAGACTACATCCAGTTGTCAAATTTCTTGGAGCAATTTCCCTTATCCCCAAAAGAATCTTGGAATATCTCCCCAAACCTCTTCAACCCAGTCTTCCCTCTGCTCACCACACTTTGCCAGGCTAGATTAGGCATCTCTATCCTATGCAAACCTCTACCATAGTTCTCATACTGTATTATAAATTTTATATACATGCATATCACTTCCACTGCACTATGACCTCCTTCATTCCTTCATCCCTGTGTCCCAATGCTAAGCAAAATACAGGTAGAATAAATGTTCACTGAATAAATAAATAAATGATGCTACTCACCTCACAGTGAGCCCCACTGATTCCTCACCGCCTTTGAGGAATAAAGTGATAGGCTGATATTTGAAAATTTTTTATAATTGGAGGTAACCTATCTTTTCTGTCTTTTTCTCTTCTTATTTTTGCCCCCATCTCCCCCAATACTACATCTCTATGCACACCCATCCATGGTGGGGAGGTGGTGTCTTTCTTACTCACTGCTGTATCGTAGAACTTAGCCCAGGGCCTCTCACATAACAGATGTTCAGAAATTATTTGTTGAATTAATGATTGGATAAATTAATTAAGTTTCACAAACATACCCTCTACTTTCCACTTCCCCATATTTTCGAAAAAGCTACTCCCTCCAATTTTCACCTCTTTAACTTCCTCTGTCAAGTCTCCAAGGCTTAGTAAATTTTGGTCATCTGTGACAATCATTTTCCAATCTTCTAGGCAAAATTAAATTCTCCTCAGTATGAATGCAGCATTTATTCAACATCTCCCATCATGTAAGTATGCTCTTTTGATGTTATTTAAATATTAACTAGATTCTAAACTGTTGGAAGTTAAGGAATATAATACTTTGATGTCTCCCTTCCCAGTTTGTGCCCATTTCTCCTTTCCCCCCTGTCCTAGCTGGAGTAGACTGACTAGATACACAATCCAGAATCTCTACTTACTATTGACATCAGCATTTCAGTGAATCAGTTTCTTCATCTCTAAAAGAGCTATAATAGCATTATTTTCCCCTCAAAATTAATTAAATAAGATAATGCAATTAAAGTGCTTAGGACAATATTTGGCACATAGTGTTAACAGTTATTGGTGTTAATAGTTATTATCAATAGTATTATTATTGTTATTAATATGATTGATACTAAAGTAAACGCCTATAAAATGAAAAAGTCAATCTCCAGCACCATAGGCTGAGAAACAAAGAAGTTAATTTGAAATCAAATGTTGCAGTTATATTTCAGAGATTGGAGTGTTCCAAACATATTCGAGTCCCCCAGATACCAACAAGCATCTGGCTTTAAGTTACATCTGGAAAGATTATTTGATTAGAACATTTGAGATAAACAAGTGTGTTGAGAATGGGGAGAAACAGGAACTCTCATTTTGGTTTGGAATACAATGTGGTATAAATGTTTTGGAAAGTGATTTCTCAATATCTCATAAAGTTGCAGATGCACATGCCCGTGGTGCGACAAATCTGTTCCTACAAATAAATATGCACTAGAGTAATTCTTTCCTTTGTACACAAATAACAATATAATAGCATATTTTATAGTGCTATTTGTGATAGCAAAATGCCATACAGCTATAAAAATAAATAAGTTGGGCTATAAGAATCAACAGAGATTAATCTCAAAAGTATAATGTTGAGAGACAAGTTGCAGGTGAATAATTCATACTTTGTTGTTTATATAAAATTGCTAAACATTCAAAACAATGTTATATACTGTTTGTGGATATATTCACATAGCAGTGGAAAGAATAAAAACATTAAAGCAAACAAAAGAATAAAAATATAGACTACAGTGCTATCTACAAAGACAGGACAGTGGTAACCTCTGACGTTGAATAGAGGGAATAAGACCAGGGAGGATGCTTTATTTATTTATTTATTTTACCCTTTAATGTTCTATTTCTTAAACTGGGAGGTGAGTATATAAGTCTTTGTGGTTTCCGTGTTTAAATATCTGCCACTTATTTTATGTATCAGGGAAACATCTAAGTTAAGTGCTTTTCTCAACAGAAATGGAAAAACATACAAAACTCCTCTACCATTCCTGGAATTGAAACCTGGTGTCTATTCTCCCAGCCGGAGATGGAGATGTTTTTGTTTATTCCGAAGAAAGACGCTATAAAGAAGCCTCTTATCTCTGGCAAGGTGGTGGCCATAGCAGTCAAGAGAAAAACCCCAAGAGAAATAAAACCTTAGGAGGAAAGAGTCAGCAGGCCCTTACTTCGCCTTCCTATTCTGAGAGATATCTGAGGATTCTCTTTCTTTGGCTTTCCTCCCCAAAAACCTTGAGTGGGGAAGGAGGCAGAACAGGGCTAAGTGTCATTCTAATGTCCTCTTTTTCCCTAGCCATCCCTGATGACAGTTCATAATTCTAACCCCACATGATTATAGATGTAGTTTCCCTTTCTGCTTGAAGGTCTGTTCTCTTCTCAATTTCAAGTTGCCTGAGATGCAAAGCATCATTTCCCCCACAAGAACCAGCTCCCTGTCTTTTGCTTAAGTGTTACTGCCACTCTCAACAGGCCACCAAGCTTAGAAACTCAAGAGCATGTTGGCTGTAATTATTATTATTATTCCATTTTCTTTTTATTGAATGACTCCTTCATCCCTTGCTGTTTTTCCATTCTAACACCTACCACCCCTTATTTATATTCATGCTCAGATTATTGAAACCAATTTCCAAAGTGCTCTCCTTGTGTTCATGTTCCCTATGCTCCAGCCTACCTGTAAGCTATTCAGTGGATGAAGCTTCTAAAGCACAGCTTTCAACACATCAGTCCCTGAGTCAGGACCCTTTTGAACCTGCAGCTAACTAGGAGCTGAAATCCAAATCCCTTTAAAGCTTCCACAAAACCTTATTCCAGCATCATCATCCAAAATTCCCTACAATATCCTCCCTGGACTACCTACTATCCCTCTTTTCTTTTCAGCTACACACAAAACACTGCCCATTCAATTTCACTTCTTCATTTCAGTGCTTGACATTCCCCCTACTTCTGTGTTTCCCAAACTTCAGGCATTCTGGTACCTCGTTGTGATTTTTCCATTACCAATTACCACCTGAACTATTTTTTACTTAATATTTATTTTGTGAATCCAGTCTCATTTTAGTTCAGATAAATATTTTAAAGATTAAGTTCTGTCAGTTCCATAAATGAAAGAACTGATGTCTATTACAATAAATAGGAAATAACTTTACTAAATTTTATTTAAAAGGAGTAATTCAACTAAGTACTTTTGCCTGCTAAAATCTGTTGCTTACTCTGTTGTTATAAAGAAAGCTTAAACAAGTGTTAGAAGAATTTTTAAGTCATATCGACAAAAACAAAATTTATCCTTGAAGAACTGAAAGTCAAAAAATATAATAACTTTCCTAAACTGTCATCTTAACGTTATTGATTGTCCAGCCCATGTGTTGTTTAAAATAACTTTAATTTGTGCAAAATTTGGAAAATGCTTCTGGACATGAGATATTTTCTTTACCTTTTTCTACCAATCCCAACTCTGCACATCCTTCCAGGCCTGGCTAACATTCTACCACTTCCCGCAGTGTCCTTGAAATTCAGTATGCTGTGATTGCTTCTTCCTCTGGCATCCCGGAAATGCATCTTTTCCATGTTTTGGGAAGTCATTCCACTCTGCTTTTGAATGACTCATATACAAATTTATTTTTTTCCCAGTGATTACAGTTTAAGGAAAGATTTTTGGAGGCTTCTTTTTTAATCCCCTGATACTGAGCATCACACCTTCTATGAAGGGATTAACAGTGACTCCATGAACAGCGTGATGGATTAGCACTTCCTCCCTGTAATTGTTTATAAGTATATATCTCCTCTATGCATAAGGATCCCCTCAAGGCCTGTGCCTGAGTCACTCTTCAGACCTCTAGGCCCAGCCCATTGGGAGAACATTGCAGGATTGCTGGAAATCCTTGTCAAATGAGTAAATGACACTTCTTAGAGAAACTAGACCATAGATGGCATTCAACAACAAAAACAATACAGCCCTTATAGCACGTCTACTATGTGTCCAGTGCTGCTGCAGCTACCCTCCACCTTTGTTTTCATTCTAATGCTATCCTGGACTTTGCTGACATAGCTCCTAAAAGAGTTTATATTTATATGGCATATCACATAAAAAAAACTCTGCACACGCGTCACAGATACTGGTTATTGTTACCTTCAGTTGTCACCAAGTACCACAGAGGATATTTAGTGTTAATAAATAGCTAAGCACATGTCTGGTCTTTCAAGAAAAACTTTTCTAAAAATTCAACAAAGATATGTCTTCTACATCAACTGCCATGTGAGTTGTATTTAACTCCCGCTAGTTTTGAGCCAGGGGCCTCGTGAAGCATATGTAACTCACACATGTCTTCACCTTGGGGACTGCAAGAACTATTTTTCAAGTTGCATATAACTCATGCACAGAAAACAAAAAATAACAAATTTTCCATTAAATTAAAAAGGATAGTTTTGTTTTCAAAGTTTTTATTCTATTTTCATAATAAAACACCATGGCCCGAAGGAAAACCTTTTTTTTTCCTAGTGTGGCAGTCAATGTGTTAAAATCGATATGACTCAAAATTATATATAAAATTATATATAAATTATATATATAAAATTATATATAAAATATGTAAGCTAATATATAAGCTAATTTGCTTATATATTTTAAGATAAGATAGTGTTTAACAAACTCTTTCTTAATAGTCTTTATTATCTCTGAGACAGATAAAAATATTCTGTTTATAAATTAGCTACAGGGAAGGTGAAAAAACTAGAATAAATAATAAATACTTTGCTTTAAATTTTATAAATGAGTTGTAAGCTTTCAAGTAAATTGTAACTAATCATGACTTCATAGTTTCTAAATACTGTATACTACTCATGAAATCATATTAAAATCAGTATTATGAATTAAAGATAATCATGTAAAAGGTCAATGCAACTTTAAGAATATACTTGAAATGCATCATCATAATCTAACCATTATTGTTATATAAAAGCCAGACACTAACATAGATGAGTCAATATCAATCCTGAAATTTGACTCACTGAATATGGAATTAAGACATATGTTAAGGAATCAGGAAGACCAGAATAAACGTGAGGCACCAGAATTTTCAGTACATGTTCTTTGATTTTTTTTTCATTGTGGTAAAAAACACATAACATAAAATTTACCATCTTAACTGTTTGTAAGTGTAAATTTTGATATTAAGTATATTTATATTGTTGTGCAATCTCCAGAAAGTTTTTTCTTGTGAAACTGAAACTCTATACTCGTTAAACAACTCCCATTTCCCCCTCCCCAGACCTGTTAATTATCATTCTACTTTGTTTCTGTGAATTTGACTACTGCAGATACCTCATTTGAGTAAAATCATACAGTATTTGTCTTTCTGTCTTTTTGATCTGTTTTTGAAGTTTAATGAAACTTAATTAGGACAATACCAAGTTATTCCCCATCAGTTACGATCTAACCACTTATTTAGTACAATGCACTAGGCAAACTTAATTTTATTAACCTAGTGAGGTAGGTTATACTTACTTTACAGATGAGAAAACTGAGGCTTTTTGAGGTAAAATATCTTTTCAAAGGTCACAAACCTAATATGCAGAGGGGCCACTGTATCCAACTTTATCTGACTTCAAAACTCACAGTCTTTACAACACACCTGGATGTATTTTAAAATATTTAAAATTTTCGAAGAATTTCAACCTCCTACGTATTTCAAGCAACTCAGAGTGGTGTAATTATTGCAGTTGAGTTTTCATGTTGCATGAATACCTCCTTTTTAAAAAAAATTTTTTTTAGAGACAGGGTCTTGCTCTGTTGCCCAGTCTAGAATGTAGTACTGCAATCAAAGATCACTGCAGCCTCAAACTCCTGGGTTCAAGTGATCCTCCTTAGCCTCTTGAATAGCTAAAACTATAGGCACACACCACCACACCCAGCAGCAATTTTTCCCCCTATATTTTTTCGAGATAGGATCTCACTCCTGCTCAGGCCGGTCTCAAACCCCTGGCCTCAAGCTATCCTTCCTCCTCAGCCTCCCAAAGTGCTTGGATACAGGTGCAAGCCACCACACCTGGCCTCTTCTTTTTTTTTTTTTAAGATAAACTACTTTATTCTAAACCATGTTTCAAAGGTATTATTCCATTCTTTGTCTCAAGGTTTATTCTAACACATGTTCCACAAGCCCACAGAGCATGTGTTACCTTCCCTTTTTTCAAACAGGGCTTGGGAAGGAAGAAGTAGTTAGTATGTTCAATTATTCTGGAAATTATATAACTTCCTAGTGTGTAGCACATATCAATACTAAAAAGAATATTATTTTTTAAAAAGCAGCACTTACCTTTGTGGAAGTGGATTTCCAGCTTCTTCACTTTAGGCACATGGTTTCAGTGAATGGAAGTCACTCTATTAAAACCAGTTACTCTTCAAACGTGCCTTGCTCTAGGTGCAGGCAGGCACCTGCATGCCTGCCTACCGAGCCACCTGGGACTTGAAGTTCCACCAGTGTGACTCCAAGGCTGCCCAACCAGAGACTTGAAAGGCAAGAGAACTACAATTCCCACAATTCAGATTCTTTACCTGAAACCAGAAGAGGGCGATGACTGAAGTTTCACCCTAGGAAGAAAGGGGAAAGGAGATGGAAAAGCAATAAGAAAAAAAAAATCAGGTGGCTGTATCTAAGAACAATCTGTAAATATGATCCTGTTTCTATGAAAGGAAATAAAAGTGGTTTGATGATTGCCAAGGAGTAAGAAGGCTCCCTCATTGTTGGCAAGAACTAAAAAATCTTTATGCAAACAAGTCTTCTGGAAGCCTTGGAACCTGCCCCACCAGATTCTCTTTCGGTGATTCAGAGGTGAGGGTGCCTCACTGCCTTCAGGAACAGGTGAATAAAGAGTTTCCAGGTGAGGCCTGACTGCCTCCAGTTTCCCCCACATCAGCACTGTGGTTGTCACTCAGAGATGCTGCAAATATAATGGAGATATTTTGACCCTTCATCTTCTAAAATGCTCTAGATTTTAAAAAACATACTTAAAATGTGCCTCTTAAAATGTAAGCAAGTATGAACCTTTCTTGATATTTTCTTCCATTTTACTTTCCATATCTGAGTTTCATGTTTTGCTTCTGTATATTTCATCATTATTGCCAATTGTTCAAAATTCAAGAAAGAGAAAATTGGCAAGAAAATAGGAAAAAAATTAAAACTTAGTAAAATGAAAGACACAATAATTGTTTCACGCCTTTGCAACATCAGCAGCAGAGACTGTAAAAAAACAAAAGCAAAAACTAAAACTGTGTTTCTCCATTTGTTCATACAACATCTTTCTCTAGCCTGTTATTTCCTGTTAGACACAGCCCAGAAAGTGAATAGAAACAAGACTTGGCTTGGTTTGGGCTCACAAACGTAATAGGAAGATTCATCTAAGGTAAGCAGATGGCAGAATGGTACAAAGGAGAAGTTTCCTTTCCCTTCTCTGCACTTTCTCTCCTGCTGTTCTATGTGTCCCTGCCCTTTCTCCTGCATCTTGAGGCTCTGTGCTGCCCAAGCCCCCTAATCTACCTGAAGCCACATCGAACTTCCCCTTGAGTCATCCCACAATCCAAACAGAGTTGTTCTGTTTCCTTTCATCACAGGTCTTTCAATTCTCAACTAGGACCTACCTTTCCTTTATGTTACTTATATTCCTTCCGAAGCAAATGACTCTCCAATTCCCCAAACCCTATGGGTTTTGTTCTTCATGCAGTTTCTCCTCCCTAGAAATCCTCTTTGCTTATTGTTAAGTGTTCAGATCTTTCCTTTCTTTCAAAGCTCAATTAAAAAACACTCTCTTCCAAGAAGCCTTCCCTGGTCTGTCTTAATCTGAATTATTCTCTCCCTCCAAATAAATTCCATAATATTGTATCTGGTCCTCTCATAACACATTTTAAACCTTGTTTCATTGTTTTATGTGTGTGTGTGTATACACATGCAGTCTTACCTTCCTATTTGAAGGCAAGCCCTTATTTCATTCCCATCTCACTAACTTGATAATGCCCACATAGATGTTTCTGATAAACAAGCAATGCATGAAATAAATTAGATATGAACTCTAAGCTGTATGTTAATACCTAACACCATCTCTTTCCCAGAAAGCATTTACATTTAAAGAACTCTCTAAATACCAGAAATGAGTACTGTTATCAGAATCCCCCCTGTGGTTTAGTGTGGTGTAGCTTCCACAACCTTTATTTGCAGAAAGGCAAGGTTTTTAAATCTAGCAATCCAACTCCTTACAGTACATGGAGTAAAAGCTCTAATGGGTCAGCACTCATTTTCTCACCAGCTGCACCCAGTGCTGTGCACTTGGCTTTCTAACAGCTTCTCAAGGACTGTCCTCCTTTGAGTCCTCAGCCCCATGACTACCTCTTGGAGACCTGGTCCTGCTTCCATCTAGGATTTTTGATCAGCTCCAGCGTGTCTGGACCCCTTCCTCTATAATCTAATCTCCTGGCTATGAAGACTAAAGTATTTCCTTTGGATTTTTTAAATAGTTCTTAATCATTGATCTCTCCCACTCAGGGAAGGGAATTGTCTCAGCAGTTGCTAGTTCCTCACACCTCTGCTTCTGCAGGATTCTCCTGCTACTTCACATGCTCTGCTGTGTCTTCTAGCTGTTAGCCACTGTGAAGGAAGTAAACCTAGTTCCTGCTGACTCACACAATGAGATTTCTGTGGACCATCAGACACAAAGTCTGGCTGGTGAAGGTGACTGCTGTCTGGAAAGTCTTCCCACTCCCTCTCTAATCTTGTCATAAGGACTATTAGCCCCTTAGCCTGCCTGTGCGAACTTCATCACCTACTTCAAGCTGGGCCCATAGTTCAACCTCAACACACAGCTCACTTCCTTAAGAAGCATCACTTCCTTAAAAAAGTCTTTTCTGACCTCTTTACCCCTTCCACGTTTCTTCTACTGATTTATGCAGACATCTGAGTGGGTAGGTGTTTTGTTCATTCTAATGCAAGGTGTTTTTACTTGTCCACTGAAGTCATAATCATGATCACTTACAGCCATGAAATTTATTGTACCTGGGAAAAAGAGTAGGGTATAGACATATGCTATTTCCTGACAGATAGGAAAAGGGTATGGAAAGCCAGCCTCTCTGCCCCAGTGGGTGGAAGAAGAAAGGCAGAGGTGAGTGGAACTCATCCATCATTGGATGCCAAGCTTATGTGGTGTTGCAATAAGGCCTGCCGTTCAAATGCCAGAACCAAACTGCATTCCTCACAGCAGGTGACCAGCCACAATACAGAAGGCACCGTGTGGGCTTCAGCCCTCTGTCTTTTCCCCACATGGTTATTTTATGTCTGTCTCCCTACCATACACAAAGGTATCATCTTCGTGAGCAACCATAGGAGAGGGAGGAGAAACTCAAAGACTGAGAATAAAAAAAAGACTCATTCAAAAGAATACATAAGCTAAAAGGGACTGTGATGAGCTCAACTGTAAGTGTAAACTCTGCTCCTTCATTCCATCTACACACTTCAATGGTCACACCCTATGTAGAAGCTAAAATTCCAGTGACTCACTGTCCTGGCCGCCCATATAGATAAGGGAGAAGGAAAGCACTTAGAATGGCTAATCAAACAGAACTATCTGGACCTGGAATTAGGAACTGGCAACACAAAGAAGCAGGGACAGAAGAGAATCCACTCTGGGGGTGTGCAGAGGCAGCTGTGCAAACATTGCGCTGCCCTGGGTGTGACAGGTGGCCATGGAGCACAGGGCCCAGGGCTCGCAGTGTTGGTCACGCAAACGGAATTTCTAGGCCTCAGCAGAAACCACAAACCTATTCAGTGCTGCTCTGGCTTTATCAGCTGTGTGCCTGATTCTTCAGCCTCCCAGCAATTCTGGGACTGGAGTTTGGTGTGTTTCTTTTCCATTTAGATCAGCCAAAGTCGTTTTCTGTTGCCTGAAGCTAAAAACTCTGGCCGATACATACGTCCAACACATCTCTTACCATACTGTGACTGCCTGGCTGAGCTTATTCATCTCTAAATATCCAAAAGCTCCACAGTGCCAGGCCATAGTATATATTTGTTGAACTAAATTGAACTGCTCAATAAAATGAGGAAGCTTTGCTTAAAGTTCCTTCAAACTTAAAAATTCTCTGACCACATGGAAGATGTCAGGTTGCTTATTAATACAGAGGTATTTTTTTTTCTTTCTAATTAGGTTTAGAATTTATACTTTACCTCCTCTCTCTACCTAGGAGGGAACAGAGCTAATAATTTCCTACACCAGAGGGAGGAATCAAACACACAAGGTATTGCTTACTGTTACTTAATAATCAAAAGGGATTTTGTTTTGTTTTGTTTTGTTGGTTTTGTTTTTTGGTATCTTTCAACAACCTTTGTTAAATATCACTCATGTTTGGTCCCTGAAGTCCCTCAAGTATACCAGAAAGAGTAATAGGAAACGGCGTATTCCCCTACATGCTCAGATTTTTCTTAGTATGAGGCTATCTTCGAAAGAGAAAGGCCACCTTTGCAATCTTAGAAGAAAGTTCCCCTTGGAGTTTTTTCTCTGTCCTGTTTCAGTATGTATTGACTCTCAGATCCTGGGCTGCTACAACATCCATTTTCTGGGTCACTTTGTCCCTGAGTCATGATCACACTGTAACTTTCCAAAAACAGTTAAGAATTATGCCATTTACCAGTTAATTTCAATGAATACCTCAAATCATAGTAAAATGTTAGAAACGGAGTTAATTTAGGTCAAATTGATTTTATTTCCCTAGATTAAGAAAGTGGACAAGTTGTTCTTACAATTTCATATTTTCCTCCTTTACATTTTTGTGGCTCCATATTCAACCATAAGATGGATCAGCCAACAGTTGACCTCTGTCAAGCTGGAGTTTAGAAGTTAATTGCTGTTTTCTTTCATTTGTTACTTTCAGGATAACATGCAAGGAAACATGGGCCAAATCTTCACATGATGACAAGATATTTCTATGCTATCCTTTTGCTACTAATCAGCAACAGAGGGAGATCTCTGTGCAGTTTTCACTGAATGCCACGGATTATTTGTCTCATAATCATAGCCTAAAGAATTGTCCATTTGTTGACTCTCCCAAAATGGGTGGGATAAACACACATTTATTAATGGGCTTCACAAAATTGTTATTTTAATCAAGAGATATAAAAATTTTACATATTCTTAGAATTTAGTGACAAAAATATTGCCTTGGTACAATTGCTATTGTCATACCAAGATCACTCTTTGGAAAAATCTTTAGCTGTCTTTACATCAACTTCCCTGGAGCTTATGTAATTTTTCAGAAAATTTCCACAGCATAATTTTGTCACTAAGTGTGTGTACCTCACCCACTTTGGGAGGAAAAAGGCTTTACACTGAGTCACTGTATACCATATGATAAATTCTTTGAGGATGGAATATCAACTTGTAATTGTATTCTATAAAGCTCACAATCTAGAAGACAGGACAACAGAGTGGCAGATATTCCTAATTCATCAGTCAATATGGTTTAGATAATATGCTTCACTATATATATGTGTGTGTGTATATATATATATATATTTCTTGCACATTTTTAAATTTTGCACAAGAAGACACAAAACATTTTTTAATGTTATCATCTATTCACATACTGCTTTGTGCTGTGGACGCTATCATTGGGATTTTACAGGAGTAGTTAAATTTTTCTGACAATTAGAAGCTCTGTAAGAAACATGCTGTATATTTCATATCCAGGAATATTGTCACTTATTTTGTATGTTTCTAATAAGTATCACACCACAGTGAGCTTTATTCTCTAACTTGGGGTTAATAGACTGACCTCCATAGAGACATGGATGGGTTTATCTACAACAACCAATTCCTGGTGTTCTCTGGCATAGAAGAAGAGGAGCATCTTAAGTTTCTCACCCAATACTCTGTAAAGATTTCCATAGGAGCCTATATAAAGCTGGCTGCTTATATTGCACACATTCTCCTGGTGCTAACATGTTCATTCTAAGTGTATTAGTTTGCAATTGCTGCCATAATAAATTATTACAAATTTAGGGACTTAAACCACACAAATTTAATATCTTACAGTTCTGGAAGTCAGGAGCTGTCACAAGTCTCGTTGAGCTAAAATCAAGGTGTCAGCACCATATTCCTTTCTGGAGCCCTTTCCCAACTTCTAGAGGCCACCCACATTTCCTGGCTCAGATCCCTTCTTCCCTCTTCAAAGCCATCAACAGCAGGCCGAGTCCTCTCATGTCCCATTTCCCTGATCCGTCTTCTGTCATCACATCTCTTTCACTGACTACAGCTGGGAAAGCATCTCTGCTTTTAACGACTCATGATTATATTGTGGCCACCTGAATGATCCACGTCATCCCCATCTCAAAGTACAGACCTGTAATCACATCTGCAAAGTGCCTTTTGCCAAGTCAGGCAACCTATTTGCACACACCAGGGATTAGGGTGAGGACATCTTGGAGGGGCTATTATTCTGGCTACCACAAAGGGATACTTCCTCAGGAAATTCTGTGTACAACATTCTAAGGTTGGAGTTGAGTCTTGTATAGGCTTTTCATTGAGAGTAAGAGAAAATCTTTTGATTTGCACACAGGACCAGTATTAGAAGATGATGTATGATTGGAGAGGCATAAAGAAAGTCCCAGAGTCCCCAAAACATCCCCTGCCTCTGGGATGTCACCCATTATTTCATTATGAGAAACACAAGATTCAGTCCCCAAAGTGGTTTGCTTTCAAGAACAATTAAATTAAATTAGTTAAACACAACCATATTAAAATGGAAATATACCTTAGAGGGATTCCGTTGCAAGGATTTATCAATCCGCATTATAACAGGGAAAAGTTTATGACAAGGGCTGAGTTTGGGGAAAGCACAAGAGGAGAACTAAATGGAGGACAATTTGTAGGAATAAATGCAGGAACCTGCCTGCACCGGAGAGGACACATGGATCGCCTCTCACACAATAGCTTGCTTCTCATGAAAGAATCTAGCCACAGATAAAATTTTTCATGCCCTGTAACATATGAGTCTACTGCCCTGACTGACCACAGATGCCTGGCCGCAGATTGCTGGATTGAAAATTGATGTGCAAGCCAAAGTTGACTATCTGCAAGATAGACCAGGGTTTTTTTTAAATCGTATGTTTGACCAGTTTGTGGGTTGTGAATCAATTTATCAACATTTTGAAGTGAAATTGAATAAATGGAAATGGAATGAAACTGAATGGATGAAATGAATAGAGTAGAAAACAATAAATTGGAGTGCCTTGAACTAAAAAGGGTCAGTGCTGTTTCTTGCACTGTTAATTTCAGTGCGTGTGTGTGCTTGAATATTGGATCAAATATAAAATGGTTTCCTTTCTGTGGGCAAATGTGAAAGCCACACAGTGAGACAGTGGTCTTATTAAGTAGCCTAGCATGAGAGCTATGCCCTCTTAGGATATTTCCATGTTGCGTAGTAACCAACTAAGCAACCAATCAAGTCATCTTTCTTTGGTATGCGAATGAAAAACTTCAAATAAAGGTATGGGTTCTGCAGCAGTGCAAAATCAAGATAAGCACCTTGACAAGACAGATAGCAGAAACCAGACACTGGTCAAAAGCTTGACTGACTAATATTCAGAGATCATGGGAGTAGAGAGCAGCAGGGCACAGGACTGGTGATTGGCGGTGGCAATACAAGCAGGCAGAGAACAAAGCAGAATGAGAGGAAGGCTAGTCACACGAATGGTAGAATCACAGAATGAGGAAGTATTAGACACCCCTTTGTAAGGGCAAGGCAAGATGAGCTGTTAGTTATTCTTACATTCAACAAATACTTGCCAACTGTTGACCGCGTGCCAGGGACTATTCTAAGAGCCAGGTATATTGCAGTGAAAAAAAAAAAAAAACCCACAAGGTTTAATGGAGCCTACATTATAGAAGACTTAAACAAAGAGATCTATCCTAAACTATATTTAAGTTCTTCCTGGTTGTAAACATGTGGTGGAGACTCTGCACCCTAAATGTGTCCTCTATCCTTTCACTCTCATTATTTTATTTCTTACAACATGAAAGAGCTTAAGTGATATGGCCCAAATAAAAGTTGACTACTTTTACTTTAGGACCGATTTTAAATGTACAGCAGTCTTATTCTGGTAGAAATGAAGCAAGATTTTTTTTCTCTTATTGCAGGTGTTATTGGGACCAAAAGAGAAGAATGAGGTAAATTCAATAAAACAAGGGTCTCATCATTGTTCCTTGTTTACTTGTTGCAGAATTTATTTATTTATTTATATTTTTGTTCTAATAAATGATCCTTTATAAGGAGTCAGGGATTACTTTTTAGTCAAAATTCACCTGTTAGCAGTTCTCAAAGTCTATCACTCCTGTTTGTTCAAGAAATACTTAACATCAATTATCTCTTGGGGGACTTTTTGTATATTTTATCTCTTCCTCTCATCTAAATCCTTCCTATCCATATATCTCTCAATTCTCTCCCATTCTATAAAATTAATAAACTCTAACATCCCTCTCAAGCAACTCTGATAACCTTACTGATCTCTGTGACAGAATCTCTCCATATACACTTGCTGTCCACTTCCTCATCTCAGTCTTCAACCCTTGCTAATTTGACTTCACCTTCCATCAAGCTCTTCTTATGACCATTTTTCTAAATCCAACGAATGTTTTTTTTTCAATTTTTATCCTTCTTGATCTCTCAGCAGATTATTAACACTTGCCAGAATAGTGTACATTGTGCTACACTAAAAATTAAAATAAAATCAAAGTCCAACAAAACCTCGGGCTTGTGACAACAAATGTTTCTTTCTCATTGACTCTGCCTGTCCACTGAGGGTTAGTGGGAGGTTTCTGCTCTCTTAATTACTCAGGAACTTAGATCTTCTGAGCAGCCGCCAGTTTGAATATTGGTTCCCTGGTATAAGGTGAGCCCTGGTGAACTCCATACAGGCACTTATAAACTCTGTCCAGAATCAATACACATCCTTTTTGCTCACAACTCTTCAGCCAAAGTGAAACACATGATCACACCCAAACACAGTGGGCCAGGAAGTAGATGTTACCATGTCCATGTACACAGAGAGCTGGAAAAATCTGACAAATTAGATGCAATTTCTGCAGTGAGCTTCACTGATCACTCCCAAGAACTTCCTCTCCCTCGGTGTCTGAGAGAACACACTCTCTTGCTGCCTGTCCTCTCCCTCTGGCCAACCTTTTTCTGTCCTTGTAGGCTCATGCTCCTTCCTCTACTCATCTTGTCCTAGTGCCTCATCTCTTTCCCTAGGCAATCTCCTCCTTGCCTTTGCTTCTATTACCTCCCACACATTAACAATTTTAAATTTATACCATAGATCTCCTCTGAGCCCCAGACCCAGAAATCCAGCTCTCCTCATTTCTACTTGTGCATTTCAATTCAAAACTGGACTCGTAAATTTGCTCACAGGTGTTTCCTACCTCAGAGAGTGGCACTATGAGCCATTCAATTTTGCAAGCCAATATCTCAGGTCCCATCCTTGTACTTTCTCCTCTCTCTCTCCAGATCTAATCCATCACCAAGTGCAGGCAGGGTTACCTCCTAAGTAGATCTCACCTGTGTTCCTCTTTCTACAAACCCTGTCACTGCCCTACTCCAAACTACCTACATCCCTTGCCTGGAATACTACAGTAGCCTAACTGACCTCTCCTTATCCATTTTTCATGCTTTTCAATCCATTCCTAACATTGAACATGGATTGGTTTTTCCAAAATTTAAATAGACTTTCTCTCCTTTAAGATTCTTAAATGGCATTTCTTTGTTCTCAGGAGAAAGCTAAAATCCCTATTTAGCCAGTAAGGCCCCCCATGGTTTCTTGAGTCCATTCGTATCTCTCCACAATCATGTTATATCCCTCTTAATAATTTGCTCTGCTCTAGAGGAGCTTATTGTAGTTTCTAGAATTTTCCAAGTTTTCTTACACCAAAGAGCCTTTGGACATTTCCCTCTAACTGAAAAATGCTTTTCTCCTTCTTTCCATTTTGATTTTGCCCTTCCATAGGAAAGCCTTCTTTAGAGCATATATATATATATATATATAGTTTTTAATTCCATGATAATTTTTCTGAATAATTCATGCTTGTTGTTCAGGTAAGCTCCATGAGACCAGGGCCTGTGTTTTTTGTTCCTTCACCATTGTTTTCCCAGCAGCCAGTATGGTGTCTGGGACACAGTGGAAGTTTGCTAAACATAGTTAGAATGCATGACTGAATGGCAACTATTATATTCCTTTTGTATATTAGATTTTAATGGAAATAAAATTTATATCTTTATTTAAAATTGCTCCAAAAAAGAAAGAGGGAGTGTGTTCCTTATCACTAGAGAAATTTAAAAAGAAATATTTTTTAAAAGATAAATTTTTTACTAAAATGTACTTATTATTGAGATTTTAAGTGATATCTTCACTAATAAAAGAAACAGAGCTTCTCATCTTTTCCCAATTATATTTCACTGTCATTCTTCTTACATAATACTTAGGGTAGAAACTAGACACACATCCAGATGTGCATGACCATTGCTGAAAAAGAGTGATTAACTGGAACGCTGTCGCAGTGATTTCCCCCTTTCCATTTCAGAAGAAATGTGTGAATTGCCAAAGTCAGATTTTAAAGTCATGAAGGCCATATTAAATAAATACAGGCCTGCAGATTTCACTGACTTTCTGGGAAATGAAGTTAACCAGCCCCACACACAAGAGATTGAGGTAATGTGTCACCCTAAATTCCAAGCTGGTATTTTTCAGGCAGTCATCCTAAGGACTGATGCTGCCAGTAAGAAGGAAATAAGTTTATCTTAATTTGAATATCGTCACTCTTTTAAGCTACCAAGGTTCCTCCAGTAA
>VBSM01002217.1:29614955-29627264 GCA_008086735.1 Cheirogaleus medius | reverse complement strand
TTGCAATTACAGAGTGGTATTCTACAAACAGAACATCTAGTGAAATTTTAAATGCTGTTCAACAAATATGTTTCTTCCAGGCCTTCTAAAATTGGGTAATTAATTTCCCCATAATGGAATAGGCACTGGCAATTTTACATTTTTAAAATCAAAATCTATGTTTAAAGCTTATATGTGACCAATAAATCTTTGTATTAGGAACGAGACTAAAAGAATTTCAGTATATATAAAGAAAGACAAAATATCAAATATGCTTAAGACTAAAACCAAAGGACACTATTCACATTAATTACTCAGTTTAGTAAGTTACTCTGAACTTTCCTTAGCATTTTAAAACACTAACTTCTTGAAAGTACCTAATTAATGAATTGTGTTGCTATTATAAGAAAGTTATTTGTTCCTATTGTCTATACCTATACCTATACTCTCTATACCTATAAAATAAAAATAAATAGTAGCTAAATATATTAGATTTGCTCCTACTCCACTCCTCTTTGCAGAAGATTAAAAGTATAATAATTATCTAGAAATTGGCCTGCTGGTCAATTTTTAATGATGCCAGAGCCAGTCACAGATATGCATGAAAGTGATTAGAAAGATACTAGAAGAGCATCTAAACAGAAATTTTTGATCGTTGAAAGCTTACTTTGAATTTTTCAAGTTTAAGAGTACCTTTATTTTGCAAATTCATACAACATATCTTTACTCACATATAGGGAAGAAAAAAGAATACCTTTCCCTCATCCATCACAAGGGTCACGTTGACATTCCTATAACAAAAGACAGATTAACAAGAGCCTTTAGAAATGAAGACCCCAAACCCAGAGAAAACAGTATAGTTTTACACTTAGGTTCCATGAAGAATTTATAGTTGTATAGAATTTGATTGGACAAAAAGTGGGGCATGACCTAATGCTAATAAACTGAAGGGAAGTCAGCCAGGACTGTTTCTTCAGATTCTTTTTGGCCTCTCTGTGTAGCATTCCTTTCCCCCAAGTGTGAGGCAGAACCCTTCTGGAATGAAGGTCACATGACCTACTCTTAGCCAAGGTAGGTCAGAGAATTCCCATATGACAATGCTTCACACAGAAAGGCAGGAGAAGGTCAGGAAGTGACCTTTCTAGGTTTTATGGCTTGCATTAGGGGGAGGACTTGTAGTTTCTGTGATCCACTTGGGGCAGACCTAGAGGAAAAAGAGGGTGGGAGAAGGTCAGAGAAACATTGCTTCTGACGCCCTCCCAATCTCCTTCAGTCCAAATTGCTCAGCACATCAAGCCGCCATGCTTGGGAGTATCATGTTCTGAGCCCCGACACATACAGCACACAAGAGCATATGAGGCACTGCAACAAACTGACACTCAAAGGATTTAAGTGGATCTTTTTAGTAGATGAACTGGGCTCTTAATCCAGTGTTCTTTCCACTTTACCATTATGACATTTAATATCGACCTTCTTTCTGGAATTTTCAATATTCCAATCTTCAATATTCCTGGAAACCGTGATTCTGTGTATTTTTAAATAAATGTTTGGAATAAGTTGTTAAAAAGAACCCCTTAGTAAAAGAGAAAAAAAGTGATTTCAAAAAGTATTTAAGGATCAAAAACATGTTAGGGAAATGCTTTAGGATTCCAAAGAAGAAATTAAACTGAGAAAAGTCCCTTTCATTTTCACTGGTGGGTAGATGAAAGTAAAAGTTCTGAAATATGAAAGAGCTCTGGAACTCATTTGGGTGTATTTGTTTGTATTGCCAAAAGGTAAACCACATAATATAAAAGAAGATTTCTGGCCCATTTAAGAGCCTTACAAAGATAGTTTGTGATATTACCACACAATTTCCTTTCATATTCACGCTGCTGATACTGATTTGCCTGTTGGTCTCTTTCTGGGCAGATTTTTCCAGCATCACTGAGACTACAGGGATGTCAGAGAAATATCAGATTTCTTGGAAATCTGATTTTTTTGGAAAGTGATTTCCAAAGATTCTATACACAATCTCTTTTTTGGGGGATATGGGCATGGGGAATTGAGAGATCATGGCCTTAATATACTGAACCATGCTATTTTTTAATAATTAAAAACTGTGGAGGTAGAGAATATGACTGACCATGCTAATACTGTCATGGGGTGGTTACAGGAGAGTGACAGGCAGACCTTTGCTGACTAATGAAGGTTCCCTGAGCAACAGGGTGGTCCCTCATTATTGCTCTTCATCCCTCTTCTGCCAACTGAGCCACACTCCAGTGGCTTTGATTCAGATTGCCCTAGAGAGGAAACTTCCCTTATGTAAATCCAGAGGACTAACCAATCTAGTGACTTCCATTAACATTGTATTTTCATGCCCCTAAATGTTCAAGAGACTTTTGTGGCCTGGTCTAAGAACCTAACCACTATTTTGAACTGTTTTTTTTTAGGGAGAAAGCTGCATTCCTTTTCCAAAGAATCGACTCGCACACAGAGTTGATATTGATTTATAAACACATATGTGATTTAAGTCACAAAACGATATGAATAATAACAGTAAAGTTTGAGTGATTTGAGCATCTCGGCAGCATTTCCATTCTTCAGATGCTTGCGGAAATTTTCAATGTTGCTACAGTTAAAAAAAAAAGAAAAGAAACTCTGAAATAGGAATCCAAAAACCTGGATTCATACCCTAGCGTTTTCACTTACTAAGCTATTTGTATGACCTTGATCCAAGACAGTTAACCTGAGCTACAATTCCCTCAGCTGGAGATAGGTCTAATTTCTGTCCCATCTCATCTCATGCTTGTGAAGCAGTTTGGAGCAGTTGAAGGACATGGACTTTGAAATGAGACAAATGTAGGTTTGGATTTTACCTTCGCCACTTACCAAGTTATTGAATTTCTCTGAGTCTCAATTTCTTATCTTTCACAATTTGAAGGAGGATTCAAAGTATGTGCCTAATAAGTGCTGGGCTAATGAATAGTTGCAATGATTATAAGAGATGTAGAAGGTGCTTGAAAATTGTTGAGTGTTATCTAATATAATGCCCTAAGCAACATATTGTTGAACGTAAGCATATACACAGCTATTTGCAACTTAGGACACTTCATGAAATTATATTCTGAATGCTTGCTTGTCATCTCTCTTTCTGACTAGAATGATTGAGACAGGCTATGTGAGATCAGGAACTTTGTCTACCTTGATTATGACTTTATTCCCAGTCTCTAAAACAGTGTCTGGCACATAGTAAGCACTCAGTAATATACTATCACTAATGTAGCACCTGTGTGCCAGGCATCTCATATGCATAACAATTCTGTCATCAGGCTACTATTTATTATTATTAGCCACAATTTACAGATAAGAAAACTGTGCAACATGCACTATCTGAGTGATGGGTGCACATAACTTTGACTCAAGCAATACAAAAGCAATCCATGTAACCAAAACATTTGTACTCCTGTAAAATTCTGAAATTAGAAAAGAAAGAGACTGAAGATATGGAAGTGCTTCATACATTATAAAGTTCTAAATAAATATATATAAAGTCTTGGGATAATAAAAGAAAAAAGAAAAAGAAAACTGTGGCATTGATCAATCTCACAGCAGAGAGAGAGTAAATGGCATAGACAGGATTTGAACCCTCTCTGGCTCCAAAATCAATTCTCTTAAATGCTACATGTTACTGGAGAAGAATATTTGTTGAGTAAATGAATGACTCTCCATCTTCTTCCATAATTATTTGGAAAAACCTAAACCATAACTACATTGAGGATATAATGTTAGTTAAACCCACTTTATGAAAAAGGATGGTCATTTCCTTTTGTTTTCATACAAAATGACCAAGAAAATCTCCTTAGAAGAATAAAGGGAAAATGATCCTATTTTCTGAGCCTGCCAGAGGCCAGATTACACAGGGCAGTGAGGGGCAATGGGGCTGCCCACTAAGTCTTAGTGGGCTTTGGACAAAATAATGTGCAGGCTTTTCTCCCCCAATTCAATCCCACAGAGTACATTTATTACACAAGTGTATTATAAAAATTACACTTCCTAGATTGTATCCTGGCTTTGCCATCCTGCTCATTTGCTCACCCTTGGATTTTTCATTTTCTCTATTCAGAAATTTAAGTACTTTCTAGCCTTGATGTTATTTACCTTCAAAGTCAGCACTTGTCATAGAAAAGCTGTGAAATAGTTGTGTAACCTTGCAGAGTACAGAATTCCTGAGCCTCAATTTCCTTAATAATACCTATCCTTTCCAATTTATAAGTCTGTTGTGTGCCAATAGAACTATAAATTACTAAATTATAGGTCTAAATTATGACATTCCTAAACTCGCCACATGGAACCACTCTATCTCAGACAAGCTACCTAGAAAAGAAAGGTGAGCAATTTATTTTATTTACTCTTCCCTTTTCCCCTCTTTTATTAGTCATTATTCACCCCACAGGGCACTAACTCCCATAACTCCACAGTGTAAGTGTGCTGCTCAGCCACTTTTGGCAGCCACTGCACAAACCTGTGCCTCCATGCAGTTGGATTGGATCTTGGTGCTGAAGATGAGCTATGATTGTTCATCTCAACTTAGGAGAAGCAGAAGCAACCAGTGCTATTCAGAAATGAGGTGATGGCCTTTATGACTCTAGAAAACATGTACGTGTAAGTACACAGGTGATGCCAAGCAAATCTAGGTGATGAGACACATACACTGAGTCCAATATCTGACTTTTTGTGCCCTGGTACCTAGCAAGGCTAATATCTAATAAGTGTTTGCTATATATGGAGTAGAATGGTCATCGACTTTACCATCGTCAAATGAGACTTGAAGCAAAGTCAGATTACTGAACATTTTACTAGAGAGTACAATCACAGGGAAGTATTATGTATTGAATACTAATAAGCGGCAAACACTATATGAAGCCCTTCATCTTCTTCAGATGCATCTTTTAGTCTAACCCTCCCAATACCCAAAAGGCCGGTACTTCTGACATCTTCATTTCATAGGTAAGGAAAGCAAGTGAGTTCCTTGTCCAAGGTCACACATCTAGTACATTGTAGTAGAGACAAGATTCTACCCCAGGTAGCCTAACTGCAGAGCATCCCAAAATATCCCCTACTAAGCATGTACAACTCTGTTTTGTAGAAGGAAGTCAGATCTAAAGTTGGAGATGAACATAGCTTGCAACATTCTTTATTTGGCAGATACACAATTACTCTAGCAACCTCTTCCACAGTGCCTGGAACAACACAGAACTGCACAACCGCCCTCAAATCCATTGTCATGAGAACCCACCCTGACTTTTGAAGTCATAGAAATTCACCACTACAGAGTTCAACTGCATTTTTCAAGCACAGATTTAAAAAAGACAAACAATTGATCAAAGCATTTTTTTTCAGAAATCAAAAGTTTTTGGGGTGTCTGTGGAGCTGCTTGCTGTTGAAGTAACAACTGACTATTTACCACTTGCTGAGAAAGAGTATGGAATGCACTCAGCTCATGGGTTTCTCCTATATAATTGAATTACTGTAGTGATCAGATATTTCCTATCTCCCTTTCTGCTCAGAGGACCACTGCTGTGAAGTCCCCACTCAGGCTTCTGTCCTGCCTGCAGAAGAAATATGAAGTTTATTTCAATGCTCACTAAGTATTTAATCAGCCAAGGAATTTGATTGCTGTCACATCTTAATGTAGCTCTCCCAGGGAAGCATATTTAATCTCAAAATATGGTCTGGAAGAAGCCATTTGGTGTATATGAAGCCTGATTGTGGCATTGTTTGATTTACAAAATGTATCTCTCTCAGCAGTCTTTATGAATTCCAAATTTTCACCACTTAAATTACATAGCAAAAAATGTTGTCAAGCCTACTTGAATCTTATTTTGCCCTTTAAAGATGTAAAATTGTTTAGAAATATAAAAGTATTGTTGCTAGATTCAGAGAAATGTTTTTTTATGAATAGTTGCTCCTTGACAATACAAAGCAAGGTAGTAAAAGGCTGGATATAAACTCCAATTATTGAATGGTTTCAGGAATTTAAGACCTCTTGCATTCCTAGCTTTACTTGAAAGATTGCTATATAATGATACATTGAGGAGGCACAGAGTTGTCATAAAATGTTCAATGTTTAAGCTACATCCTATGTGTCCCTTGGGCCTACTGGTAGGAATGTTGAATCCGACAAATGCAGGTTATAATCTAGGCTCTAGCACTAACTGGTAGCTGACAGCAAATTTCTAATCTCGCTAAGTTTCATTTGACCCGCCTTTAAAGTGGAAATAACAAAAGCACTTACCTTATAAGACTCTCGTGAAGGTTAAAGGACTAATACTTATAAAGCACTTAGCATGTCTGACTCATAACTATGGGAAGATTATTACAAAGAAGATACGAGGGATTTCCTGAAAATACACACTGACTTTGATTTTTATGCTTGCTATTTCTGTGTTTTTCCTCTCTCAGCCATGTTTAAGATCTTTAGGACAAAGAATAAAATAAGAAACTAACAGTCAACCAAATAGAAATAAAAACTTAAAAAAAACACTAGCTTCTTACTGAAAATACAATTTTTTAAATCATTAATACAGAAACTGGTTGTTGCAGTGCTGAAAATTCAAGGGATCCTTGCAATAGAAAAATGTAAGTCTCAGTCCCTAGAAAATCCTAAAGATTAGATGGGTAAAAGAAAAAGAAAGAAGAATCTATTGAAAAGAAAAATAAAGGAAATCTAGAGAGTTGGGAAAAATTATTGAAACAAGAAACTCAAGAGAGGTTTTAAAAAGTATTAAGACAGAGTGGCATGAAGGATTCTAACAGATGAGAGATTTTCAAAAGAGCTCCCTTCATCCATTTAAATAAGTATTTATTCAGTGTGTAATATGAAAAGATCTAGAAAAACAAGGTGATAAAACATGTCCTCTGTCTTTGGAGAAGTTGAGCACCATAAAAGGGTTATTTTAGTGAAAGTCCGTGCAAGGAAAGGGGAACCACAGAAGAGGGGGGCCTCAATCTGTTTTACCAGGGGTGGGCAGTCAAGGCAGCCTTAAGAAAGAAGGTCATAGGCTAGTTGAACTAGAAAGAAGAGTAGGAATTGGACAGGCAGAATGAAGGAGAGGGTATTTCAAAAAGAATAAGGGCTTCACATAACCCAGCATGCTTAGGGAACTGCAAGTTTGGGGTCACGTTGAACCATACAACATGAATCGAAGAGTGGGCATGTGTTCTTCCTTCGGGGGCTTCACACCTTCTGTGAGTTCTGCTCTGAAAGTTCACTCTGCTGTACTTCAAGGGTCTGCTTGTCATCATTCAAGTCTCCGATTACATATCACATTTGTAGAAAACCTTCTCAGACTATATTAATTCAGCCATTCATTTACTCTAGCAAATAACCCTATTTTCATCTGTGAACAGCATTTACTAATGTAATATATTTTTAATGTTTCCTTATTGGCTTATCTGTTTATTTGTTTAGTGACTATTTCCCCCCAGTAGTTTCTTAGGGGCAGGTTCTCTGTCTTGTTCACCACAGTATCCTCACTGGCTGGAGTTCTGCCCTGCCAGAAAGTAGACACTCAGTAAATACTTGGTGAATGAATGAAGTAGGTTAGACCTGTGAACAAGGGACAGAGCATGAAAAGTTTTGCAAACTGTGCTTCTCTAGGTGGAGATAAACCACTGATGATTAAGTAGGAAAAATATAATTAGTTTCCTGTTAGAAGGTCATTCTCATGATTATGCAGAGACTGTGTTGGAGAAGAATGAGACTAGTTTGAAATCCAGTCCAAGTAACTGAACCAGAATATCTACATAGTTTTCATGAGTTGCCAGCAGTAAATAAAAAGTGGAGGCTGTTGGTGGCTGTTTGTCTTTTCACCTTCAGCTCCATCCTGCATCACAAGGAGGGGTCTGCCAGACATGTGTGGGCACCACAGCCCATAGGACCAAGCTTGGTTCACATGCCTCACAGAGAGCTTTCCCTGGTCAGCACTCAAGCCTAGAAGTACACACAGCACCAGCAGCAAGATGCACGTTGGCAGACAGCATTCCTCCTGCACAGGCATTGGAAGCAGCACTGGGATGAACTGGATAGGGAACATCACAGTCTTGGGTTCCTGAAGAAGGTGATACCATGGGCTCTGAGTGGTCCATCCCCAAGCCTTGCAGATTCCTTAAGCAGTAGGAATAAGTGCAGCTGGAGGAGGGTCAGAGCATGGGATTTGGGACAGAAGCTACATCTGCCTCGGTCCAAAGGCAGGATTGATTGCAGGAGGAACTCCAGAACTTACATCCTGTCATCTCGAAACCCCACAGAAAGAAAAGTAAGAAATCTCCCTCCCCAGAAGTCCCAATGAAGTCTGGTTATTTCTCATTCACTCTTAGTGGTCACAAGCCCGTTCCATTGTGGCCACCAATGGCCATAGCCAGGAGGAGTGCAAGGGACTATATGACTTAACTTGGTCATATGCTTCAGCCTGGAGGACGGATGTGAATTCCATGGTCTGAGGAGGGAGGCAGGGTGGATGATGGGCAAGGTCAGGAGAAAGGATGCTGAGGGGCAAGGACATTCACATATGCACAACAGATGGAAGAGAAGCCGGATTGCAGAGTGTTATGGAGAGGACAGCAAAAAGGAATTGGAGTATATGAAGCAGCACATGGAAGTCTGGCCATAAGAGAAAGGAAAAATATAATTCTAGCAATGAAACAGGGGCAAGTTATGATGATAGATTTGCCAGACAAATGAAACTGGTGTATGTATGAATGTAGAGAAGAGATTAAAACTTTATTGTGCATATAAGGCTTCTCGATAAAATGCAAATTATGATTCAGCAGGTGTGGGGTGGGGCTTGCAATGCTGCATTTCTAAAAAGCTCCCAGGTGATGCCGCTGGTTCATGAACTTCCCCTTGAGAAGCAAGAATATAGAGCATGAAATGGCAGAGAAAGAGTGAGATTGAAGATGTGTCAAAGATGAGATGAAAACTAATGATCCCTGGACAACTCTCCTATAAAAAGGCATTTCCTCAGCAGAGAGACAGATACAAGGCAGCACATGGAATAATGTAGGGATATTCACTGCTCTTTGAAGAATACTAGAAGAATATTCTGACCAAGAGAAGCAGGAATCCTGAGTCTGTTGCCCTCTTATCCTTGCCATGCCAACCGAGCCCCTGAAGTATTCATGGTTGCTGTGCCCAGGCTTTGTGACAGAGAACTTGCATGAGTAGCTGGAGGTTTCTCTGCCATAGCACACTTGTTGAGAACATGGTGTGTGTGTGTGTGTGTGTGTTGGATTATTTGAACAACCTAGCAGACAACCACAGAGTTTCAGTCACATTGTTAGTGGTTCCCTCATGACTTAATTTTAATAGTGAAACTGAGTGAATGAGGGCTTCACAATGTCCTCTTTCTATAAATCAGAAACCTGAAAACCATGCAAAATTTGCCAAGTAATGAGGTGTCAGTCGTCAGTATTCTACAGTGACAACAGTAAAAAAAAAAGTACCTCATTAAAATAAGGAAGTAATCATTAGTGAAAATTTATTTCTGCAATTTTAGACCTAAAACAAAAATTATGTCACTTTTTTCTATAGATATTGACCTCAGCAATGACTTTTTTGAAACATTAAGTGGAGCATTTGCGTGGCAAATATTTTCAACAAAACCTTTTAATTGAAGTTTCAGAATACTTTTAGAAACACATCCGCCATCCCCAGTGTCTCAATTTACTGTTGGGAAATAACATATTTTCACAAGTATAGGTTGTGTGTCCTAAGATTTTACCTTGATATATTATTTTATGGAGAGCTATTAATTCTCTGGAAATAAAATTTGTCTCATGATATCTTGAAGACCTTCTAAAATTTGAGTAGAATTTTTTTTCTTTTCCTCCTCTTGGTTCTTCAGTGCATTTAATTCACATTCTATTACACTATTTTGGAAACAGGAAAGTATAACAGAAATGACAGGATTAGGTCCCTGGAAACCTGGTTCATTATTGGTTCTGCAAATATAATAACAAGTTTTTTTGTTCTTTTTCATCTATATTGAGTCACCAAATCCACCCTTTTCTATTCGTCCTCCTTCCCACGGTAAGCTTTCTGTTTTCTTTGCCTGTCTTTATTTGTTTACTTGTTTATTTTCTGTCTCCTTTTAGAATGTCTACTGAATAAGCTCAGGTACACAGTCTTTCTTGTTTTGGGTTGTAAGCCAGAGCCCAGGAGTATATAACATACAATTTACTATCATAATATGTGTTAAATGATTATAGGAAGGAAAAAAGAAATGTTCTCTAAGCTCTTTTAAGGCAGAAATTAGCTCTTTGATTTATATATATTCCAACCCTCTAAGTCAGTGTTTGATATACTAGCTTAGTGAATGAATATGCGATCAGAGAAGTGTCTGCAATTGTGACTAATTTCACTCTTGCAGCCACAGGACGTAGAAGAAGAAGCAGGGACCAGAAAGTCATGGGTAATTAAGCCCATGTCTCTACTGACCACAACTACCCTTTCAATTTTGGTTGATATTTGTAAGGCTTTTCCCTGGTGTTTCCAAACATACCTTACAAATGTTTTACTGAGAGTCTCATCTAAAAAACTCCTGCAGTGAAAAAATTATCTAATTTTCTCCAAGGTTTCTTTTTGTATCAACCTGTGCTTGTGGGGATCACCCTCAAAAGAGCAGACAGATACTTAGAAAAGCCGTGGTCCTTTCACCACACTGACCATGACCAGCTGCCAACTGCAGACATCTCATGCCTCGTGCTTACAGTTCACTCTTTTACTTTTTCACTCAGAATCCGCCCCACAGTTTATTTGTCTCACAGAGATGGCTTGTGTTAAAGAGTTGAATCCAATGGCTGGGGTCCGTGTCTGACTCTCCTGATTACCTGTGCAACCTGGAACAAGACATTTAGCCTCTTCAGGACTCCTACCCATAACGTGAGCATAATAATATTTGAATCATAAGAGTTTTTTCATTAAATGAAATAATTTTATATAAAATATTTAGCCTAGTACTTGGGAAATAGTAAAGGCTTGATGTGACTATCCAGATATTATAGATACTATCATTATCAACCTCATATTTGTTTTTTAATTGCAGAGGAAAAACTTCAGGTATTTAAAACCAGTAGAGGAGGAAAAATAAAACACTTGGTTCTTGCCTCAAGGCCATTCGGGAGCTATAAATGCCATCATTACTCTTTCCTGACAGAGCAGGATAAGAGGAAGCATAATACTCTACTTTCTTCTCTACAGAACACTAGAATTCCCCAGGAATGGAAAAAGCTTCTCACAGTTGTACTGAGGAGATGTGTTTTCTGTTTCACTAAGTCTTCCTATTGTGTTTTTTTCCTATGTTTATTAGCCTTTCAAAGCATTTTGCATCAACAGTTAGACATGTTAACATTGTTAGATGACAATGTCATTGAAATAAACTGGAGTAAGAGACAATGAGTACAATCACAATGACAAGTGATGGATCTGTATTTAAAATAGAATTTTATGTGTTGGACTGCATTTCTATCTCTGGGATAAAGCCCACCTGGTCATGATGAATTATTTTCTTCCATGTGCTGTTGGATTCAGTTTGCTAAGATTTTGTTAAGGATTATTGCATCTATATTCAGGAGGGATATTGGTATGTAGTTTTCTTTTTCTGTTGTGTCCTTTCCTGGCTTTGGTATCAAGGTGATATTAGCTTCATAGAATGAGTTGGGACAGATATCATCCTTCTCAATATTGTGGAATAATTTCTGCAGTATAAGTATGAGTTCTCCTTTATAAGTTTGGTAAAATTTAGGTGTGAACCCATCTGGTCTGGGACTTTTTTTTGTTGGAAGATTTTTAATTGCTGCTTCAATTTCTGTGTTTGATATTAGTCTGTTCAGGAATTCTATTTCTTCTTGATTGAGGCTAGGAAGTTTGTGTGTTTCTAAGTATTTGTCCATTTTCTCCACGTTTTGTAGTTTCAGGCATATAGATTTTTATACTATTCAAAGATAATGCTTTGTATTTCCGTGATGTTTTTTGTGACCACTCATTTTTCATTTCTAATTGAGTTTATTAGAGTCCTTTCCTTTCTAGTTCTTGTCAATCTAGGAAGAGGCCTGTCAATTTTGTTTATCTTTTTGAAAAACCAACTTTTAGTTTTACTAATATTCTGTATAGTTCTTTTGTTCTCAATTTCATGGTGAACTAGCACCTCTTATATTATTCTGGATAGAGCTTGAGCTTATCCTTTGAAGTGAGGTATCACAAGAATGGAAAAACAAGCACCACATGTACTCATCCTCACCATCAAATTGGTACTAACTGATCAACACTAAGGTACTCACATGGTAGTA
>VBSM01002217.1:29598254-29614855 GCA_008086735.1 Cheirogaleus medius | reverse complement strand
GTTGTTTGATTTTTTCTTGCTGATTTTCCTGAGTTCTATATAGATTCTAATTATAAGCTCTTTATTGGGTGTGTAGCATGTGAATACTTTCTCCCATTCTGTAGGTGCACATATAGTAGTAACATTCATTAGAGGTCTGGCCAATGGGAAGGGAGAAGGGGATGGGCATATTCACACCTAAAGGGTGTAGTGCACACCATCTAGGGGATGGATATGCTTGTAGCTCTGACTCTGGTGGGGCAATGGCAATATATGTAACCTAAACATTTGTACCCCCATAATATTCTGGGGGAAAAAAGTCTAAAGACCAAGATGGATAAAAGCATTCTTTCTGTTAATACCTTCCTGCTGTGGTTTGAGTTTGTTCCCACCAAAACTCATGTTGAAATCTCATCCCCTCATGTGGCCATGTTGGGAGGTGAGGTCTAGTAGAAGGTGCTTGGGTCATGAATGGCTTGGTCTTCTGCTGCTAGTGAGTGAGTTCTCACTCTTGTGAGACTGGATTAGAACTCAAAGGAATGTACTCTTAAGAGTAAGTTGTTCTAAAGCCAGGACACTCCTCAGGTTTTGCCTCTTCACTTGTTTTGTCTTCCCCTCTGACCCTCTCCTCCATGTTGTGTTGCCGCATGAAAAGTCCTAGCCAGAAGACAAGCAGTTGCAGGTGCCATGGTTCTTGTACTTCCCAGCCTGCAGAAACATAAACTAAAACAGCCCTTGTCTTTATAAATTACCCATCCTCAGGAATTCTGTTATAGCAACACTAAATGGACTAAGACACTCCAAAATGTATCTATCCCATCTTCATTTGAAAAAGTTATACAACCAAACAATGCATTCATGAAGTTAATCTCCAAAATATTCTACATGCTTACCTTGCTTTGAACATCTATTACTATATTATAGATTTGCCAATTTATTTTCTGACTATCTCCCTTACTAGATTTTAAGTTTTGTGAATGCAAGGAATTTGTCCACCTTGTTTATAGCTATATCTCCAGCACATAGTAGGTTCTTAATAAATATTTGTGGGATGAATGAATATCCCTTAAAATCTGTGAAATACTGAGGCAATTTATATTTAAATGCGCAGCACAAATTCTAGAGTAAATACTAGCTGAATTCAGTATAAGCAACAATGTGGTGTAGTATAAATATTAGCCTGGAGATCTAGGTTCTGTACTTGGTTTTGCTGCCAAATGTGAAATTTTAGGCAAAGAGAGTATGACTTTCACATACACCAAATGACATGGATGATAAGTCAAGCCTTTTCTCTGCTGTTCTTGATTCAGTTCACTAAAAGTAATACCTGTTTACTGCCTATTATCAGAGTCAGATTATTTGCTTTGGTAGTGGGGCTACAGAAAGATGGGAAGGAGATGAGCAGTGAGGAAAGACAGTTGGTGTTTTCAAACAAATTTTTATACCCAATAAGTTATTAGTGCTGATCAGGGAGGAGGACAGGAAAAGCACTGACTGGGGCAATTTTCTTATTCCATTATTACCTACAAAAGTTTCCCCTTTTGATGATTTTCTGTTCTGCAAAATAAAACTGGTAGGAACACAAAGCAGAATATAACTGAAATTATGGAAAATAATAAAGTTTTGTTTATAGTACACCATTTCAAAAACTCAATTATTAATTTATAATTTGAAGTGTTGGCTTTTTAAAATTAAAACTTGTAGAAACATAAGGCTTTTTTATTAAAGCTTATAGAAACATAAAATTAAGCATATGCAAATATAGACTTAATTCTTCCTATTCATTATTCCATTAGTTCAGATTGTCATTTGTTTTAATAATGGGCTTCCTTCACCCAAAGGCTTAATGAAAAGCACAAGCTGTAATTTTCATATTTTTTGCTTGCCTAAGAAAAGATTACATTCATCTTACTCCTATGACAGATGTGTGGTATTATAGTTAGTTTGTGATTAATTGCTAATGAAGTATAGCTAGTTGTTGTCTGAGGACTTGGAAATTCAACATTATTTAATATGATCTGGAGAAAAATAATGGAAATCAGGTAACAGATAGATCTTTTAAAATTTGTACGCAGGATTCTACTGCTGAATCAATTGCAACATATTTTAATGTTTTGAAATAAAAATCATAATATAAAATTTATTATTCAATGGAAAAGTATCAAACTTCACATCAGTTCCTGGCCTGAATATATTCCATTCTAGAACTGACCTTCTTGCAGCATTCTTATATTTAGACAGCAAATCTATTTCCATGATGTATAAAATTGGACTATAGTATACTACATTAGCAGAAAAGAATGTGAGCTTTCTAAAAGTCTTAGTAACCACAAAACACACAATAATTAAAAAGAATAGAAAACTAAAAGATAATTTGCACTGAGGTCAAACAAGGCAAAAAAGAGATTGTTCATTACATATTTTCTTTTATGTAATAATAAAAGTACACGTTTGTTGTACTGATGGCCAAAGTAATTTTAAATCATGATTTCTAGTTAGTCGACCTATATGTTCTGTATATCACATCATGAAACTCAGTTTAACAAGCTTTACAGCCTTAGGAGAGAGCTAGAAATGACCTATGCATACTGAAAAGTGAGTCATAGTTGTATAGTGTGCCCTTGGGACAAATAATAACAAGAAGGTGGTCAGGCCTGAAGTGGCATTAGCAAAAAGATGAGATATGTTAGCCCATTTTCCTGGGTAATATTATTCCTTGCTGGCTTTGAGCACTTGCATGAGAGGCAGCATTGCATAGTAAAAAGAACGTGTATGCACACTGGAGCCCTGAGTTCTAAATCAGACTGTGCCAATTTCTAATAAGGAATCGGGAACAAATTACTTTACTTTACCTTGAAATCCATCTTTCCCATTGGCAAAAACAGAGTAATACTTCTTGCTCCAAGGTTTGCTGTGAGGATTAAAGGAAAGCATCTGACACCACCCTAGTACATAATTGCCATTCAATAAATATTAGTTTCCCCTTTCCCTTTTCTAAAAATACAAAGCAGTCCAAGAAAATCCAAGTGTTCCCCATGCCTATTGCACAAAAACTTGAACATTTCAAGCAATGAATAGTTTAACAGGCACTAGCATTCTTTGCCACTGGAGTTCCTGGTTTTAGTTTTGTTCTGTTTTGAAATTATCAGCTCAGGACTTTTCACGGAAATAACAGTAATAATTACTTTCTAATTCCCAGTTTAAACCTACAGCCACCTAAACTATCCCAACAAAATGGAGAGAAACCATTTTATTCATACATATAAGTAATGTATATGAAATACTAAAGTCCAAAATCTCCTCATAGTTGTCTTATCAGAAGGAAAATATCACAGAATTCCTAGACATTAAACGAATTCTGGCTATAGTTTTGCATCTTGTGAGCATGTTTTCCGGGGTGATACTGACTTCAATATGTTAGATGCATTCAAAAGTAAAGGCAGAATAGTCAAGGCTTTATTCATTGTCTTTTTTTTTTTTTTTAGGGAAAATAGTTCTCTTTAATTTAAAATATACAGTACAAATAAGGAGTAGTTAAATAAACATGATCAAACAATGTTAATAGACACATAAAATGGTACTACTCTTTTGGAAAGCAATTTTAGAATATTTTTCAATTGTTTTTAATTTTTTTTTATTTTAGCATATTACGGGGGTACAAATGTTTAGGTTACATATATTGCCTTTGCCCTACCTGAGTATTCTTCTTTTCTTAAACTTCCCCATCCATCCTAGGGACTAATGTGTTAACAGTCAAATTTAGTTTCTCTTTGAAGGATCGATAATGTGTTAAGTTTGAAAGCTATCACCATGGACAGCCAGCCTTGACATGGGGAAACAATATTCCTACTTCCCTCTATTTCTCTGTGCCTCATACCCTATAGGTTCTCAATTAATGCTTATTTGATGAATTAATAAATGAGTGGATGACCTAAAAGAAAACTTCCAAGATTAAATAAAAATCTGTGATGGTGAATCACTTGGTTGACACATATTGATGATCTAATTGAAGAAACCATAATAAGGAAATGCAAAACTGTGCAGAAGAGGGTAAGTGCATTTGTATCTTAAGGAAAAGGGTTAGATGTTGTATTATATCCAGAGAAAGGAAAATTTCCTAAAATTATAGTAAGAAATACCAGGTATTGAACGTGATCCATGCATTCTTCTAGAGGCTGGGGATACACAGATGATTGTAACACATGCCTTCAAGGAGTTCACAATCTAACAGGAGAAATTAACCCATAAACAACTTGAAATAAATGTATATATAGAATAGAGATATATACAAAATATACAGATGACTATAGAATATTATGATGCTCAGAAGCAGGAGAAATCACTGCTGAGATATTACGGAGCATAGAGATATGTCTCTGAGGGCTCAGTTTAATTGCATCTTAAAGATGAGCCAGGCATGATCAGTCACACAAGATGAGGAAGAACATGCAGGCAACCAGTAGAAGATGTGGAACAGCAGGGGTCCCACAGCAAAAGTAACCAGTTTAGAGAAAGGCAGGGAGATCAATGTGGGGAAGAGCAGGTTAAAGGGGGAATGCACGCAGGGACAGGTAAAATAGGGAGGACTGTGCTGGCCATATACAAGAATCTGGATTCTATATTGCAAGCTGGTGATTTTCAAATTATAGCATGGAGCCACCTGAGTTCCTGTGGGGAAATAAAAACTGCTTGGCTTTTTATCTGTTTAGGCTTTCACTTAAGATTTCCTTTATTAAAAAAAAATGTAAACCTCTGTTATGGGCACTGAGCCCATGAAAGGTTTTAATTTGAGAGTAATAAGAACAGATTGACATTTTAAGAAGTCATTGTGTAGATCTTTAGGGGAAGCGGGAGGAGCCCAAGATTAATTAGCTTGCCCAGGTGAAACAGTTGGGGGGCATATTCCAAGATGGCAGCAAGTGGGATAGAGAGCTAGCTACTGGAACAGAACTTAGCAGTCTCAAACTATTTCCCACCTTCTTAGAGTAAATGGTTGGACTCAAGATCAAGAAGATCAGACTTAGTTCCAGATTTTAGCTTGGTGTTTTGCATATATCAAAGTATTTTTCACCATGATATAAAAGAAAAGATCATGTTTGAGTGTAAAATATGAGTTGAATTTGAAGCACCTGTAATCCATCTAAATAAAACTGTGCATTCAAGGGTTGGATATAAGAGTGTGGAGCAAGAAAGGAAGATTGAGTGTGAAGATACAGCTTTGAAAGCTGATGGCATAGGAATGCATCTGTATATATAAGTGTAAGGTATATCACTCAGGGAAGGGGTGAGCACATGAAAGACCCCCAATAAAATGTGCTTTATTTTATTTAGGGAACAGGGGCAGAAGAAGAGAAATCTATGAAAGAAACTGAGAAAGAAGTATAGGAAGGAGAAGAAACTAGGAGATTATAGTGTCACACAAGGTAATAGAAGTTTCAAGGAGAGGGTCAAACACCGAAGAAAGATTAAGTGAAACAAAGCCTAAGGAAGAAGATCTAATGAATTCGTCAATGTGCAACTTCTTAGGGACCTCAGTCAAAGTACATCCATTGGCAGAATGATGAAAGAAGAAATGGTGCAACAGTTGGTAAAGTTAGGAATTCCCTGAATGGAGAGAAGGTACTGGGATTCCATTCAGAGGCAACCCTAGGAGCAAAAATACTGATTTGTGATTGCAGAGTTCATTAGAGGTTACAAGAAAGTTGGCATGGCTATACAGAAATACCAGTAAGTAAAAAATTTCCACTTTTCTATGAGACCAACACCATCTTACAGAGAGGAGGTATTGATTATAAAGATCACAGGATTTTTAAAGGAGATTAAGAAGCAGTTTTGGAAGGAAAAAAATGAATAGATTGACTTCTCATCTGATAATTGATTCATAAATTTTTTCATTCTGAATCCATTTTGTGTGTTGGCATGTTTGTAGAAAATTAGATCAAACTAATGAGAAATTCTAAAGTCAAAATGCTGCAGATGGCCATAGCCAGGAGAGTTGGTATTAGGAATTGGCAAATCTCTTTATTCTATCTTGGAAGTAAAAGAGATGAAACACTAATGCATACTGAAGGCAATGAGGTAGGGCAATGAACATGTAAACAGCTGTTTCCCAACTCGGGAATAGATGGAGAACACCATGGTCATTCTAGCATTACAAAGTGAATTTTTTTAAAGGTCAAGAGCTAACATATTTGGTTAATTTGTTGAGAAAGGCAATGACCTACTTTCTGTAACTAGCTCAATGAGAGAACAAGTAAACCTCACTTTTCAAAGATTCTTTTTTTCCTAAGAAGGAAAATGCTTAATCACAGAACATCCCTTTTTTTTTCAAAAATAAAGCACATAATAAAAAATTAGTGTTTTCCTTAATTTTGATGGAAAGTCTATGATCCTTATTTATGAACTAAGACAATTCTAAATATATAGCCAAAGAGAAAAAAGTTTAGTTTTCCAACTCTGTTTCATTTAACAAGTTGCAACCCCTCCCCCATCCCAAATCCACTATCCTCTTGATGGTTTGTTGATAGCTGATGGATAACAGGAAGAAAAAGTCTATAAATTCCTTGAAAGCAGATGGCTGGGATCCCAGGGCTTCATAGATGTTTATAAATTCTTACTACACTAAATTAAGTTATATACAAAATAGTAGTGGCCAAAATTATTTATTCTGGTCTCGATATCCCCTTATTTTTATAAAACACTCCTTAGCACTTAATGAAGATGAAAGAACTCAATAGCTATTGATCTTGAAATTAGATTTTGTTTGGACATATCCAATTGATTGAAAAAGTTATCATTATTTATATAAATAGGAATACTTTTGTCCAGATGTCAAGAGCTCAATGTCAAGAGGGCCATGGAAGTAACATAAAAGAAGAGAAACCTGTGGGTGTCAGGACTGGAGATACTTAGAAAGGAATAGGCAGCAGCTATGCTACTCCAGGACATTATGCTGCCTGGGTAACTGGTCCCAGATCACCTGATTTTTCAAGAGAAGTCAGAAATATGGATTTTGAAGCTAAATCTCCCAGTTTTAAAATGTATACATAGGCCAGGCATGGTGCTCTTAGCACTCTGGGAGGCCAAGTGGGCAGGATTCCTTGAGGTCAGGAGTTCAAGATCAGCTTGAGCAAGAGCGAGACCCTGTCTCTACCAAAAATAGAAAATATTAGCTGGATGTGGTGATGTGTGTGCCTGTAGTCCCAGCTACTGGGAAGGCTGAGGCAGGAGGATCACTTGAGCCCAGGAATTTAAGGTTATGGTGAGTTGTGATAATGCCACTATACTCTACCCAAGACAACAGGGTGAGACTGTGTCTCAAATAAATAAATAAAAAATAAAATGTTTACATAATTGCTTTTTAAAACGTCATGTGATTGACAGCCTCTGCTCTAGGTAGAAACTCAGCAGTTAAGGTCTTCAGATATTGCATCCATTAATGGCATGAACAATTATAATGAATGGATTATGTGTTCAGCCTATGCCATCTGAATTACAAATGAACTCTCTCACTGATGAGGGTATAAAATACATTCTGTACAGCTGTAGAAAACTATTGGCACGGATATATAATACATTCTGTACAGAGATAGGAGCTATTGTCAAATGCTCTTTTTTCCTTCTTTCAGATGCAGTGGTCTGTAATGCTACCATAATCTGAAAGTTCAACATCAAAATGATTAAGAAAAAAAAAAAAACACTTAGAAACTCTTGCATAATTCATCATTGCAGCTGAGACTAAAAGACCTATTGTCCTGTAGCACAAATACATTATAAACTACAACACATCATGAAAATTGAGCTAAAATATACTTAAGTGAAAAGATTTAAAATGCAACTCTTTTCATTTTTCATTATTAGAAACACTAGCAAAACTGTTCATTCCTGCTAACACAGTTGAATAAGTCATGATATTTTAGATAACATTTTATGGAATATCATTGCTAGATTGAGGGAGGACACATTTGTGCAGTTCACCCATGACATACTCATTCCACATGGCTGGACTGTAGGTATTTTTATTGTTCCATCACATGAGAAATGCATCAGGGCCCACTCCTGGGCCAAAATGCTCTGCAGGAGAAACACCACGTGTAGTGTCAAGTTTTGTCACACTTCAATGGAAGGGTTTAGAATAATTTACTTTACTTGTAGGTCTTTCCCTAACAAAGATTGTCAGTCTGTACCATGCAATCAGTACTTTCCAATGTAGATTTCCATAACTGTGTGTTTAGGTGAGCATGTGTGGAGGGGGATTGCTTCTCAGTAAAGTAGAAAGCAATTGCCCCATAGGTAGAGAGATCTGGATTTGAATCCAGATCTGCCACTCATTAGCTATGTGACCTTGGACAAATAACCAAAACCTTACTGGGCACCTTCTGTATGTCAGGCACTCTGCTAAGTACTGGGTATACAAGAGTGAACAAGGTAAATTCATTGCCCAAAGGAGCTTAAATCTTAATAGGAGACTCAAAAAAAGAACAAGAAGTTTCAACACAGAAGCTAAAGGGCTATAGCAAATGTAAGCAGACAGTATCTTGGGAGCACGTAAAACATCTGTTCCAATCTTAAACTGTTAGGAGAGGCTTCCTGAAGGAAGTGATGCCTGCGCTGATATGTGGAGGAAGAATAGGAGGTAGGAAAGAGAAAAGTGAGGCAAAGAAAATTTTAGAAGCAGAAAGCAACATATGCAAAGGCCAGAAACAGAGAGAGCCTAAAACTTCTGAGGGCCTACTCATGGTTTCTACGGCTGTACCAGTATTCCCAACAGACCATTAGCTGAACAATCCTCAATGTTCATCATAGCTAAAAGAGAAGTTGGAGGAAGAGTCAAAGATATAGATATTGTTTAACTATGATACTATTCATTCATTTATTAAGCCTCTTAACAGATAGTTACTTCAATCTACTGTGTTTAAGAAACCATAGTCTTTACTTTTATAAGGATACTACAATTTTCACATTAATCATAGCAATCCTCCTGACACTATTATTGGAAGTGGAGACAGTTGACTTATTTTAATAGAGAAAATTTTATTTCTGAATAGCAAATAACTTCACAAGAATTGTTCTGCAGAATAGTCTTTTCAGTAAATTGTCCTTAGGAAAATGGATTTCCACATGCAAAAGAAGGAAATTGGATTCTTGTATTAACCATACACAAAAATCAACTCAAAATGGATAAAAAGCCCAAATATAAGATCAGAATACAAGTATTAAGAAATTCCGTGGGAAGAAAAACAAATAGTCCATGAGCAAATAATTGTAGGTAATGCTACATACTATCCCTGTTGGACATTGGTTATTTATATTAGCATATCTAATATTCTAAGAAGTCCTGAAGTAAACAGAGCAATCAACACTTTTTAACCCAGGATTAAGTAAAGGTTAATTAGCATAGACTTAGTCATGGGGTAGAATTGCTGTTCACTGAGCATGGGATCAGTGCCCTTGAGGTGGTCATTTCAAGGGAAATCCTTGAGAACATCCTTTACAAAGGACTTAGCCCACTTATACCATCATATAAAGAGTAATTTTTTCTATTAAAAAACACTAATATGATTGATCTTCATGATTGCAATTTGTAGTTCTTAAGCAATATAAGTAAAAAAACTATGCCCCTTCCTATAAATAACATACATATTTAATGAGGAAGAAAAACATAGTACAACTACAAATTTCTTATAAAAATAGGTGGTTTTGTTGTTTTATTGTTGCTGTTGTTGCTTGACAGTCATACTTGTTTGCTTTCCTTTTAAGTTACCTTAAAATAATAAAATAATAGGGAGAAATTTGCTTTTCAGTATCCCAAGTTCATTAAAAGTAGATAGTGATTTGTTGTCATCAGGACTAAAATTTCTTCCCTGAGAAGAATAATAAAAGAGATCAGATGTGGAAAAATTAGTCTCTTCAATAAATGGTGCTTGGGAAACTGGATTTCCACATACAAAAGAATAAAATTTAATTCTTATTTTAACCATACACAAAAATCAACTCAAAATCGATAAAAGACCTAAATGTAAGATCTAAAGCCATAAATCTTCCAGAAGAGAATATATGGGAAAAGAACAATGACACTGGCCTTGGCAATAATTTTTTGGATATTACACCAAAAGCTCAAACAAAAATAAATAAATGGGACTACGTCAAACTAAAAAGCTTCTGCACAGCAAACAATCAACAAAATGAAAAGGCAACCTATGTACTGAGAAAAAAAATTTCAAGTTGAATATTTGTTAAGGGTTAATATCCAAAATTTATAAAGAACACAATAGCAGAAAAGCAACACAACCAAAAAATGGGCAAAGGATCTGAATGAACATTTCTCCAAAGAAGACATAAAAATGGCCAAAGGTATATGAAAAGGAGCTCAGCAGCTCTAATTATCAGGGAGATACAAATTAAAATCACTGTATCACTTCACACACTTTAGGCTGACTATTATAAAAATCACAGGAGATAACAAATGCTGGGGAGTGTGTGGAGAAAATGGAACCCTAGTACACTGTTAGTGGGAATGTAGCTTGGTAGAGTCATTATGGAAAACAGTACAGAGGTTCCTAAAGAAATTTTTTTCATTTTTTAAAAATTTCTTCTTTAGTTTCTTGGAAGAAAGAAATTAAAAATGAAACTACCATATGACCCAGCAATCCCTCCTCTGGGTATATACCCAAAGGAGAGAAAGTCACCCCCATAAAGATATCTGCACTACCATTTCATTGCAGCAATATTTGTGATACCCAAGATATAGAAACAACCTAAGTGTCTGTCAACAGACAAATGGATAAAGAAAATGTGGTGTGTGTGTGTGTGTGTCTGTGTGTATAATGAAATATTATTCTGTGTTAAGAAGAAGGAGATTCTGCCATTTGCCACCACATAGATGGACCTGGAAGACATTATGCCAAGTAAAATAAGCCAGACACAGAAAGAAAAATAGTGCATGATCTCACTTACATGGAGAATCTACAAAAAGAAAAGGTCAAATATACAGAGATACAGAGTAAAGCGTGGTTACCAAAGGACAGCAGGTGGAGAAGAAGTAGGGAGATATAGGTCAAAGGATACAAAGTAGCAGACATGTAGAATGAACAAGTCTAGAGATCTAACGTACAATGTGAGGACTATAATCAATAAAATTGTATAGCATTTGAGAATTTTGTTAAATAAGCAGATTTTAGCTGCTCTTGTCACAAAAAAAACTATGTGAGATGATAGATACATTAATTTGTTTCACTATAATAAACATTTTACTATTTGTATCCTATAACATGATATTGTAAACCTCAGATACAATTTATTTGTTTTACAAGAGTCAGAACACCTTCCTTTTCTTGGCATGCTTACCTATTCCGCTTTCAGGACACCTTGGGCAACCCCTTGTCATCAATCCCCATTTCCAAGGTGCTAATGCCACAACTCAAGGTCCGGGACTTTTCAGGTGTTTGAAGAGAGCAGGACCAGTGCCAGTGTTAGAGGTGTTACTTGGTACTGTATTTGATAGGGTATAAAACATAAATGAAAGTCCCATCTTATTAAAAAAAAAAAAGAGTCTTCTTAAGGATACATTTCTTAACATTGCAATAATGTAAATGGTGTTTTGCATTTTCTACTTCATTGTCCAGAAGAGAATAATTACAATGTGGTCTTGCCTAGAGAAAGGAAGCATCCATAGTTTTGGTACACCCTGCAATACCTTTCTTCTACCTTTTTTTGTAAAAACTTTATGATAAAATTTAAATGTACCTATAAAAAGGGTCCACTCCTTGCAGCTATCATAGTGTCTGGTACAGATGAGACTATCAGAAATATTTATGGAGCGAAAATGGAAGGGAAGAAAACAGGAGAGGCTTAAACATTGAATATGGAGGTTGCCATTTTTAAAGGAGTAAATCTTTGATTCTGGCTGTCTTAAAGGAGAAACTAAAGAAATGTTCCAAACACAGCTTTGGCTCTTTGAGATAATATATTTCTTTTGTACTTTTTGATTCAAAGCATAAACCCAGACCTACTTTTGATAGTTAATTCACATAAATTGAGCATTCTCTACTTCATCTGCTATTTTCAAGGGAAATCCCTATATTTTTGTGTGTGTGTGTGTGTGCGTGCGTGTGTTTATATATAACACTCACCTAGTACATCAGCACAAGTATTTCATAGACCTGGTTTAAAAAGGCTATCGTTGAATCAAGAGTCACTGTTACAGCACAGCAACATATATTTAAGGCCAGCTTTGCGAAATTTTCAGGGCTGTTAACTTTAAATGCAGCGATGTTGAAGTGCTAACATTTTAATCATCATCTACTCATTTTATTAATCACTAGTTTTTTTAGTAACAAGTAGAAGAAACCCAAGAAAATCAGGCAGACTTATGAAGAAAAATGAAATGATAAAATTAAACAAAATTAAAATGTCAAATAAAATGAAATAAAATGAGGGATATATAGGCTCACTTCACTAAAGTCCAAAAGTAAAGCTGGCTACAATTGCTATCAAGAAAACTGTTAGTTATATATCACTCTGTTTCTTAGCTCTCCCTTTTTCTGTGTTGACTTAATTCACTAGTTGGCCAGTCGGCTCTCCATGTGGTAGCAAGACAGCCCCAGCAGCTTCAGGCTTTGTTTCTTCCATCTTAGCAAGCTCAGAATGAGAGCTCTTCTTTCCTAATATTAAGAGCAGCTAAAGGAGTTTGACTGATGAGGAAGGAAATACCCACCTCTAGAGCCTAGGCTAAAAGTAGGAAGGGGTGGTTCCCCAAAGGGAAGTCGAGATGCGGCTACACCAGAAGGAAGAGACATGGGTAGTGGATAGGCAAAGATGCAAGGGCTGTCTGCGATGTTGACATTCTATGTTCCTGTGGAATTATCAGAAGTCACAGCTATTAAAGTGTATTTGGATCGTTCAGAGGAAATCTATTATGTTTTTATTTTAAATGCTATTAAAATTTCTTGTCTTGAACATAGAAAATAGTTGAGTGATTTTAGTTCATAAAAATTTAACATTGAAATAAACAAAGGCAGTTGAGTCCTCATACCTTTGTGTGATACTTCCTTGTGGTAACTTAATTTACTGATATACCTCCACTATTCAAATATTAACAATGACTTAAAGATTGGCTATTTTTATTTTAGGCACAAACATAAAAACAAGTAGATTTTTTTAGTAAGAATGTTCATGAGCATAAGCAATAAATTACCAGCTTGAAAATAAATTTGAACCAAAAAGAATAGTGAACACAAAGTCAGAATATTTTGGCTTCAATAAAAACCTTACCATAGTATAGCCCTGCAACTCCAGACCAGTAACAATTCTCAAAGAATTATTCAATTGTCAAAAAGGATATTATATAGAAAGTAGTTTTAAAACTTATAAAGTATAATATAGATTTATAAAACAAAGGTTTTTCTCCATAAAATGTATTTATAATTTTCCTCCTCACCTGGAAATTCTTACCTAATTAGTGTTCTTTTGTAAGTATTTAGTTATTTTGTTTTGATGAATTTATCTCTCTTTATGACTTATTAATTCTATGACTATTTCAATATACTCATATAAACTATTCATGATCCAACTAGAGCACTGAATGCCCCGTATTGTTCTGTGAATTGAACTTTTTGGCAATGCAGAGAGAATGAGAAATGGCAGTCACAGGATTGAAGGGGGAAGCTGTTGCTTGGATAACTTATTTTAAAAATACTATGAGTGAGATTTAACTTACTATTTAAACTACATTTGATTGACTCAGCCTATATTATTTTAAAATCAGTTTTTATATTTCTATCATTTTATATGAAACAAATTCAATTTTCCAGATAAGATAAAAAATTATACAAAGTTTTTCTAAATTAAATGTGAAAAATAAGATTCTGCAAATGAAAATGTCTCATACGCACATGGATATTTAACTAAAAACCATGTCAGTGCCAAGGCATCTTGGCATCAAACTATATATTGATTCCCAAAACAGAATAATTATATCTGCAAAGATAGAGTCCTATGCAGAAATGTAGGCCTTCTGTTGAGTTTGGTTGGTCTTGTGCCGTGACATGTCAGCTACAAATAAATGAGCTAAGAAATATATTATTTTATCATTCAAAGGTTTGAAAGATGTACTGCTACCTACATTTTTTCAGGAAATTGTGTTACTATTTCCATGATCACTTTTTTATACATATATGGTTTTATTATTATTATTGTGCTCTATTTTCTTAAACTTTTACTTCCTTGTTTTCCAGTAAGATTTATTATATGTTTATTTATTACATTTTCATTTGTTTTATCTGTTATTTTATTATATCTATTTATTTATTATCTTGGATAATATCTATCTAATTGGAAAAAAAATTCCCAATGGAAGAATAATTCATAACATTATTCTCATCATGAAAAAAGTCAATTTAATCTTCATTTTGAATACTTTTACAGAGCTGGAATGGAGCTTCAAGTATATTTTGACATCTGCTTAATAACCAAGTTATAATGAAACAGTTGTGCTGTCAAAAGAAATGATCAGTGCTGTACTATTCTTTGTAGCACTGCCTTCTGTTTCCCACCTTCTAGACTTTCACAGAATCTAACTAACAAAGGACACATGCAAGCATTTAGAGTACAGAATCAAAATGACTTCTAGATTATCTGACCAATTATTTAGCTATTTTTAAGATGTCAAGGATTTGGGCAAAATGAGAAAAGTTCAGCCTAATGACCCCAGTGTTTCTTTTTTCTTAAGTCAAGTTTGTGCAAATACCTATGCTTATTCACAGTTGGCAAAAGGGATACTTTTGTTAATATTCTAGTTAATAAAAGTTATCATATCATACATAAGTTTCAATAAAAATTAGAATTCAAATCAACTAATATTTATGTGATCCTACCACGTGCCAGATATTACGCTATATACTTTTATACAAGAAGTCTAATTTAATCTTCAAAATAAACCAATAGTATTACTGTAAGCACTTTACAAATGGGTAAATGGAAAATCAAAAGGCACAGGCACTTGTCGCAGACACCAAGCCAGTGAGTGGAATACAGAGACTCAAACCCAAGATTCTGATGTTAAGATGAGCATTCTTCTCACTGTAGTACATTTAATAAAATAAATAATAACAGTCATGGATACTAGAAATTGAACACCCTTTATCTGCTATGTACTATTCCTAATTATCTCAAGCCTATGAATTTTTTTTTTATTTTTTTAGATAAGTAAAGTGCAATCAAAGAGTTAAAGCACTTGCTCGAAGTCACTCGGTAGGTAAATGGGGAAATCGGAATTTAAATTCAAGCCAGCTCACCTAAATTCAACATTGCAACTCTTCCTACTACAACACACTGACTTTCAATTTTAACCAAAACTTGCAAAACCCACAATTCACTCTATAAGATTGTTACACAATAATTCAGGAGTTAACATGTCAAGGTCAACATCAAGGACTTCTTTTCTATTGCATCATTTATGTGAGATGCTGGCTTAAGAGCTTTTTGATTATCAGAGAGCCAATAAATCTGAATGCTTCATTAAAATATCCATTTTACTTACAATGAATAGTTGGTATTACGCACTGTACTTTCCAATAGTTTTTCACATAATCAGATATTATAACTATAATTTAGTCAGCAAAACAAGACTAAGCAAACACCAGAAAACATCAAACAGAAAAATATATATTATTTGATTTTACAAAGTAGCTAGGCTATAAGCAGGCAAATATGCAATCTCATAATTAAATTAATACATACTATACACATATACAGACTAACATATACACAGTGGAACACAATGGAGGCAGGACATTGAAAGAAATAAACAAATAAAGAATAAAAGCTTAGGGGATCCCTAAGCCATAGGGACTTAACTACAGGAACCAATATATTTTTAAATCAACTTTATTCAGGTATAATTTTTATAAAATATTAATATAATGCCCCCATTTTAAGTGTACAGTTCAATGAGTTTTGGCAAATATATAAACCTGTGTAACTACCACGGTAACGATACAGAATAATTATATCATCCAAAATGTTCCTCATGTCCCTCTGCAGTTGATCCTATTCTCTAGGCACTAAGCAACCAATGATTTTCTTTATATCACTACACATGAGTTTTGCCTATTCTAGAATGTTAGATAAATGAAATCATACAGTATGTGAACTTTTATGAATGGCTTCCTTTGCTCAACATGGATAAGCTTTTGAGACTTATCCATGTTGTTGCAAGAAACAGTAGTTTATTCCTTTTTCCATTGAGTAATATTCCATTGTATGGATCTACCACAAATTGTTTATTCATTTACCAGTTAATTGACATTTGGATTGTTTCTAGTTTTTTATTATTATGAATAAAAGTGATAGAAACATTTGTGTACAGGTGCATTTTCATGTCTCTTGGTAAATACCTAGGAACGGAATTTTAGGTTTGTACAAGTGCATTCTAATTGCACATGGAATGGTCAAACTGTTCTCCAAATAGCTTGTACCTTTAATAGTACACCAGCAGTGTGTGAGAATTTCAGTAGCTTCATATCCTAATCACTTTTAATTTTGTCAAATTTTTAAAATTTTAGTCATTTTAGTGAGTGTGCAGTGGTTTTAATTTGCATTAGGGAAATAGTTGATTTTTTATA
>VBSM01002217.1:29498378-29592083 GCA_008086735.1 Cheirogaleus medius | reverse complement strand
AAAAAAAAAAAAAATTGATTGGTTAAAGTTTGACCAATTGACTTATTTGGACTCTCCTGATGGGAAGTTAGAGAAAATATAGCTAATGCCCTATTGGCAGCTGGTGTTGGACTGAGCTTAAGTTTCATTTTGCTTAGATAGGAACCCAAGGCATTAGAGCCACCTCAGTCTAAGAGCTTCCTATTTAATTTTTGGACAGTGGTAATATTCTAGGAAATAGTGCTTGTTGAAATAGACATTAGCAAAGCACATTGTAGAAATAAGAGAGCCCAAAGAGAGTAATTCCTACCACAGCATGTAGATGAGAAAAGCAGGGTTCACTGGGAACATTGCATGATTAGATTCCACCCATACGGAACTCCCTAAAGAGCCATAGAGAGTTCATAGGTGTAACCCAGTAAAGAATTTGAACTTTATCCTGAAAAAAATATCATTATTGAATATATTTATAACTTTTAACCACTTAAATTGTATTAAGTCTTTAAAGATTCGTCCGCCTTTTGGAACTGCTTATTCTCAAATCTTGAATCCCCTGTCTCTGTGGACATATCCAAATTCCATCCATGCACTCAGATCAAAGTATTTAACCCCATTATACCATAACTTCTCAGATTTTCTCAACCCAGACTTCTTCCTCCTATGATCTCCTCTGCTATTACTGACTGTGTATTCATGTATTACCTTATCCATTGCTTTTTATAAATACATGCTCTTCCTACTGAACTCTATGGTGAAAACCACAAAAGCAAGGAACCATATCATGTGTCCTAGGAACATTGTTGTAGGAAGCCTCTAACTGACTCCCAGTGATCCCATCTCCTGCTGTTCATGCCCTTGTGAAACCCCATTTCCTTGCATGTAGGCTGGACCTAGTGACTCACTTCTAACAAATAGTATACCATAAAAGTAACAGAGTGTTTTTTTCTAGAATAAGTTATAAAATGATTGTGACTTCTGTTTTTCTTTCCCTCTCTTGCTCTCTTTACCTCTTTCTCACTCACTTTGAGGGAAGTCACCTGCCATGTATGAGCTGCCTTACAGAAAGATCCACGTAGCAAGAAACTGATATCTCCAGCCTGCAGCCCCTGAGGCCTGCCAACAGATACCTGATCCATGAACGAACTTCAAAGTGGATTCTACTTCAGGAGAGCCTTGAGATGACTGTAACCCCAGAGGACATTTAATGGCAGTCTTGCAAGAGACCCTGAACCAGTGATGCCCAGCTAAGCTGCACCTAGATTCCAGATCCTCAGAAATGAAAATAATAAATATGTGTTGTTTTCAACTACTAAGTTTTGGGGCAATTTATTACATAGTCATAGATAACTAAAAAACACACCTAGAGTAACAGACTACAAAAAAAATATAAAATATTTCTGAGGATACTTGCAAAAATGGAAGAGGATATCAGAAATAACTGATATAATATTTATAGGATGAATGAATCCAAAGATGGATATTCACAAAAATTCCTTCAGGCTTATTTTAGATTAAAATAAAAGCCACAAACTGATCTTTATATTATACAAATCCCCTTGCTTTTATTCCTTTAGTAACTTCAATTATAGAAATGGGTTATCAGCACTCTGGGAGGCCAAGGCAGGAGGATCATTCGAGTCAGGAGCTTGAGACCAACAAGAGCGAGACCACACCTCTACTAAAAATAGAAAGAAATTAGCCGAACACAACTAAAAATATATCTAGAAAAAATTAGCTGGGCATGGTTGTGCATGCCTGTAGTCCCAGCTACTCGGGAGGCTGAGGCAGAAGGATAGCTTGAGCCAGAAGTTTAAGGTTGCTGTGAGCTAGGCTGATGCCACGGCACTCTAGCCTGGGCAACAGAGTGAGACTCTGTCTCAAAAAAAAAAAAAGAAAAGAAAAGAAAAGAAAGAAAGAAAGAAATGGGCTATCATTGTGAAGTTCTACTTAAACATTTTTCTGAATTTTTATGCAAAATACAGAATTGAAAAGCACAGAAGATATATTCAACAGCGTATACACCTGCTTACACACATTTCTCACCACTTATGCTCTTCTCCCTTGCAGGTGTGTCTGTTTCCATGGAACATGACGCTGAGGACATCTACCAGGAAGGCGTTTATGGACTCAGTGTGCCTGGGCTTATAGGTGTGAGAGAGAAAGGAGGATCCATTTAAGGAAGCAGGGTACACCATCTTTTCCATAAGTAATAACCATGAAATGTTCCCTCAGTTGAAAACTTTTTCACATATTACTCTAGACTATTGAGTTCTTGAGCCACAGAAGTTCCCATATTAAAATGCAAATATCCATTGGGAAATAACCCTGTAAATTGCTATGAATGAGGTCAGTGGCTTAGTATGGAAGAACATTTGTTAGAAAATGCAGGTTTCTGGATCCCATATCTTTCAGGATTCTGACCCAGTGAGTCTAGAATAGGATCTGGAAATCTCCATTTTGATGCATTGTATACTGAGCACATTTAAAGAAATATGAAAGTGAGAGCTTCAGTACAGATGGATGAATTAGCAGTTAACTTATAAGAGGTGCTACAGATAGAAGTTTCTGAAGAAGGTCCCTGGCAAAGGTGAAGAACTTAGAGGAAGGCAGCTCAAGAATGAAAGGGAAAAGGTGGGGAATCAAGAAAACCTCAGTCTATTTAGCAACTTTCTTCCAGACTGACTTTGCCTCTGGGTGGGAGTTGACATGGACATGGAACTGTGGAAAACATTCTTCCCTCCCAATTGCAGGATTATCTCTGCTTTTCTACATAGAGATGGAACAAGAGAGGAGGGAGGAAGTAATAACATTCTCATGAAAGGATATGGATAAATTTGGCTAATATGTAAAAAACTAAGATATAAACAAACTCAAACAAGATATTCAACACAGAATATGAAAACTTGGATGTTTTTCTATCATGCTCTTGCTCTCCTTAGAGAAACTGAGAGAACTATGAATGTTTTCTCTACACCATTGTTATAGTCAACAATAATTCCCAGAAGTAGTCTCACACACCAAAGGGAACATATTCAGAAGTAGAAAATGATTCAGTAATTTCATTTTAAGGTTTATCCAAAATTCTATACAATCCCTGGGCTCCTTATACTTGCAAAAATTTAATTTGCCTACCAGAAGGCAAACTAGTTACATTCCAATCAGAAGATAGAAACCCCACAGTAATTTGGACAGGGAAACTTTAATATAAAGAAATAGCAGCAGGGGATTGGCGTCTTAGAGAATTAAGTAAAAGTGGATGGGAGGAAGAAAACTCTGAAGGATACCCAAGGGCTGTGCAGGGTGAGTAGTCAAGAAAGGAATAGCTTGGAGGAAGAGAATCCTCCCCAAAGCTGGAATTCAGATCTCACTGGAGAGGGTATATAGTTGAAGACCACTGGATGGTGGGAAATTTCACTAGGAAGTTCTAAGTCAGAGAGGGTCCCCCAGTTGTCAGTTGGGCTGAGCAAAAATTGCCTTCTCAGACACTGATGAAATTCGCTAGAATCTGCACACTTAGGCTGCTGTTGCCTTGCTGGGGAGCCAGCTGGGGCAGCAGCTAGACTCCTGGAAAGCCACGGAGGTGATAGAGATGTAAAAGAGAATTACTGTTGCTTCACTGAGAAACAAGCTGGTGTACCCATGGAACTTATTAGCTGCCCACATAAGTACCACTGAACTTGTTGCTGAAACCTGCCCAGGGTGAGGATTGTGCAGGGAGAAGCTGGGGAAATGCCACTTGATGCTAGATGCCAGGACATTGCTTAATAGAAGCCATGCATTCTGAAGGAGCTCAACTACTTAATAGAAGAGCACACTCAGACAAGAAAGAAAAAAACCCTATCCTACAATGTCTCTCCAGTACCCACTACTGACAATGTTTAAAAAGGCCCATATTTGTTAACATAGGGAAGGAAAAAAGGGTGAATTTGGAGCTAAGAGGCAATTAATTAATCACTAGCATATCTACCTACAAACTAGCTTAAGGTTTTTCCTTTCCAAAAGATATTTCCCAGTATATATTCAATGATATATATTCAATATATGGAAAAATATTATTTTCCTGAGAACTAGGTTAAAAAATATTATGTGAATCAACATTCAAATGGCAACTTTTGTATTTTCCTATTAATTTTTCGAAGTATCTCTCTTTTCAATCTAAACAAATATCTATACTACCAGAAAACAAATACTTACCTGGTTAGCATCCAGCTGACAATGCTTCATAAGTCTATTTATTTAAAATAAACTAGAAATGATCCAGGAAAACTGTATGTACTCTTTTTAATTTTAGAGTTAAGAATGAGAGGCTTGGAAGACTCATAGTACCCATAGATGGCAGCTATGAAGAAAGCAACAATAGATCCATCTATTCCAAACTCATAATTTCTCCCCACTCCTTTCCTAATACAATTTCACTTTTAGAGACATTTCTTGGATTAATTAGCTATTTCTAGAAAGCTCTTTTCAAGAAATACAGATAACAATAATATACTAAGTAATTAGGTGATTAATGCAATAGCAGAGACAAATAAGAGAATGATATACGTTGATGGCAACAAAAGGGAAGACGTTTAAAAAAAAAATGTAGAGCGGAGTTCAGCAAACTTTTTCTAAAAAGGGTCAAATAGTAAATACCTTAGGCTTCGTGGGCTGTATGGCCTCTATTGCAGCTACTGAACTCTGCCCTGGAGCATGAAAGAAGCTGTGACAATATGTGCTATTAAAACTTTATTTAGAAAAACAGGCAGCAGTCAGGATTTGGCCCTTGTGAGGTAGTTTTCCAATCCCCAAAGTAGAGAAACAGAAGGAGAATGGAGTGAAGGGGATGTTATAGAAGGAGAAATAAGCAGCATAATAGCCCTTGACATCCAAAGACACAAAGGCTACACAAACAGTAAGTCTTGGCTCACTAACTAGTTTAGAAATTTCACCCAAGGAAGATGTAGCAGAGAAAGCGCAGACTGTGGGAATAAGATTAACCTGGGAGGTGCTGCCCACAAGCTAAACCTCAGTTTTCTCGCCTGTAAAATAGAGAAATAATATCTTGATCACCTAGTTTTTGAAAGAAATAAATTATATAAAGCTACATTATAAGTGCTCAATAGCTGTTCTACATCCTGTCGGTCTTAATTTCCTCAACTTTTATTGAGCAAGTTGCATGAATTAAGCTCTAAGATCCTTTCTAAGTTTAATATATTATGACCGGACAACCGAGTTTTGGAGCTGTCCGATAAGGGAATGTGTATCATAATTCAACCGTACAGCGAGGGCCTTTGTTGTCCACCGTCACAAGCTCATCAAAACTTTGTGTCTTTTTCTAGTGCAAAAGAATCATGTGGGGAAATCTTCAAGTTCTTCTACTGAACTGTCTAAACTGTGGTTCTCAGTAGAAGTAAAGGCTGACAGGGGATTATTATCACTACGAACTTCTGTGTCTCCAAGATTGGGCAACCTACTAGCATTTTGTTGGCTAGGGTCAGGGATCTTAGGCTTCCTGGAATGTATGAAACAGTCATGCACATTGAATAATCACAGTGTCCTATACTGATTTTTATTCTCCCACTGGACATTCAGATGAGTTTGAAACTTGTTTGTAATTTTCTAAGCCTAGAATCTAATCCATTTTACATATAAATACAAGGCATTTTTAAACTCTTAATATACACTGAGTTTCCCAGAAATATAAATATCATGTAAATGATGAAAGATTGTACTTTGTTTTTATCAGTACTTTACCAAGAATAAAAGAAAAGATTCCCAAGAAAAGCACATCATTGATGCCAATGCCTATGATGACATTTTAGTCATAAATATAATGTACTTGTATTAGTACTCAATCAGGTCCATAGTGTTTCTCTATGTGGAAGCATCTGACTACCATACTTTTTAGTATAGCTTTGCCCTCATGTATGCTTTAAAATACATCCAATTTAATTATAAATTTATTTATTTTTTATTTAATCATTAAAGCCATACATAAATGTTTTAGAAATTATATGTACAGGTAAGTTACATTACTTATGAATTTATTTTCAGGTTACCAAGACCACTCTTTTGAGCTCAGCCTATGTAACCAACTCTCCACCTGAGATCACAAGTTAGATACCTCACAGATATATATATATATATAACTTTACATGACCAAATGGAATTTTTTATATTTCCCCAAAACCCTGATTCTTTCTCATATCTCAATGCCACTGAAGCCACTAATTCTCAGCCTTGACTGCTACCTATTAACATCACCTGGGAGTTTTCAAAAACTACCAAGGCCCAAGCCCCATCCAAAGCAATTAAGTTAGAATTACTAGAAGTATGACCAAGTCATGGAGTCTTTCTAAAAACTTCCAGGTGATATAATATGTTAGGTTGGAAAATCACTACTCATTAGTTTATGCCAGAAACCTGGAAGTTACAACACTTCTATTTTCTCATCCCCCGCCCTCATCCAATACGTCACCAAAAACAGTAGCTTCTACGTACAGTATAATGTATGAATCTCTCCGCATTTTTCCCCTAACACTACCATCACTCTACCCCTGGTGGCCTCCATTCCTTGCATGAATTAATGCAGCAGTCTCCTCATGGTCTCCTTTCATCCTCTCTTGTCCATCTCTGAGCAATTCTACAAACAAATAGACTTTGCCCATGCTGTCACTGCTACCTGGGACTCTTTTCCTTTATTCTTTACCTGGCTTATTCCTAGTTATCCTTCAATGATTCCACGAAAATAAATGCTGTTATTCACTCATGCATGCATTCGTTCAAGAATGTTTATAATACCTCAGCCATGGCCACTCTTTCCAGCCACTATCAAAGGATTAGAAACAGAACTGTGAAAAGATATGTAAGTTCCCTGCTCTTTCAAAGACCAACAAACAAAATATGCTTACTTGGTAAATATGTGAACTGAAGCCTTGGGTAACTGAGATATAGACAGGTTAAACAACTGTCCCACATTCACAATCAATATGATGCAGAGCCAGGATCTGAACAGCTAACACGAGTTAACTGCAGAGCTGTGACTCTTCCTCTCTATGTCATTAATATATCCCAAGGGTCTAAGTCAAATTTAAGTCAAACTGTACGAAGTTGCCATTTTTACAAGTGAAAAATGTCAAATTTTGACAATATCATATGCATCAACCTATACTCATAATATCATTTCCATCCCTCTTAGTTCTTTTTTTCATTCCCAACCACTCTTTCTTCTGGAAACTTTTATGGTTGTCGACTACCCACATTGCAAAGCTAAGAATTAAATCCTGTTTCAGAAGATTGTCATTACTAGAAAGTTTGGTAGGCCAGTGGACACTATAGCTTGATGATGACTTCTTAGGCTTTTTGGATTTGTGAAGTGTGGCTTGCTAATAGACATTTAAGAAAAGAGAGATAGCCTCAAGCAGTTTCAAAGCAGTAAATGTTTGAGTAGAGAGGACTCGTTCATTTAATGCTAGTTATATTGCCTTATTCTCAACATAATATAAATCAAGTCATACCAGTTGGACTAAGACAAAGATGACTTCATAACAGATTTTTTTGACCAAGTTTATGGTTTCTTATACATGTCCATAATTAATGAGCACCAAGCCATGACAAGACACCTTGGACACATAACACAATTGAGTGTCAAGGACAATGTGGCAGCACCCATTATCTGAACTGGAAATAAAGTTACGTGTTTTGTGAGTCAGGGTAAACTACTAGGAGAATCCTATAACATTCCAGTTGCAAGAGCCATTGTCTTCTAACAACCTAAAAGAAGCCCCTTAAGAGAAATGATTATGTGAGTATACATGCATAAATACTTACATTTCTCTAAAAATATGTTTCTCTAGATCAGAGTTTCTCATCCTTGTCACTATAAATATATTGAGCCAGATAATTCTTTGGTTTGTGTGTGTATGTTGGGGTGGGGGTGGGAGTTGTCCTATACATTATAGGATGTTGGCAGCATCTCTGGCCTCTGCTAGTAACACCCTCTCAGTTATAATAACTAAAAATATCTCCAAACATTGCCAAGTATAACACAGGGGAAAAATCAACCCCATCTGAGAACCACTGCTCTTGGTAGACATAGAAGTAGATAGGTATGGGGTATATTGAGATATGGAGCCAAAAATTTATGTCTAGATATGGAAAGGGAGGAGACAGTGTTTATATGTATCATTATTAATTCTTTGGTACAGTGCTTAAGATATAAAAGAATAATAGCTGTATTCATACTGGTCAATTGTAAATTTCAATTCTACCACATACTAGCCATGAGATCTTTAAAATGAAGATAAAAATAAAATTTCAAAGAAATATTATGATTATTTAGTGAGATAAAGCATTTAAAGCATTTGGTATATTGCTTAATACTAAGTACTCAGCAACTGTCAGATCTTATTATTTTAGGAGATTCTACGAACACAGCTTTCTTTCTCTGTCTCTGTGCCTCTCTTTCTCTGTATTAAATATAGATACACATACATATCATACAAGCAGTTGCATACATAGATGGACATGTGTATACATGTATGTATAAATGCAGCACAGGTAAAACATACCAATGGCATGTTTCAGTGAGTGCTTGAGTGCATGTGTATTGGGGCAAAGAGGAGGGGCAGAAACAGAGTGTGAGTCATACCATAATGCAAAGCAGATGTTAGTCTGTTTGATAATTTTTTGGCAGATTGAAAAAAGAGGAATTAAGTAAACTTTATCTGGCATGTCTGAATAGTAAGGTAATCAAGTGTTAAAATTAATGGAGTGTTAGCACATAAAACAAAACCTAGATTATCAATTTTAAAACATCTAAGAATATAACAAAATATATTTAACACTAAAACTTACTAAGATAATTAATTAATTCATTTTATTTCAACAATTATTTGTAAATCCTTTACTCTTTTTTTAGCTGTCTTTTAAATATGGATTTATTTTTTGAGGAAATTTTAGGAGTTTATAATTCTTCAAGGAAATGATTTTAAATATCTTTTTTCTTCAGAGGTATAAAAGATATAAGAGTTTATACTGACTACATACCTCATATATCATGATCTGAAGGTGTTTTAGAAAGTGCTGATATTACTGACATTTACTTATATCCACTGAGTGCCTCTCTTGTATAAATTTAGAATACAGAGTGTAGTATCAGTATCCTTCTACAAATTAAACTTTTATGTCTAAAGCTAAGAAACTCTTTAATAAACTTAAATAATTTTCCTTTCTTTGACTGTGGAAGCTTAGAAAATATCTGTTTCTTCCCTCCCATATCCTTAATAAAAATTAATTTGTTGTCAGCACCCAGTAAAGGGGTGACTATTGCTATTATTTGTCAAGAAAGTAACTTGTCATACTTATGGGAATCTGAAATCTTGGAAAGTTACCTGTTATATAGAACCAAAACCTACCTCAAATGTATACACAATATGTTTATTATCTGATCACTGCAAACAATAGAAAATAAAATGAGTCTTTCCACAGAACAATCTTATATATACTCAAAGTCAATTCTTATACTTCTCCTTTGGCCGTCCCTTTCCCAGGAAAAATAGCACTGGTTCCTTTAGTTATTTCCACCTGAAATGCTTTCTAGTCATTTTACCTCTTAGGATTTTTTTTTCAGTATTCCTCTTCAGATGTGATATCTGGGGGAAAAAATTCAGATGTAACTGTTTTATATCTTTTTCACTAAATACTTCTTTATTATCTTTATCCTTGACAGTAGACATTCTGTGATTTAGAATGTTCTGCATCAATATCCAGGTGCATAATTTTTATTTCTTTGTTAGTTTCAATTTTTCTCAGTTTCAAATTTTTAAACTCATTTCAATGAAGTGTATGCAGACAACGAATGAGCATATATCCACTACTTCAAAATTGTGTCCTTCTCTCTCATATTATTCACTTCCTCTCTCGATACCCTTCTACTTCCATCATTGTCTTCTTTCTTTAAATATCTTTTCATCTCCCGTGACATTTTTATTTGACTCAATAGCAACAGAGTCAACTTTGACTATTATAATTTCCTCACAGTGGCAAACAAGACAATTGCAACATCAAAAAATTAACCCTTATGATTTTTCTGTTGTCTCTACACTTTTTATGATGATGATCCCAATAAAATAAGATAATTAAGAGATGGCTCCTTCTCAATTCCAACTAATGTCTTTTTGTGATTATAATGCATAACTTAGCAAGCAAAAAAAGCACAAAAACAAATGAAGGAAGTGCTAGTTAATAGCTTTCCCAGAATCAAATAATATCATGCTAAAATAATTTAGAATGTAGTAAATACATATGAAAAATATTTAAATGGCCTCAGAGAAAACAGCCTATATGAATGTAAACACATTAATAAAAGAGGGCTCGATTTATTTAGTCCAATTTTTTCTCACATGCACATACACATGTGTGCACAATTCCATGGAGCTTCTTTGTCTATATGGCCCAAGACAAGAGGCTGCTGCATGACTGGGAACTAGCACTACTCCCACTATGTACTGGGCATTTGATAAGTATCTGTTGAGGAAATGAGTAGAACCCAGATGCCGATGCATTAGAAGAAACACTAATAAGTATATGCATCTGTGTTTGGAATACACATGATGGCAGTTGATACAGGTTATTCATCCAGACAGATCTATTGAACTGGTCATGACATATTTTTTCTCTGTTTTGATTAAAAAATTGACAATTGTAACAAACAAAACAAGAAACAAACAAACAAAAAATAGTACTCTCTACATGGAATAAAACAATTGACACCAACTGGTATAAAACACCTGAAAGTTAAAGCTCGCAGCTCTTACAAAATAGTAACACAATGGGGAAAACAAAACAACTAGGTATCATTCAACATGATGAATAGAACAGTATCTCACATATTAATACTAATATTGAACATAAACTGTTTTAATACTCCATTTAAAATGCATAGATTAGCTGAATGCATTTATAAAAACAGAACCCAAATATGTGCTATCTCCAAGAAACCCGTATAACTTGCCAGGATTCTCATAGATTCAATGTAAAGGGATGGAAAAGAATATTCCATGTAAATGGAAACCAAAGTGAGCAGGAATAGATATTCTCATATCAAAGAAAATATACTTTAAATCAACAATGGTTAAAAAAAGACAAAGATGTCATTATATAATGATAAAGGGAGTAATTCAACAAGAAGATACAATAATATTAAATATATATGCACCTAATACAGGAAATCCCAGATTCATAAAGCAAATACTAGATCTAAGCAAAGAAATAAACAGCAGAATCATAATAGCCAGGGACTTCAACACTCCACTGACAGAACTGGACAATTTATCACGACAGAATATCAACAAAGAAACACTGGACTTAAATGAGACTTTACAACAAATAGACCTAATAGACGTTTATGAAACATTCTACCCAAAAACTATAGAATATACATTCTTCTCACCAGCACATGGGACACTTATCAAGGTAGATCATATGTTAGGCCACAAAACAAGCGACAGCAAATTCAGAAAAATCAAAATCATATCAGGCATCTTCTCAGACCACAGTGGAATAAAACTAGAAACCAACTCCAAGAGAAACTCTCAAATCTACACAAAGTCATGGAAATTAAACAACCTGCTGCTAAATGATCCTTGGGTCAATGACGAAGTTAAGATGAAAATCAAAAGATTTGTTGAATTGAATAACAAAATGACACCAGCTTCCAAAATATATGGGATACAGAAAAAGCGGTGCTGAGGAGATTCATAGCCTTAACTGCTTACATCAAAGAGACAGGAAGATCACAAATTAACAATGTCACATCTCAAATAACTAGAAAAAGAAGAATAAACTATACCCAAAGCCAGCAGAAGCAAAGAAATAACAAAGCTCAGAGCAAAACTAAAAGAAATAAAAACACAAAAAAAAACAACACAAAGGATGAACAAAACAAAAGTTGATTATTTGAAAAGCTAAATAAAATCAAAATACCACTAGATAGATTAACCAGAAATAGAAGAGAAAGGACTCAAATCAGCTTAATCAGAAATAAAAAAAGAGAAACTATTAATACAACTGATACCACAGACATACAAAATATCTGTGACTACTATGAAAACCTCTATACACACAAATTAGAAAATATAGAGGAAATGAATAAATTTTTGGAAACATACAATCTCCCAAACTTGGATCAAGAAGAAATAAAAATGCTGATATAATGTACAACAAGTAGTTATACAAGTAGTGAGATTGAAACAGTAATCAAAAAATCTCCCAACAATAAAAAAAAGCCCCAGGCCAGAAGGATTCACAGATAAATTCTACCAGACCTATGAAAAAGAACTGGCACCTATCCTAGTGAAACTATTCCCTAATTCATTCTATGAAACCAGTATCACCTTGATACCAAAGTCAGGAAAGGATGCAATAAAAAAAGAAAACTACAGTCCAATATCCCTCCTTAACATAGATGCAAAAATTCTCTACAAAACACTAGCAAACCGAATCCAACAGCACATCAAAAAGATAAGTCACCATGACCAAATGGGTTTCATCCTAGGGATGCAAGGATGGTTCAACATATAAAAATTAATAAATGTGATTCATCACATAAACAGAATTAAAAATAAAAACCACATGATCACCTCAATAGATACAGAAAAAGCATGAGATAAAATCCAGCACCCCTTCATGATAAAAACCCTCAACAAACTAGGCATAGAAGGAACATGTCTTAAAATAGTGAAAGCCATACATGACAAACCCACTGTAAACATCATGCAGAATGGGGGAAAGTTGAAAGCATACCCCCTAATTACTGGAACAAGACAAGGATGCCCATTGTCCTCACTTCTAATCAACATTGTACTAGAAGTCCTAGCCAGAGCAATCAGGTAAGAGAAAGAAATAAAAGGCACCCAAATCAGGAAAGTGGAAGTCAAACTAACCCTGTTGCCAAGGATATGATCTTATATCTAGAAAACCCTAAAGACTACACCAAAAGACTCCTTGAATTGATAAATAAATTTAATAAAGTCTAGCAATCATCAGGCTTGAGTCAAATCAAGAACTCAATACTGGCCGGGCGCAGTGGCTCACACCTGTAATCCTAGCACTCTGGGAGGCCGAGGCGGGCAGATCTTTTGAGCTCAGGGGTTCGAGACCAGCCTGAGCAAGAGCAAGACCCCATCTCTACTAAAAAATAGAAAGAAATTACCTGGACAACTAAAAATATATAGAAAAAATTAGCCGGGCATGGTGGCGCATGCCTATAGTCCCAGCTACAAGGAAGGCTGAGGCAGGAGAATCACTTGAGCCCAGGAGTTTGAGGTTGCTGTGACCTAGGCTGATGCCATGGCACTCTAGCCTAGGCAACAGAGTGAGACTCAGTCTCAAAAAAAAAAAAAAAAAATAGAACTCAATACCACTTATAATAGCTGCAAATAAAATAAATAAAATAAAATATCTAGGAATATACTTAACCAAGGATGTGAAAGATCTCTACAAGAAGAACTACAAAACACTGATGAAAGAAATCATAGGTGACACAAATAGGAAAACATCCATGTTCATGGATTAGAAGAATCAACATTGTTAAAATGTCCATATTGCCCAAAACGATTTACAGATTTACAGATTCAATACAACTTTCACCAAAATACCAACATCATTTTTCACAAACCTAGAAAAAATAATCCTAAATTTCATATGGAACCACAGAAGAATCCAAATAGCCAAGGCAATCCTAAGCAAACAGAACAAATCTGGAGGCATCACATTACTTGACTTTAAATTATACTACATGGCTATAGAAATCAAAACAGCATGGCATTGGTATAAACATAAAAATATAGACCAATGGAACATAATAGAGAACCCAGCAATAAAACCATATAGCTACGATCAACTGATTTTTGACAAAGTAGACAAAAACATTCACCACGGAAAAGACACCCTATTCAATAAATGGTGCTAGGAAAACTGGATATCTACATGCAGAAGAATGAAACTGGATCCCTGTCTTTCACTACATACAAAAGTTAACTCAAGATGGATTAAAATTAAATGTAAAACCTGAAACCATAAAAGTTCTAGAATAAAATGTAGGAAAAACTCTTCTGAACATTGGCTGAGGCAAAGAATTTGTGAGACTCCCAAAAGCAAATACAGCAACAAAAAAATAAATAAATGGGACTTAATTAAACTAAAAAGTTTCTTCACAGCAAAGAAACTAATCAACAGAGGAAATATACAACCTACAGAATGGGAGAAAATATTTGCAAACTATACATCTGACAAAGGACTAATAACCAGAATCTACAAAGAACTCAAACACATCAACAAGAAAAAAAAAACAAATAATCTTATTAAAAAGTGGGCAAAAGACATGAACAGATTTTTCTCAAAAGAAGATAGACTAAAGGCCGACAAACATATGAGAAAATGCTCAATATCACTAATCATCAGGGAGATGCAAATTAAAACCACAGTGAGATACCAGAATAGCTGTTATTAAAAAGTCAAAAAACGATAGATGTTGGCACAGATGCAGTGAAAAGGGAATGCTTATAAACTGTTGGTGGGGACGTAAACTAGTACAACCACTATGGAAAGCAGTATGGAGATTCCTCGAAGATCTAGAAATAGACCTACCATTTGATTCAACAATCCCACTACTGAGTGTCTACCCAAAGGAAAATAAGTCATTTTATAAAAAAGACACCTGCACCAAAATGTTTATTGCAGCACAATTCATAATTGCAAAGATATGGAACCAACCTATGTGCTCATCAGTAGAGGAGTTGATAAAGAAAATGTGAGATATATAAGAAAATGTGGGAAGAGGGTGAGGTATGAAAATTTACCTATCAGGCACAATGTACACTATTCTGGTGATGGATACAGTGAAAGCCCTGACTTCAGCATGATACAATTCACTCATGTAACAAAAAACACTTGTATCCCTTAAATTTTTTTGAAATGAAAAAAAAATCCTTTGGATTATATACTGAAAATTTTAATATTTCACTATATTTTAAGTATTTCACTATACATCAATTCTACATTTAAAATTACAAAAAATACTGAACTCTGATTAATAAATTTATTTTTCTAAGTGGTATAAATTAGCAATTTTGAAACTATCTTTGTGTATTTTGCATTTAGGCAAAGAAATAAATATATTGAATATAATGGGAGTCATGTTTCTCACAGTTGGAGGCAGGAGTTAAATACATGGAAAGTAAAACACTAGAATGCAGGCCTGTGTTGTAAGAATAGAATTAGAGATATCAATTTGAATTCAGAAAAAGAGGAAGAGAGAGAACGAGAGGAAGACTCAAAATACTACCAGAAAGAAAAAAGAAAGTTTGTAACACCAAAAACTTACTATGCTATACTCATTATTTGACAGTTAAATCAATGTGCATAAAACATGAAGTCATAATGCTAGGCATTTTAAACTTACAAGTATGCAATAATGAGTTATTTATAGTGATATCTATATCAACAGCATTTTCTTTCCAATATTTTAGTCCAAAAGAAAAAACATATTAAAAATGATACTATATTATAATAGTTAAGCAATGGAAATTTTTAGAGTTAGAGTTATTATGTTTATATGAATATTTAGGAATGTTTCTATTTATCTGCAAAACAAATGTAAAACATATAATATTTACTAGTGTCAAGGCCTCTACACCAGAACTCTGAGAAAGTGTTTCATTTTGAAACCTGAAACAAGAAGAAATTCAGCTATTTTGGGGTCAAAAATATGTTCATTATATATCCTTTAAACTTCTGACAAATTATGAAACACATTTCCCCTTTTTTTTCTTGGCTGGGTCACATTGTATATAGTGGTTTCATTTTTCTTTTGTGGTGGGTTATTCATCCTTGTTTCCATTTCTGGTTTTAGATGAAACCTCATAATTACACTGAGAACCCATGCTTTCATATTGTTTTTGAAACCAGACTTTCATGATGAAGCCACAAAACAACTCAGCAATAATTCACATTAAAGAAACTTGCTGTTTTGAATTGATGTTTAGGGGATTTGGCAAAGGAATCTATAATAATTTTATAAATCATAAGCAGCCTAGCAGAAAAAATCTAAAACTATATCTAAATTCAAATTGCTTATACATCTCCCTACTCACTGATTTCTCAACCTCTTCTTTTTCTTTCTTTTTCTTTCTTTTTTCTTTCTTTCTTTTTCTTTTCTTTCTCTTTCTTTTCCCCTCCCTCCTCCCTTCCATTTTTCTTTCCCTTCCTTCTCTCTCCCTTTTTCTCTCTGTTTTTTTTCTTCCTTCCTTCCTTCCTTCCTTCCTTCCTTCCTTCCTTCCTTCCTTTCCCTCCCTCTCTCTTTCCCTCTCTCTCTTTCACCTTTCTTCCTTAGTCTTTGAAGAAGTAGACACTAGACTATACGTCAGAACTAGAAAGTCGATTTTGCAGAACTATATGGTGGAACTAGAGAGTAAGAAATATAGTCAATTCCACAATCAGATGATTTGTCATTTGAAGTCATAAGCAGACCTAAGCAGTTAGTCATCATCACAAATTCAAGAAACCGCCATGTAACTGTATATCCACAAACACCCCACTGTCTTAGAATTAGGACAGTAACACCCTAGGTATTCCCCAGGTGGGAAGGGATAACCCCTTGGAAGAGGGTGAATTCCCACTGGATGTCCCCATTTATGTTGGGGATCTTGACTCACATTCCCTGCTTGGGGAGCCCCATGGGTTTCTTAATTGCTTCCTTCAGGAATAAGAACAGAATTGAGAACATTGCTATGTTGGGAAAATCTAGAAAGCTTCTTATTACTTAACAAGATATGGGGTAAATTAAAGATTGAGGAATTTATAGGACACTTGCCTGTATGGCTTCTATCTCTTAATTCACAAAAATATAAGACTTAATCCTTGTTGTATTGAAAAGATCCAGGTAGTATCACTATGAGAGTTTTTACTGGATATCCCATAAGCAATGATTATTTATTTCTGCCGGCTGTTCTTTAGATATGCCTTCGTAAACTGGTGTTTTATTGTTTCCACATTTTTGTAATAAGGAAGCATTTACATATTAATAATGCCAAATTGTTAAGTGGCTTAAATTGCAAAAATGCCATCCCATACATACCCCATTTGTATTCCCCCCAAAAAAATCATCTTGAAATTTTTTAGAGCTTCCAGCAGGGGCTGGGTATGGATTATATGTCCTGAAAAACTAGTTGATTTATTTTCTAATATTAATGATAATTGTGTGTAGCCCATTATGGTTTAGTCTTCACCTTGACTATGAAGAAGCATTTTGTAATTTGACCAATATCAACATTTTAAAATATAATTATTCTTTTACTTTTTGATTTGATTTGTTTTGATTTGATTTGATTGTTCTTTTTATTCTAGACTAATGTCTTTGGGATTTCTTTTTGCCATACTTATTCTTAGACTGTAAACAATTCAATTTTTTCAGAAACTAAGAAATAGACTTTAAATAATCAATGTTATGTTAATATCTAAAAAGAGAACACAAGATTGACAGACAATGAAGTTATTATCTTACAGGCCAGGAAAGCAGAGATGTGAAAAGTAAAACATCTCACCAAAAGCTTCTTACCGAGTCCAACACTAATATCAGGGAATAAAGAAAGGAACTCACTTTGAGTTCCAAAATCCAAACTAGGGTTATTCTTGTCATAGAGTAAAAGTCCTCAAGAGGACTGAGGTCAGTAATTTTAGGGCTAGAACACAGATATGGTGTTTTTTGTTTTTTTCAAGATTAACACAGAAACAGAATTTTCTGCCCTGTACTTATTAATATTCATGGGCTCAATCTTACTCTTATAAATAAACATCTTCTTTTAAAAATAGCCAACTTTTTTTATTTCAGCATATTACAGGGGTAAAAATATTTAGGTTGTATATATTGCCTTTGCTCCAACCAAGTCAGAGATTTAAGCATGTCCATCCCCCAGACAGTGAGCACCAGCACCCATTAAGTGTAAATATACCCATCCCCTACTCCCTCCTCCCACCTGCCCGACACCTGATGAATGTTACTACTAAATGTGCACATAAGTGTTGATCAATTAATACTAAATTGATGGTCAGTACATGTGGTGCTTCTTTATCCAATCTTGTAATATTTCACTTAGTAAAATGGTCTCCAGCTCTATCCGGGATAATACAAGAGGTGCTAGATCACCATTATTTTTTGTGTCTGAGTAGTACTCCATGGTATACATATACCACAATTTATTAATCCACTCATGTATTAATGGGCACTTGGGTTGTTTCTACATCATTGCAATTGTGAATTGTGCTACTATAAACATTCTAGTGCAGATGTCTTTTTTATAGAATGTCTTTTTTCCTTTGAGTAGATGCCCAGTAATGAGATTGCTGGATCAAATGGTAGTTCTACTTGTATCTTTTTAAGGTATCTCCATATTGCTTTCCATAGATGTTGTACTAGCTTGCAGTGCCACCAGTAGTGTATGAGCATCCCTATCTCTCCACACCCATGCCAACAATTATTGTTTTGAAACTTTTTGATAAAAGCCATTCTCACTGGAGTTAAGTGATTTCTCATTGTGGTTTTGATTTGCATTTCCCTGATGATTAGAAATGCTTGCATTTTTTCATATGTTTGTTGGCCATTAGTCTGTCTTCTTTTGAAAAGTTTCTGTTCATATCCTTTGTCCACTTTTTAATGGGGTTGTTTGATTTTTTTCTTACTGATCTTCCTGAGTTCTATATAGATTCTAGTTATCAGCCCTTTGTTGGATGTGTAGAATGAAATATTTTCTCCCATTCTGTAGGTTGTCTGTGTGCTCTCATGATAGTTTCCTTGGCTGTGCAGAAGCTTTTTAATTTGACCAGGTCCCATTTATTTGTTTTTGTTACCGTGATTGCCTTTGGGGTCTTCTTCATAAATTCTTTCCCTAGGCCAATGTCTATAAAATTTTTCCTAGAATTCTTATAGTTTTCTTCTAGAATTGACATTTTCTTCTAGAATTCTTATAGTTTCAAGCCTTAGGTTTAAGTCTGTTAGCAACTGTGAGTTGATTTTTGTGAGAGGTGAGAGTTGCAGATCCTGTTTGAGTCTTCCACATGTGGCAAACCAATTTTCCCAGCACCATTTATTGAATAAGGATTTCTTTTCCCAGTGTATGTTTTTGTCTGCTTTGTCAAAGATTAGATGGCTATATGAGGATGGTTTTTATACCTATGTTCTCAGTTTTGTTCTAATTGTCTACATCTCTTTTCTTGTGCCAGTTCTATGCAGTTTTAGTTACTATAGCCTTATGGTAACTTAGTATAGCTTTCATCTGGCAAATCGATGTCTCCCAATTTGTTCTTTTTGCTTAAGATTGCTTTTGCTATACAGGGCCTTCTCTGGTTCCATATGAAGTGTAGAATTATTTTTTCTAGATCTGCAAAAAATGATGATGGCATTTTAATAGGGATTATGTGGAATCTGTAAATCACTTTTGGCATAATAGACATTTTAACAATGTTGATTCTGACAAGCCATGAGCATGGTACGGCTTTCCACTTGTTTATATCCTCTGCCATTTCTTTCCTCAGTGTTTTTTAATTCTTCCTGTAGAGGTCTTTTACCTCCTTAGTTAAACATATTCCTAGATATTTTATTTTCTTTGTTGCTGTTGTGAAAGATATTGAGCATTTGATCTGGTTCTCAGTTTTACTGTTGTTGGTGTATAGGAATGCTACTGATTTTTGTACATTGATTTTGTAACCTGAGGCTTTGCTGAATTTGTTTGTCAATTCCAGTAGTCTCAGGGCAGAAGCTTTTGGTTTTTCTAGAAATAAGATCATATCATCAGCAGAGTGATAGGTTGACCTCTTCCGTCCCCATTTGGATACACTTGATTTCCTTCTTTTGTCTGATTGCTCTGCCTAGGACTTCCAGCACTATGTTGAATAGAAGGGGCAATAGAAGGCAACCTGCTCATCATCTCCTGGGCCACTGTCTAAGATTGACTATATCCTAGGCCAGAAAGCATGTCTCAACAAATTTTTAAAAATATAAATTATACCATGCATCTTCTCAGACCACAGTGGAATAAAATTAGAAATCAACCCCAACAGAAACTCTCATCTCCCCAAAAAGTCATGGAAACTAAACAACCTTCTGCTGAATGATTATTGGGTTAAGGAGAAAATTACAATGAAAATCAAAAGATTCTTTGAACTAAATGATAAAGGAGACACAAGTTATAAAAATTTGTGGGACATAGCTAAAGCAGTCATGAGAGGAGTATTTATGTCCATAAATGCCTACATCTGAAAGACAGAAAGATCACAAATCAACAATCAAATAAATCATCTCAAAAAACTGGAAAAGGATGAGCAAACCAACCCCAAACTCAGCAGAAGAAATAACAAAGGTCAGAGTGGAACTAAATGAAATTGATAACAAAAAAAACTATATGGAATATTAATAAAACAAAAAGTTAGTTCTTTGAAAAAATAAACAAAATTAACATGCCTCTTGCTAGATTAATAAGAAGCAGAAAAGAAAAGACTCTAGTAAGCTCAATCAGAAATGAAAAAGAAAAATAAAAACTGATACCATGGAAATACAAAATATCATCTATGAATACTATAAAAATCTCTATGCAAATAAACTTGCAAACATGGAGGAAATGGACAAATTCTTAGAAACACAGCCTCCGTAGGCTTAATCAGGAAGAAATAGAATTCCTTAACAGACCAATATTAAGTACCGAAATTGAAGCAGCAATAAAAAACCTTCATTTATAGAAAGTCCCAAGCCAGATGGTTTCACACCCAAATTTTACCAGACCTACAAAGAAGAACTGGTGTCTATCCTGCAGAAACTATTCCACAACATTGAGAAGGAAGGAATCCTCCCCAACATGTTCTTTGAAGCCAATATCACCCTGATACCCGAAGCAGGAAAGGACACAACAAAAAAAGAAAACTATAGACCAATATCCCTTATGAATAAAGGTGCAAAAGTTCTTAACAAAATCCTAGCAAACCAAATTCCAGTGCTTATCAAAAAATAAATAAATAAATAATCCATCACGACCAAGTGGGCTTCATCCCAGAGATGTAGGGATGGTTCAACATATGCAAATCTATGAATGTAATTCACCACATAAATAGAAGTAAAAACAAAGACCATATGATCCTCTCAATAGATGCAGAAAAAGCATTCAACAAAAGTCAGCACCCTTTCATGATAAGGACACTGAACAATATAGGCATACATACGACTTATCTAACAATGATAAAAGCCATATATGACAAACCCACAACCAACATCGTACTTAACAGGGAAAATTGAAAGCATTCCCACTTAGAACTGGAACCAGCCAAAGCTGCCCTTTGTCACCACTTCTATTGAACATAGCTAACAACGTTTTAACAAAAGATATTTAATCACATGATGGAGGAATCTTAGGGGAAATCCAGAGACTGAATCCAATTTTTTCCAAGAAAGGGATGGGAAATCAAATTACTAAACAAACTCACTATTTGTTTACTTGAAGTGCTATTGGTTTTGTACATAGTTAGCTCATTGATGATATAGGCATGTTTCCTGAATGTTAAAGCTAAAATTTCCTACCTACTCTTATTACAATATATTTGTTTTGAGAAAGAAAAATTTTGCTTTTCAAGATTCTATAAAATCCTCATTATATTTTATATGTCTCAATTTGTACAATTTTCTAAAGCATAACTATACAGAGTATAAAATTGAAATATCACTGAAACATTGAAATTGAAACATTGAAATTCTCATAGTCCCTTAATTGACCAAATTATTTATTATGGGCTCAATTGGAAGACAATTCAAGAGCAATAAAGGGCATGCCATCACTTGTGGATTGTTTAATAGCTAGGCTTGATTTTACTGTTGGCTCCAGTTAATAAATATTATTTTGTTTTCTAATAAAACAATGCCCACTTTTCCAACACTAACTATATGAAAATTTTGACTTTAGTACTTATTACAGTATAGGCTTATATAACATTGCCTATTTTAGCATGTAATATTGGTGTTTTTGTCACTGTGGGCCCTTTGCAAGTAATGCTGTAACTGGCAGTGGATTATCAAAATATTTTCTCTTGATGAGGGTCCTTTGTTTACAAAAAGCAAAAGCTCATTCCAACTGATTAAACAAAAGAAAGAGGTTTATTGAAGAATATAAAAATATCCAGAATCCCAAGACACAAAATGAAGTGTAGCTGGGCTTCTTGTGATTGGGGGCTGCAAGTACAGAAACTGAGATTATTTACTGTCTTCCAAAAAGTGCCTTTACTGTTTCTTTTTTTTTTTTTCTATTTTACTCTCTGAATATTCTCAATCTGTAATTTTTTTATCACCTTCCTCTATGGCAACAAGCCTACTTCATATTACCACCAGTAAGTTCTAAGGCTTAATTCTGAATGACTCAGGTTCCTCAATATCTTGATTCCAAATTTCTAGGGAAAAAAATGTGATTGTTCCTATCTTCAATGTTTGCCCAGAGTCTTTCACAGCTGACTATCATGGGTAGCTAGTCAACCTATGGATTCATTAAGCTGTGACTATAATAAGATAGAGTCATGTGATCAACTAGAGCTGTGGGTGGATAGATAAAGGTTAACATGGCTAATGCAATCTACTATACAATTTAGACTAGTAAAATAAAAGAAGCCTTGTTTCTCATGCACAAAAAACAGAATACTCACTTAATACTTGGTTTCCCTACACTTAAGTTCTATCTATAGGAGCAAATGAGTTAATGTAAAGGAAGCACATGGGCAACCATAAAGCCTTGGAATACAGCCAATAATAACATTTATATCTACTGTCAATCAAACTGTTGAGAAGACAAACTACAGAGAGATAAAAATCACCATCTATCAAGATGTTGGGTGGCTTCATATAGCTCATTTTTTAATTGTAACTTAGTTGACATCAAGACTCTGTTATAACTCAAGCATTTTTCTTATTTTTCTTTCTTTCCTGGTCATTTAAGTTATAATGCCTCTTCTAGAAAAAGTAAACACCTGAATTTCTCACCTTGATATACCAGGTTTGGGGACTATGCTAAATCTTGTTTAAATGTCCCTATTATTGCAAATATGCTTATTTGGCTTGAAATTTGGGTATATGCTTTGAATTTTCTTTGATTTCTTATTTGTATTTGATTTTTCTTTAGCTGTTGCCAGCTCTGGTGTTTTATTTATTTTGTGCATTCTATTTTTAGAAATCTAGCAGTGGTGAGGGTTTGAAGACAACACAGACTAAAGAAGAAGGAAACTATTTAATAGTAAAGAGTTCAAGCCCTGAAAGAAATGGGATTCATCCAACATTTTGCAAAAATAAAGGGAGCTCTGTTGAAAAATAAGCTATAGAGGCAGATGGTTGAAGTTTACATTTATGTCTTTTTATTATTCATTTTGGCATAAATACCACATTCTTTGTAGATTCAAATTATCCTCAGAATCCCAAGGATAGTATGAGCCCTAGGAAGGGCATAATTTAGTTCTTGCCATAAAGAGAGATCTTTTATTCACCAATTATAATAATCCAAGGTATTTTATATTTATATATTACCATCATTCTCCAAACTTAATTGTAATTGTCTATGGGAAATATTTGCTTTAACCAATCAGGACAAAAAGTATAGAACTAGCTGGAATTTTCAAAAGCAAATTTCCTATAAGACTACATTAGCTGAACTGGAAATCCAGCATTTCTTTTTTCTGTAGAAATGTTAAAACACAGTGTTTACAAGTGAAATGCTTAATAACAGTTAACTCTTATGACATGACAAAATAATTATATAATTTTAAAAAGAAAGGTGATTTTTATAATATTTACTGAGCACTTATTTTGCATAAGGCATTGGGTGTGTAACAATAAAGACTTAAAAATTATAAAAGGGCACTTGCTTCCAAAAGATAGAAATTCTTTAGGGAATATGAGTTTATAGACCTGAGATGGTAACTAAGGTTAAGAGGCAACAATGAGTGCTATGTCATCTCAGGTGAGAAAATAATAATTAATTGAGAGAAAGGTGGCCATGGAGCTGTTTTCTTAAAGGAAGTTAAATTTAATATAGACCTTCAATATTTGGTAAAATAATATAGCATTTCAGCAGGAGGTAATTGCTCAGAAATATGCGAAGATAAAGTTCCACAGCTTCAAGTGGGAGAGTAGCTCAAAAGCAGTGAGAGATCTGCTTGGGGCTGCTTTGCATACAGAGGATCTCAACCATTACATAGCCTGCCTCAAAAAATCATTGAAATGATGGGAAAAAAAGAAGTTTCAAGATTAAAACCACAGAGAAAAGGGTATCAGCAGTAGACCAAAAATGCTGAGGGATTTCTGTAAATAGAAAGTAGATGGGATAAGAATGACAGAGAAAGCAAAAGAGAGAAAGCCACAGTCTACAGAAAAAAACTGCTGACGTGAGAATTCTCTTCCTAGGGGAGGTGAGAAAAAACTCCAAGCTCAGATTGAGTGAGCACAGGGATGAAAAATGAATTGAGGGGTTATTATCCAACTAATTACATTAATTTATAACGTATACTATTAAATATATATTTGTATATTAACTAATTAATTAACTAAAGTAAATAATTGAAGATAATTTAATTAAAGATATCCTTACAGGGTAGCTGGAGCAAAAAATACTTTTCCCCATCCCCATTATATTAAGCTATCAGCTGTAGCAGTTTACCTCTAGAATAGAGTTTGTAATATGCTCTAAACCAACATGCAATATCTTTTTTGAGTGAATTCATATGTTGGGTATCAATGGCAGAGAGGACAATCCTGAAAGAAACTGAGAAAGTTCACAATGGAAGAGGAGGAAGTTATTTCAAAAATGAAAGACAATTTTGCTTGACAGTAATATATACTGAAGCTCTCTACTCCCAGTGTAAAGTCCTGTTTTTTTCTTTTTTTATGTGAGAACCCTTAGACTACCTGTCCACCTTGTGGCCCCCAATTCTGAGAGGAAGTCTGTAAGGCAGTACCTTCCCCTCACAGTCATAGTGCCCGCGATAGCCCTCCCGTCAGGTAAAAGGCCTACTGGGGAAATATGCGTACATAACTGTAGAGGAAGCTCATACCCTCTGACTACCAATCATCCTCGTCACTCTGTGAAAAATATGAAGACATCACCAAGGATCACAAAATATTTGAGAAAAGACAAGAGCATGCAAGAGAAAGTTCAAGATAAATAAACCAAACATCTAAGTTTGGAGGAAACTTTTAATACACAAAAAAAGAAGAGAACTTCAAAACTTTTAAAATCACTGTCCACACAAAGATTCAAAAGAGAGCTACATCCACAAAACAAGAGCTGGCTGCCCCAGAAAAGGAAAAATCAGAAAACTTCTATATTAAAAATATGATGGCTAAAATAAAATATTTAATATAAATATTGAATAACAAAATGAACTAATAACCCAGAAGATAAAGTGGAATAAATTTTTCAAAAGAGTAAAACAAAAGGACAAATGAGTAGATAATATGAAAAGAAATGATAAGCTATGTGGATAACTAATATATGCCCCATGACATTCAGCTGAAGTTCCAGATGAAGAGAACAGAAAAAATGTAGTGGAAAAAAATAATAGAAGAAATACTGGAAAAATATTTCTCTGAATTGAGGATTTTGTCAGTGGACTTTTCTTTGGGGAGCATGGACAGAATCAATGAAACAACTAGGGACCACCCCCACCCTAGCAAGAGTACCCAAGAAAGAACAAGAGAAGGTTTACTGTGGGATAGAGCCTTTATCAACCTTCTCTGTGAGGCTGCTGATTCTCAACTTAGGGGTTGGGGAGAAGGGAGGTGAGGGATTCCCACCCCCCACCAGGCAATATCTGGAAACATTTTTAGTTTTCACATTTGATGGAGGGAAAAGGAGACTGTTGGCTTCTAGTGGGTACAAGCCAAATATGTTACTAATGCACAGGACAACCCTCCACAACAAAAAGTCTTCCATCCCAAAATATCATTAGTACAGAAGTTGAAAAACTATTTGCTAGATGATTTCTCCCCCTACCCTGAGACCTTAATGGTATTCTGAAAATACTTCTCCTGTGCCCCCCAGCAATGCTATAGGAGCTCCTCCTTCTTTCTCCACCCCCAGGAGAGCCTCATTGTTTTTATATCTTGAGAGTATACACCATCTGGTGCTTGCTGTCTAGGAGATGAGAATTTCTCCAGGAGGCATTGGAGGGAAATCGCTCACCTTTACTTTCCTTTACCAATACTTTCCTATGTCTGCTGTAGGATGGTTTAACTTGTGTGTTTCTTCTGGTGTCTCCTTGAGACTAAATGCAAATTCTTCCTTATTTGCAGAAATTCTTCACTGTTGGCTGTCTTTATTATGTCCTAGAGTTATAGGTTTATTCTTTTGTTTGTGTATTTTTATCTTATCAATGGCCTTTAGGGAAACAAGAGAGGTAAGCACATACTCAGATTGCCATTTTTAACTACAAGTTGATTATTTTTGAAAACTTACATCCATAAGATTTAGACTATGAATAATTACCAGTGACTGGAACTTGTGAATATTCATACTTTTTAGTTTTTATGTTATAAAAATTGTTGAAAGCGCCCTCTGCGTGTTTTCCAAAATTCAATTTTGACATTGACATTTTTATAAGAGGAAAATTTTTTTCATACGATCGGTTCTTAAAGTGGAAACTTATTTTAAAACTAGATATTAATAAACATTATCATAATAATACTTTATAGCCCTTCAGATATGAAGTGCTTTCATAACACATTGTCCTGTTTGAAACTCACAACCCTAGAAGGATTATGACCTTTTAACTGTGAGAAAACTGAAGCTTTAAGAGACTGGGTGACATTTAGTGGTCTTCTAATTCTGTGTTTAATGCACCTGCTGGTCTATCATATTGCTTTCTTAATTAGAAGAAACAGAGTGTTTACTTGGACATTGTATCATTGCTCCATTCAATGATGGGGAGGGAGACACACAATGATGCAAGCAGAGGGTCTTGTTCAGACCTTCTGTCTTGATTTGTCTCAGTAGATGTCCCCTGCAGAGCCCTATGATCACGTATATGCCAATAGCTCATTGTAAAAAAAATTTTAAATCAATAAATAAATGACAATGCTCATGATTTAGAAAAACTTTTAAGGAACCTGAGGAATAAGAATAGTCAAGCCTAATTTCTGGAGCATAAAACCCAAAGAAAGAAAATAATTTTTAAAGAATTTTCCAAGTATGGCTCAGATTATGTCATTTTGTGTGCAATTCTTCCCAGTGTACAAAACCTCACTTTGTGCTTTGTGATTCATTGTTTTCTTGCTTCCACCTTCATTCAGTATTTGGGAAGTTAGAAAAAGACTTTTACTCTCAGTTCTTCTACTCCCTTAGAAATTCAAAGCTTTACTCATTGACGTACAGATTTCTAAAGGAAAAAAACTATGAGTTAACCATGACCCCATTTTCCCTTGGAAATCCAAGAATGTAGACTAAGAAAAGTATTTTCTTCCTCTTCTTTACTAGAACTAGTCCCCCCATTTAGCCCAAAGGAAAATACCTCTTTTTGTTGTTGGTCACACTCTGCGTTGCTGGGTAAGAGGAGCTTTTCCATAAACTAACAAAAGCATGGCAGGAACAAGAGAAATATTGTCTGTATGAACGTCCCATGAGAGGACAAAGATTCCTGTCTTCACTTTTCCTTATAACTGGTATCAGAACTAATAAAGAATAGCTAAAAATTTATTCAGTGTTTAATATGTCAAGCATTGTTTAGAAAATAAATACATTATTGCATACTCTTCACAAAGCCCCACTGAGTATGGTACTATTTTCTCTCTGATCTTTTAGATAAAAGGAAAAGGAAGAGAGATGCAGTAGTTTGCCAAGCACGTAGTGAAGTCTGGATTCAAATACAGGTTGTCCAACTATAGGGCTTGCTCCTAAATTGTTTGATAACTTCATTTTTCAGGAATATTAGGAGTTTCTTCAGTACATTTTTCACATTCATTTCTTCTATGTTTTACAAGTCCTTTTTCATGGTGAGCAAATATGCCACTTTTGTTAGTGTAGGCAAAGTGCTTACATTTCCAAATTAGTTCTTGACAGCAGATTGTAACTTAAATACATAATGATCTTCATCATCAATCTTTTCCTTTTCATTTAGTTTGTTCCTAGTAAACGCCCTTTCACATTCTCTCAGGGACTGTCCCAAACCTCATCTCTTTATATTGTCTTCTAGATCATTACTCTCACTCTCATCTTCAGCAAATAACCCTGCCTCCCATTTCATGGGCAACTATAGACCATCCAATATGAATGCCCTCAGGGTCTTTATTCTGTTAATATCGTGTATCATATTTACTGACTTATCTATGACAAACTATTTTTGCATCCTAGTAATAAATCCCACTTGACCATTGTGAATAATCTGTTTAATGTGCTGTTCAATTCAGTTGACCTTGGAACAACACAGATTTGAACTGTGTGGGTCCATGTACATGCAGATTTTCTTCAACCTCTGCCACCCCTGAGACAATAAGACCAGTCCCTCCTCTTCTTCCTCCTCCTCAGCCTAGGCAACTGAAGACAATGAGGATGAAGACCTTTATAATGACCCACTTCTACTTAATGAATAGTAAATATATTTTCTTAATAACATTTTCTCTAGCTTATTGAATTATAAGAATACAGTATATTATACATTTAATATACAGAATATGTGTTAATTGACTATTATGTTACCAGTTAGGCTTTGATCAACAGATATTAAGTAGTAAGAAATTAACAGTTAAGTTTTGGAGAAGTCAAAAGTTATATGAAGCTTTTCAACTGTGTTTGGCACCCCTAACTCCTGTGTTGTTCAAGGGTCACTTGTACATTTAGGTTATTGTGCAATTATCATCACTATCCATCTCCATCTTTTCATCTTGCAGAATGAAACTCCATACCCATTAAATAATAACTCCCTATTCTCCCTTCTCTCATCCCTTAGCAACCAGTTTTCTACTTTCTGTCACTATAATTTTAAGTACTATAAGTACTTCATATTAGTGGAATCACACTGCTTTTGCCTTTCTCTGTCTGGTTTATTTCACTTAGTAAAAGGATCGCCAGGGGCATCCATGTTGTCTCAAATGGCAAGATTTTTCTCCCTTTTCATGGCTGAATAATATTTCTTTCTGTGTGTGCATGTGTGTGTATGGCATATTTTACTTATCCACTCACCCATTGATAGACATTCAGGTTCCCTCTACATTTTAGCTATTACAATAATGCTGCTATGAACATGAGTCTATAAATATTTCTTTGATACCATGTTTCCAGTTCTTTTGGGTGTATACCCAGAAATGGAATTGTTGGATCATATGATAATTCTATTTTTAATTTTTTGAGGAACTTCCATACTATTTTCCCAAGCAACTGTTATCAATTTACATTCCCACCAACAGTGCCCAAGGGGTCACATTCCTCTACCTTTTTGCCAATGCTTGAAATTTTCTGGTTTGTTGATAGTAGCCATCCTAATGGACATGAAGTGGTATCTCACAGTAGTGTTAATTTGCGTTTTCCTAATGATTAGTTATATGGCGCATCTTTTCATGTGCTTATTGGCTGTTTGTATTTCTTGTTTGGAGAAAGATCTATTCAAGTCCTTTGACTATTTTTTAATCATATTGTTTTTTGTTGTTATTGGGTTTTAGAAGTTCTCTATGTATACTGGATATTAATCCTTTACCAAATATATAATTTGCAAATATTTTCTCCCATTCTGTGGTTTGCTTTATTTACCTTGTTAATAGTATATTTTGATGCACAACTTTTAAAAATTTTTATATTTCTATATGTATATATATTTTTTCATATTTTTATATTTATATATATTTTTGATTTCTCTATTTTGTTGCCTATATGCCTTTTTTGTCATATCCAAGTAATCACTGCCAAATCCAATGTCATGAAGCTTTGGCCTGTTTTCTTCTATGAGTTTTATAGTTTTAAGTCTTTGATTCATTTTGAGTTCACTTTTGTATATGGTGTTAAGTAAGGGACCAACTTCATTTGCATGTGGATATCCAGTTTTCCTAGCACCATTTGTTAAAAAGACTATCATTTCCTGATTGGATGGCCTTGACTATTGTGGGAAGATTTATTTCTGGGCTCTCTATTCTATTTGCTTGGTCTGTATGTCTGTCTTCATGCCAGTGACACACTGTTTTTATTACTGTAGCTTTGTAGTAAATTTTGAGATGAGGAAGTAGGAGTCCTCAATTTAGTTCTTTTTCAAGATTGTTTTGGCTATTCAGGGTCCCTTGAGATTCCATATGAATTTTAGAATGGATTTTTCTTTTTTTACCAAAAACATCATTTGGATTTTGATCAAGATTGAAATTGAATCTATAGATCACTTTGGGTAATATTGGCATTTTAACAATATTAAACTTCCTAATCCATGAACTTGAGGTGCCTTTTCATTCATTTATGCCTTCTTTAATTTCTTTCAATAATGATCTGTAGTTTTCATTGCGCAAGTCATTCACCTACTTGGTTAAATTAATTCTTAACTAATTTATTCTTTTTGATGTTATTGTTAATTTGATGTTATTGTTCTGTCAATTAAAATTTTCTTTCTGAATTGGTCATTGTTAGTATATTTTAAAACTGATTTTCATCAGTTTTGTTCATTGTCAGTATATATTAAAACTGATTTCAGTGTTCACTTTATATTGTGCTACTTTGCTTAATTCATTTATTAGTTCTAATGATTTTTATGGAATCCTTTTGTTTTTTAATATAAAATTATGTAATCTGGAAACAGATGATTTTCTGTTATTTTCCTTTTCAATTCTTTTTAAATCTTTCTTTTCAATTGTGATGCCTTTTATATAGTTTTCTTGCCTAATTGCTCTGGCTAGAACTTCCAGAACTATGATTAATAGAATTGAAAAAGCAAGCATTCTTGTCTTTTTCCTTATCTTAGAGAAAACATTTTCAGTCTTTCACCACTGAGTATGATGTTTGCTATGGGTTTTTCATATATGACTTCCATTATGTTGAGGTAGGTTTCTTCCATTGCTAGTTTGTTGAGTGTTTTTTAATCATGAAATGTGTTTTTATGAAATACTTATTCTGCATTTATCAAAATGATCATATGGGGTTTTTCTTTCATTCTGTTAATGTGATCAACTTCAGAATTTCTTTTTAGTTTCTCCAAGTCTTTATTGATATTTCTATTTTGTTCATATGTCAATTTTCTTGACTTCCCTGCAGTTCTTTGAGTATCTTTAAGATAATTGTTTTTTAAAAGTTTTTGTATAGTAGATCTGCCATCCCTTTGTTCTGTTTGCTTGTTTTTTCCTTTGAATGGAAAATGCTTTCCTGTTTTTAGTATGCCTTGTGATTTTTTGTTGAAAACCAGACATTTGAATCTAGCAGTGTGGTAATTCTGAAAATCAGATTCTTTCCTGTATTCAGAGTTTATTGGGGTTTTTGTTTTGTTTTGATTGCTGTGGGCTGTCTCTGTGCTATGGATCAACCTTGATGTGTAAATTTAAGGTCTTTTCAGGTCTTTTCAGAGCCTCCTCTTGTCCCTGGCATTATGGTGACTTTCTGATTTTGCCACATACACAGTTGCTTTTGAATATCCTACTCTTTCATGCCTGACTCTCAAAAGGGGGAAAGGAGAATAATGAATGGAGAAAGAATACTAACCCTTTAAATCTCTTGGAAGTCACTTCATCTGAAAGGAAAGAGACTTTGAACAATGCAGAGAGGTACAACAATAACAGATGCCTGCCTCTGTGTTTGTACCTCCATAATCAGAAGCAGCAATCCGTGATTAGAACACAGATCTCCAATATTTGGGGGATAGAATCCTTATTGTTCCCCTGGGCTCCTGCACTCTCTGTGTAAGCTACTCCAGGAACACATGCCCAACTGCCTGCCACAGGGCTGAGAAGACTGGGGGATGCATAGCTGCTGCCAAGCTAACAACTGGCATTGAATACAATTAACCATAATTTACCATGCAAACCTTCCTCTGGAAGCTGCAAACTTTCAATACATTCCAGATTTCCAAAATAATTACATTAGACAGATTCTGCCACTGTAATTGCTGTCTGGATGGGGAGATGAATTCCTGGTGCTTTCTACTCTGCCATCTTTCCAGAATCCTCTCATGCTCAAATAAGCCTTTTTAAAGGCCATCAATAGCTTCCCATACTTGTAATGAATGCAAAGACTTAGTGGGATAAGAATAAAATTTTCATCAAATACTTTCTAAATTGAAGATGAAATATGATATAGGACCATTGTCCTACTTTTTGCACAAAACAGTATGTAATTTTACAGTTTTTTCTCAGTAGTACAAAAATATACCATAATATGTGTGTGTGTGTGTGTGTGTGTGTATATATATATAAAAGAGTTGATATTGAAGATTGCTAACAATTCCATTTTCTGCATTATTTCTTATGGATTATTCTAGCTGATGATCCTCCATCTCAAACACAATAGAAGTGTGCTTCACCTATGGGGTTTCATAAATGACCATTGACAGAAATAATTTTCCTTGCCTAAAAATATTGCCTGTACTGTCCAAAGTATTTGCTCTCCCAACTTAGATTTTGGGGGAAAGCAAGAAGTGAAAAACAAGAAGCAAATATTATGAGAGTCACATCTGAAAAAGAAATGATATGTCTGTGGAACTTTTTAAAAGAATCATAATCTGTCATTTAAGAAGGAAATCAATGCACAAAACCACAATAAGGTGTAAATACCTGGCTGTAGTTTCTGAAATGACAGTGTATATGTTCCAGTATGAACTACAAAATACATGCCCTGACCTGAAGAACTTTGTCCCTTGTTTATGATTATGAACAATGGTGGGGCAGAGAAAGGGGATTCTTCCCTCCCCTGGAAAATCCCTGTTTCTTTCCTCTTAGGACTGAAAGGGACTCTCTCTGTGTTATTGAGGCTAACTGGGGAATTTCAGCTAACTCTTATGGGAAAAGAGATGGAAACAAGTATTCCTCAACAAGCCCACTAATCAACCATGGGTTTCTTATTAGCATTTAGAGGATTCCCATAGGTCCTACTCAGGGATAAGTGACGAAAATATGATAACTACATTTAGTCACACATACTATACTGGCTATTACTAATTGTAACAACTCTTCATTCCCCTAAAGCCTGGTCCCAACTGGCACATGCTAGGAGGTAGGAAGCAACAGGAGACCCTAATGGCCATCATGGCTTCCTGGTATCTTGGGTCAGTTCAGTAGCAATAGAAGAAATACCTATGAAGTCAGACAGCTGGAAATTTAGATTTATGTCACTAACAAAATTATTTGAAAACAAATTTCTGTTCATTTTTTGGAATCCCATCTATTTCACTTCTATCTAACCTATAGCTCCCTACTTCTCTAACCCCCTTAGTCACCACAGACCAAGCTCTCTGGCCCTAGTATCCCACCTTCCCTCTGTTCCTTTCCCTTCAAGTGCTTCTAATTTTGTTCTCATTCCAGACCCTTTCACAGCTCTTTGGAATCCTCCATTATGAAAAGCACACAAGCAATCCAATATCTCGCACATCCTTAAATCTTTAACCTCTCCCAGAGCACGTCCTGTAGGCTCTTTTTAATAAAATATAAACCTAAATTAGACAGGAGATCAATTCTTCTTAAGTCTCTCTCCTTTAATAGGGGCTTCATGTTCTCCTATAGGTCAATATTTCAGGGTTTAATCCTCTTGGCTTCCTAATGCTACTTCCTGCTCATGCACATTTTCTTTTGTTCAAGAAGCCCTTTCTCCTTTTAAGCTTATGCTATCTGGCTTTATATCCCTTTACCCATACCTGCTGCCCTCATCTTCTAACCATCAGACAATTCTCTGACATTTAACGAGAACATTGTCATCTGACCCACAACCTTCATCCTCACCTAGCCAACATTCTATCCTACATCCTAGCTTCTCAATTGACCTCCTCCATGCCAAAGATCCTTACCTGCATTCAACTTCTACAGTGCACTTACAACATCATACCATGAAACTAGTCAACCCCTGGAATTATTAATAACTCACCTCCAGAATCTTCGACTCTGATGACAAATGGCTATTCTAACATTTTTGTCCCATCAAAAAAACAAAAGAAGAAAAAAGTAAAAGAGAAAATTCTCTTTACCCCCTCTATCACCATTCCCTTTTGTTTTCTTTCATACCCATATTCCTTAAAAGAATTATCTGTCCTTATTGTCTCTAGTTGCTCACTTCACATTCTTTCTTTACAGTACAGCTTCTACCCCAACTAAGGAAACTGTTCTCGCTAAGATTATCATTGTCTTCCTAAACACCTGCTACTACCCCTTCTTTGAAATTCTTTCCTTATTTGGCTGTTTTGACTCCCCTTTCTTCTAGTTTTCCTCTCATTTATCTGATCATTCCCTGTTTGGTTTTCTATCCACCCCTTGGACATCAGTGGCTCCCAGACGTCCCTCTGTGTTTACTCTCCTTCCGTACACTCATCTCTTCTGAAATGGCTCATCCACTGCTGCTACTTCATCCTTGTGGTGCACAAAGACTGCCCTGTCTATAGACATCAAACCCATGGCATTTTCTTGAGCTCCAAACAAGATTTTCCTTTGCTGCTCAGATAGCTTTGCTTGAATGTACCACAAAGACATCAATATCAACATGCTCTTTCTCCGTGTACTTATGTAATAGATTTAATACCATACAAGCAAGGTACAGGTGAGGCTTCCTAGACTAAATATCAGAGAAGTCAAAGTTCTCTTTTCCATTTCTGCAGCTGCTTCCTCAAACATTAATCACATCTCACCTGGATTATCATGATCGCCATCCAGATTGTGTGGTCAATACTGCCTCTCTACACCTTTAATTTTTATACTCATGCCCTTCCCTTCTGTACATTTAAAATGCTTAATATACAACAAAACTTTTTATAATTGTGAAAAAATATTTATACTGCCTAATATGAAATTAAATAGAATAGAATCTTTTTTAAACTGAAAATAAATCTTAGTATTGCTCTTAGTGGTTAGTAAAAACTGCATCTGTGCTTGTGGCATAAACCTCTCTGTTATTCTAGTCTAAAAAGAAACCAACTCAGCAAAGGTTATTAGACAATCCTTTCATAATCCACTAGGTTATTAGCATAATTTTTGAAGCATAAATTCATGAGTTTGGCATAATATTGCTCAATTTCACCAAACTGGAATTCTAACAACAAAAAAGGCATTTCCCCAATAATGGTCAAGTCTTTGATAAATGAGCAGGTGCAGGACGTCACCCATTTGCCTGCCAGACCCTTTACCCATTCTCCTCTATCAGTTCTGTTCTGGGAGGCTGTTGGCAAAAGGAAGGAGAGAGAGAAGAGAAAGAAGTTGAGCTATTTCTTCTCCACTCCCTCCTTGTGTGGTGATTAATTTTATTCATCAACTTTGATGGACTATACCACCCGGACATTATTCCAGATGTTCCTATAAGAGTGTTTTCAGATGAGACTGAACATATAAATTGCTGAACTTTGGGAACAATAGACTGTGTTCAATAATGTAGGTGGGTCTCAACCAATCAATGAAAAGCCTGAATAAAATAAAAGACTGGCCTGCCCCAGAACAAGAGGAAATATTGGCAACAAATGGTCTTCTGATTTCAGACTCAAACTATGGCATTGGTTCCTCCTGGGTCTCTAGCTTGAAGGCCCACCCTGCAGATTTTGAACTTGCCAGCCTCCATCATCACATGAGCCAATTTTTTTTTTAAAAAAATGCACACACGCGCACACACGCACACACACACACACACGCTCATCCTATTGGGTCTGTTTCTGTGAAGAACCCTACTAATACACTGTGATTCAACTCTGAGCTGCATTCCCCCCAACCTCAATATTATAGCTCTAATACTGGCCCAACTTTCACTAGGTCCATCTATTCTCCTTTGTTCCTTTGCCATAAGCATGGTCATAGTTTCCCTTGTAACTAGTTGCTGGTGTCTTCCCACCCCTTAATTCTTAACACTGCCTACATCTCTGAGAGCAGTGCTTTCATGAAAGCTGTGGTTCTCTACTCAGGCTGCGTATTAGAATCAGCTGGAAAGCTTTTAAAAAATCCCCATGGCCAGGCCACAAACCAGACCAACTAAAGCAGAGCCTCTGGGGGTAGAACACAGGCACCAGTATTTTTCAAAGCTCCCCAGGCAATTCTAATGTCCAGCCAAGGTTGAGAACCACTACATTAGTGTCCCATCATTCAAACCATTTGAGATGAATTTTGTTTTCAGCCAGAAACTGGAACAATACACTGTCATCATCTCACATCTCCTTCAGCAATTCCTCTGAAAGTTTAAAGAAAAAAATATATTTTTCTTAAAATTCCACAAGCATTTGTTACCAAGATTTTTCATATGACTATTTTCTATACTGCCCCAGATTGTTATTTCGTTTTAAAGACTGTGACTACTCTTTTTCTCTCACTTTTTCTCCAAATGTTCCAACTCATGGCCTGATTCAAAAACTTATCTCCCAGCTACCATTCTCAGCCTCTTTAAAATATATGTGTGTATATATAATATACATATATATCCCCACCCCCCTTTCTGAAATAGGGCTGAGCATGTTGCCTCATATGATGCAAATTTCAAATTTCTATCAATGAATGCCTATGATCTATATGATAAGTTGAAACTCCTGGCAAGGCATTAAAACCTCTCTACATATATCACAATCTGACATTCATTATTTCTGACAATCCCCACCCTCAGCCCCTTTCCAACATTGTACACTCTACCAAATATTATATACTCCTTTGACTCTCCTTGTCCCTGCATACCTCCTGTGAAGGTAGCGATAGAGATGGTGACAGAGATCAATTCTCCTGCCTAAAACCCCCTTCTCTACTTTAGCAGCCTGGCCCTTTGGTCTTTTAAAACTCAACTCAGATGTCCCCTCCTCAATGAAAACATCTCCAGCCTTTCTAATAATGCTCAGGTAAGGCCAAGTATTACTAACTCTCTTGAGGACTCAGAGATATTTCCTGAAGGAAGAGATTTATAAACTGGGACTGAAAAAAAGAGTGAATGGGAAAGAGATGAGGAGATGGGGAAGAAAGTTTAAGACAGCTCACATAAAAGCCCAAAGATGCATAAGTATCCATAGCACAGATGTGATAAACTGTGAATATGTCCATAGGTAGAAACAAAGGAGACTGATGAACAAGGAGCCTTGGAAGCCTTGTGAGTTTTGTCTCAATCCTAACAGCAATTGGGTGCACAATTTTACAAACCTCACTCACAGAGCTGTAGAGAATACACTTGAGGAGAGAAAGCTCAGAAACTAAGAGACCAGTAGTAGGCTGTCACAGAAATCCCGACATTCCCAGCCTGAGCTAGATCATGGAATTGAGAAAGAAGGTATAGCATTTCCTAAAAATTATGCCTTTGCCATGTGGAACTGTTAAGATTCAAAGTAAGAATCTGACACCAAGAATCTGACACCTCTAGGGTTCTTTCGATTGATTTAACTATTATATGAAAATGCATATTTCTTTAAAATTTAGTCAAATATCTTTAATGACATATCAAATCAATAACCACCAGCCATGGCATTGAAAGTCAACCATTTCTTTATTCTTATCCAAACATCACCATCCATAACAGCTTTTTTTTACTCTGCCCCCCTATTTTTCTCTCCATTTGACAGGCTTTTTAGTCATTTGAATATCCTTGTCTTTACAGATATATACGTAAGTTTGAAAAATCTTTTGTGAGCCAAGAAATGTCAGTGTATAAAATTGACTTTTCATGATGACACCAAGAACAAGTATTGTTAAAATGTTGGTGACAAGGAACAAGGCGAGATTTCCACTTGTCATGATAGGAAAATACAATTTGACCTATAGCATAATTCAGAGTTAGAACTCTATTAAAGGATTTTGCTTTATGTATTTAATATATGGAAAAGATATTTACTATGAAAAATGTAAGAACTAAACATTTCTATCTTTAAATTATTTCAGCGAGGATGTTACATCATAGAGTGTCATACATGTGGTAATACACACCATAACACTCTACATAATGATGTCATGTGACCATGTATTAAGCAAATGTCACGTGAGACCTTCCCTCTCAGAGATAGACATGAGTGTCACTCAAACCATCACATTGAGCTTGATGCTCTAAATCCTCCCTGGAGCTTGATGGTCCAATCCCTCCCTCCCTCCTCTGTAAATTTCTTAGGATATACTTTTTGGGGTCCCTATTGTTTCTTTTTTAAAATCTGTGTTGTCTGTTAGCCTGGCATGGCTCTAGATATGAAACTGTCACTTTTCTGGTATCCACAAGAACCTACTCACAATAAACATTCTGTCAGTCTAGTAACTTCAGTGGGCCTGGGAAGTTAACGTTATCCACAGAACAGCTTTCTTCCAACTCCTGCTCCCTCTGTTTTGTTCCCGTTCTCATCCGTCTTACTCTTAATTCTGTCCTTTTCTGCTCCCTTGTTTGCAAACAACCACATTAGGATGGCACACACGCAATGATTCCTGAAACCCTAGGTGACCAACACCATGCCTGCAAGGACTTACTTCACCTGAGAAATTTATCAAGAGTTTTCCTAATAAATTCTGTTCTCCATCTACTAAGCAAATAAAATTGTTGCATCACATCATGTACTAATTGTGAATGCAGAAAACAATTTGCTTAATGGGGTGGATATTTTACCCAGGTCATAATCTGTTTGGTCTTTGTCACTATCACTTCTCTTATCTGTCACGCATCTTCATAGAGTGAACATGTCATCTTCCACTAAGAAGTGGATGACACTCAACAGAAAACCATTTCTTCGTCTTCCAAGAAAGAAAAGATGAGGGGATGAGTTGGGAGGCTTGGGAGCAAACAATAACTATATGCTAGGTGACATCCTAGGCATTTTACAGTTATTACCACATTTAATGAACCTTTTAATTTAGTTTTCACAAGAAATAAAAAAAGAAAGTGTTATAATCTCTCATTTATAAATGGGAATCCTGAGGCTAAAGGAGACTGAGTATCAGCTATTGAGTAAGCTACATGGAGCTCACATTTATTCTGCTAAAAAGCTGAGTTAAAGATTGGCACAAATAAGTTTTTTTAAACATCTCTTTTATTATAGTTATAACATCATCCTTCAACATAAATTCTTGTTCTTGCATGCACAAATTGACCAAAAATTAAGTAAGAAGAATTTGCCTTAGTAAGAATTTGGGTTTATTATAGACCCAAGGATGAGAGTTTCAAAGTGCAAGGCTTGGGGGATATCACTTATTTCTACTAGAGATAATAACAGGTGAAACAGTCAAATGTCTGTCTACTAAGTCAGTCATCCCTTAATCAATTTATCGTAACATCATTACTTTATTTTAAAGTCAAGATGAGATTTGAAACTGAATGTGGATCCTGTACACACACAAATTTCTGTGACCTTAACATATGTACCCAGACTTTTACTGCTCATAGTCATCCGCCAGACAGAGGAAATGACTCATCTTTTTTAAAAAATGGAAGTGTTAAAGCTAATGTGAAATATTCCATGACAAAAATATTTCTTTATATATAATATAGGAAGTATGAACTTGTGTTTTTTATAAATCTAATCCATTTTCAAGACTTTAATTTTTTAGTTTCTTTGTCAAATTGCAGTAAAATAAACCCTTAACTGAAAAATAAGTAAATTATCAACAGAAAGGAACATCTATTCTTGGATTTAATTATATCTACAAGTTTTATATGAAATTTTAAAACTTTACTTATTTAAACATGTGCATCTATTGTAACACATACTTCCAAAATGCAGCAAAATTTTCATAATTGTTGAAGAGGTACTATATTTGATTGCAAATAAAGAAGTACTATACAAATATACAAATAAAGAAGTACTATATTTGATTACAAATAAAGTATGATTAATTGAAAATGTGACTACACTAATTTTATACTTAAAGATTTAGCTATTCTAAGACTCAGTTTGAAAGGGTCAATTGAAATTATTAAAGGGCTGACTGACTTCACCATGGGCATTAAGCAGGAGAAAACCATTTTCAAGGAGATGGTACACAGTACACAGTATATATTTTTTAATACGATAAAGCACAGCATCTCAGAAGACAGGGAAAATAGCTTCAGGTACATGCCTCAAAAAGAAGCTCAAAAGGAAAAGAAATCTACTTCAAACGGAAGAAACAAATGTTGAAGGCCTTGCTCCAAAAGAAGAATTTGTTTTAAATAATTTCAAAAACAGGAGAATGATGAGCTGATATTCGAAAAAAACACTTTGACTCCTGACCTCTGCTTTCTTAATGTGCAACACATAAAAAGCCATATTTTACACAGTCACACTAACAAGCCCCCATGCATGGGGCGTGGAGGAGGATCATCCTCTGAGAGAGAGAACATATATATAAGCCTGCTTGTTACTGAAGGAGCACAAGTGTCAGGATCTGAGACACAAGGATCCAAAAGCGTGGCTGACTATCACATTGCAGAAGTGCTCAGAAGTGAAAGCAGTACAATAAAGACCAAAGAAAGCTCTGACCTTTAAGGTCAAAACTAAATTGCACTAAAAACCAAAAACACAACCTAGGGTTAATGTCCGGCAGAAGGAACAGTCACCTGAGCAGGTTGGGGGTGAAGCAAGGCTGTGAGAAGGCAGGTTGTGCAAATGACACAGTTGTTTTATGACATGCTTTTATTGGCCATATCAGACAGAGGATGCAAGGGTGTGTTGGGTATGTCCTTAAAGTTATGGGATCTTAGTTTAAATAATGTTTGTTGCAAATCCAGTAATAATAGGTAAGACATTTCTTACTCTTGATTTTTATTTTCCTTTCCTTTCCTCAGGCTCTTTTCATGTACCTCCTATCTCAGTAGCGACAGACACTACCACTTCCCTCTTTGAGCAACCCAGAAACAAGGGAGTCATCGCGACTCTTCCTCCTGGATGTTTGCTTTTAAGTGTTTGCTTTTAAATAGACTCAGTATGCTTTACTTAAAAGAAATATGTTTGGAAAAAAACTTCACACGACTTATTGAAATGGAAAATCACTATCAGTTACCAAGGAAAAGAATCAACTTTTTAAAAATGAATGAAAATAAAGTAATAACATTACTTTATTTTCATAGACATCTGCTCCCTCTTTGTTAAAAAGGATGATTAGCAAATACCATTTAAGATAAAGATTAGCTTCAGCCTAAGACTTTCTCCTTAAATTAATTAGAGGGCTTAATAATTGAAAGGAAATTTTTTTTTATCATGTAACCTAATATGATCTGATGCTTCATCTTTGTACCACCAAAATGTTATCCAGAGACAAGTCTCACATTTGGGGAAGCACTAGACTATGGGATAAAATCCAAACTCAATAGCCTGATGTAACCTTACTCCTGACTACCTTGCAATACCATTGCCTGCTGTCCTACAAGTCGTGTGCCCTGACTACACTCCTGCCAAAGGATGTGGCATTTGGCCCCGCACGTCTTCATTGTATCTTCTGGGAAAACTCTTAGGCCTCTCTCAAGAGGTTTCATGTGTGGAGTCTTCAGGGACCCCACCCAGCCACCTTTCTCCGTAGTATGGACAGAGGTTCTCTCCTTGAGCCAATACCAGTCAGGCCCCTCTGAGCTCTCTTCCCTACTCTGCCTCAAGTTTGGCCTTTATAGGTAGAACAAACACTGCTGCAGTTTCTAAGGGCTCCACACTGCTGCCTTAGGATGACCCTATCTATCCCCCCTTAAAGTGCCCGCATGAGAAAACTCAAGACTACCAAAAGAATTTATGGTTGTTCCAGCCAACACCTGAAGATAAAACCCCTGTTTTCCAGTCTCTGTGGGAGGGTAGGAGCTGAACTTTGATCAGCGCCAGTTAACAAACCTAGACCAGTTTCACATGCACCAGTCCCCTTTCCTGCTCCTTGTAATATTTCACTTCCTTAAAAACTCTACTGAGTCCCCACCTATCTTTCTCCCTACTCCTTCATTCTCCCTTTAAAACATCTGGTCACGTCTGTACAGATGGAAGTTGAGTGCAATTCACACTGGACCCTTTTCCCTATTGCAATAGTATATTATGGATGAACATAGATCCTTACCACTTTGAATAGTGTGAAACTAGGTTTATCTTTGACAGCATTCACACCTGCTTCTAAAACACTACGTTGTCATTGTCCATTTAACTATCACTCTCGCTCGCTATGCTATGCCCATTTCTATACTCCAAGTGCCCAGATCTGTCCCTGTATTAGAAATGGCGAACATTCTTTTCACTCACAGGTTAATAAAGTAAAATAATTAAACAATATTTTGTCAGAAAGATATCCATTCACCACTAAGGTGGCATTTTCTTAGGAGCAATCTTTAAGTTTAAGTACCGCTGTGCACAGAAAAGGGACACTAAGTTATCTGACTACTATGAACAGGATCATGGGGAGTGGATCTAACACATTGCTTTAGATTTTGTCTTAAATTCCAAAGCATAAGGGGAACATCACACATTCCATAACATTTTACAGTGTACGAGCAATGTAAAAATCTTTACCAGTTTACTCTCCTTCTCTCCTAGCTTTGTTTGTATCATTTTTAATTCCAGTGTTTTGTTAAGCCTCACATCTTCCTCTTTTGGATTTCCACTTCCTTTTAAAATAATAACTGTCAATTATTTTTTCATATTTTCTGTTTTTTATTAGTAAAAACATTTCTATAATTTTAGCACGGGGAATTTATATGCAAGTTATAGGAGAGACTGGGTTTTTACTTCAAAATTAGTTTTGTTTTATTTGTTTCTAACTTATAGGTGAAAATGCTATTTTAAACAGAGGCCTATTTTATCCCATAAAATTAAATGAACCGTAACCCAGAAGTTCAATGAGACACACACAGCATGACCACATTATTTCTGAAACCCAAAGAGTTGCCAGTCCGTTGATCTCAGACTTCATGAACTTCAGTTCAAATTGGTTCCCTGCAGTAGTAGCTTTGAGCTTCTGCCAAACAGCCACTGCAGGACTGAAAAACACAAGATAAGGAGATGGCAGATAGGCACATTTTCTTTAATAATGTTAGCACTTTTACTGAAGTTTATTTATTGTTTTTATTAAAGAGGTTGGTGTCACATTGGACATTTTCTCACTTAAAGGTAGCACACAATGATTGCTAGGATAGCATACTATTAAAAATGTAAAATCAAATGTGGGGCCTGCGTGAGCATTCTTCCTTTGCCAATGAATTGCAAATGCTTCTTTCTATGCACAATTGTGCTAACTTTTAAACAATAAATGCAGAATTCTTACTGTGGGTTGATTTTTGGCAAATCAGGTCCCCTTTTGTTTTCAGTTGCTGTCTGTGACAGCATCATCCATGCTCAGAGTCAGTCCTAATGCAACCAGGCAATATAGTAAGAGCTCTAGCCACAATCATTAACCAGAGTCTGGAAATACCCATGTATTCCTAGACCCAGTATCTAGAGTGTCCTTTGGAGTGTCCAGCAAGCTGTAGCCACTTTCCCACACAAAAATGTTGCCTGAACCTCACTTTTGGATGACTGTCATTGCAGCCATTCTCCACTTGTGATACCGCAACTGGTGCCCTAAGCTAAACCACCACCTGTTGAACAGGAACGCTACCCCTGACAAGTATCTGGCCTTGAATGTCACACCCTGCTTCCTAGATACTGGCTGGAATTGTTCTTCCAACTGAATATGCTCTTTTCTTCCCTTGCATGGAGGTAAAACCCCAGGACTGCCTGGAATTACTATTATCATATCTTCCCCACCAGATCCCCACCCCTTCTAAGTCATTCCTGGCCCAGAAATCCAGTTCCACTCCCCGGGGATATTATGATTTGTAATGCTGGTGACTCACCCCACTTTTGGACCTTTTATCTCAACCTGCTTTTTCCTCCTTATTTCTCTTTCCCTGACTTGAGGCCCAGCATATCTCAAAGCAGATATGGTACGTAAGATAATGTCAGCATGTAAAATGCACTCAACACATAAAGGAAATCTTGAATGTATCTTTTTAGTCAACGTAAGTAATTACCATAATTAATCTGTTTTGTGATTTCTAAATTTGTTTTGATGAAAAACAAGGCTTTGCATTTTCTTTACTGAGAAAACAATATAGTTTCCTTTTGTTTTATTGTTCCAAAATTTGATAAGGAGATGCCATAATATGATAGGTAGTGGAATACCCAGCTAGCACTAATTATGTAGTTAACATTGTGTTATGAGCTTGATTCTTTCTATAAACCTTTGTACTGTCTATATTTTGTGCTACCCAGTTTCCATGGCAATGTGTTTGTTGCCATGGAGAAACAAAAATGAACACCTAACCAGAGTTGAACTTGAAGATATAAAACTTCACTCAGTGGATAATTTACTCAAGAGACTATTAAGGAGGAAATGGAGGAGGCAGAAAAACAGAAAATATGCCTATGTTTCAAGTTATAGCTCAAAGCTAAGAAACTATTTCTGATTTTTTTTTTTTGACCTGCTAAGTAACAACTCATTCTTGGTGTCCTTAGTAGCAACTTTAAGCAGAATTTTTTTCTTCCCAAAAGCAATTTCCAAAGTTAGACAAGGGCCCTTTTTGGTGGTGATTTGACAGTTTATTTTAGCAATTTGGTCCTTGTAAGAGCAATTTGTATTTTCATATTTGAAAAATTTTTGAAATTCTATGAAACTGTCTAAATTTAAGTAGATTCAATTTTTAAAAAAATACTACAAACTGAAACAATAAGACAGTTTTAGTATAAGATTTTTTTTAATAAAAACAGATTACCTTTCTTTTTTCTTTCTTCCTTTTTTAAATGCCCAGAATTTTCCTAGCATACCTAATTCCAGTTTATGAATTCCAAGCTTTTGAAAAAAGCTTGCAAACTGCAAACGCATGTACATTTAGCTGCTTTGGTTTAATGTGAAAGAAAGTTGGTGCCTTAGTTAAGGCTAACACTACTCTGCCAAATTCCTAACAACATTATGGCAGGACTTCGAACACCAGTGTAACAATTCACATCTATTTGCAAGCTCCAGTAGAGTGGCATAAACTTCACTTGCAAAAGACAAAGCAAGGTGGCTGGGCTCCACAGCTCTCTGCTGTGCTGTCACACAGGGCCCTCCCTGGCCCCTAATGTTGCTCTTCCCCCCCTCAAACACACACACACACAGATACACACACGCACATACACACACACACACTTGCTCCCTTTCTTTTTAATACTACTTCTTTGTTTTCTTTGCTTGCTGTTCTCTTCTGTTTTCTATTCCGTTCTGCTGCTCCTGTTCTACATTTTGTCATTCTTTGTCAGGCTTCACTCTTGTGCATTACTCTCTTCCTGCTTCAATCTTTAGTATTTTTTGTACCATCCTTACTTTCAGTATTCTTCTCCGTCTTTAGTCTATTTTCATTCTTACCAGTTTTTCTTCCTCTCTTTGCACTCCCTCTGCTAGCAGCTTGTGCATTTGGGCCATCTTTTGGGGGTTTTTTAAATGTATTGTTCTAGATGACTTCTTTTTCTTGCTCCTTTCATGTATTATTTTTCCCTGATTATTTAAATCCCAGTCCCAATAACTTTGTGCAGAGGATTATGATTGAAGCAATTTTGCGTATTTCTTTAATATAATGAAAGGTGAGAAGAAAGAGTTGCCTTAGAAAATCACATCCTTAACACCAGACTGCCTTTTTTTTAAAACCACTCTTTGTTCCCTCTGTAACTTCATGGGGAATAAAATCAATGAGATCTGCTATTTCCTACACGTCTACATCAGGCATCATCACCTTAATCAATCAAATAGTGAAGAGTAGGACTCAAGTTAGTTTAAGTCCATCCTGCTGAATTGCACCACTTAAGATGAAATAACTTTCACACATTGTATGGTGGACTAGCAAACAGCAGGATGATGGTATGGCCTGGATTAATTGTAGTGCTGGAGCAATAGTTACCAGAACACAAGACACAAACGTTTTTTCTCTTACTTAATTTTGTATGATGTTGAGGGCAGGAGGCATTTCTATCATTTTATACTAGTTATTCCACATAAGAAATAGAATAATTAAAATTTCTACAATATGGAGTTTATCTCTGACCCCTGTTATCAAATAGGCTTACACTTTGAATTGCTTTTTAGTTTTTTAAGTTTTGGGAACTGAATGTTCATCTTTCTTTTATAGACTTTCACCTAATTGCAAAAAGTATTCAAAAGTGTGCAACAATAGATTGCATGGGAAGGCAAATGGTCCACTAAGGTTTAAATGCATGGTTTAAAATAAAGAGATACATATTTTGATATCGGAATTCTTCCTGGAGAGAGAGATATATACATATAGATATATATGTACTTTCATATAGTGGCAGATTCTTTATGATTTTGCCATACTTGAAGTTAAATTTTAATTTAGATTTAATTTATTAAGTACCTAAAAGGGACATTCATCCACGATTTTAGAATCTCTTCTAAGTTTATGAAAAATACTGATGCCTTGTAATATATACTGCTTTCATGTACTCAGAGCAATCAATTTCACTTACCACACTTAAAATATCTGTTCTATCTGTTTTTCTTAGTTTATTCCTTTGCATTTAATAGTTTTTATCTTGCTTAAGACCCCAGGTTCTGGGGGGGGCAAAAGTGATTTGGAAACTAACTTACTATTATATAAAATTTTTAGTTGAGAGAAATTGCATCTTCTTTTTTTAAATTGACATAATTATAGAGCCCACACACACAATCATGTGGGTTGAGCATGGCACAGTTCTAAAAAGCCATTCTCAAGCTGTGTGGGGCCTTGTATACAGTTGGATTCATTTTGCAATTCTCTCTGAAACTATGCCATGAGTTTGCTCATCAGATGGAAAAAAAATTCTACTCTGATAGTATTGAATTAAATCTGGTTTTACTCTCTAATAATCATGAAAGGTAACATTTTAGATAGAGTTGAGGGAAACTTCGAGATCATCTGGTTCTCCTCTTCCATTTTACAAAGAAGAAGATGCTTCCAGAGGAATAATGTATCTTGACCACAATTTTATCACCATGTACACCCTAAGAGTCAGGATTAAAGCTGGCTCTCCTGATTCTTAGTATCAGGAATATCATTTTAAAGACACTCCTGGTGACAGGAATAGAATACACTACATTTCTACCATATACATCCCCTAGGTACAGTCTTCTAGGTTTGGGGCCTAATTTTATTCCTAGAGGATTTTATATTGCAAACTACAAGAAGACTGAAATACTTTCTGGATAATTCTCTGTGTGCAACTTTCTGTGTAATTCAGTGACATACTAAATAGTTTTTTGAGAAAGGATGTCACCATCTTCATTGTCTAATGTAGTGGAAAATATTTAGAAAAGGAACTGTTCAATGGTACTATAGCATCTACATTACTACAGTATAATTTTGGAATATTGACATTAAGCAATGGAAATAGAGTTTCTTAGGAATTAAATGTTTACTTTCCCAGCATTGGGAAATTTCACCAGTTTACTCATCTTCTTTGTGGAGCCTTTCTTTTTTTAATTTTTTTTTATTTCAACATATTATGGGGGACAAATGTCTAGGTTACATATATTGCCTTTGTCCCACTTGAGTCAGAGCTTCAAGTGTGTCCATATACCAGACAGTGAGCACCGCACCCATTAGGTGTGAATATACCCATCTCCTCCTACCCCCTCCCACCTGCCTGACACCTGATGAATGTTACTACTAAATGTGCAAATAAGTGTTGATCAGTTAATACCAATTTGATGGTGAGTACATGTGGTGCTTGTTTTTTCATTCTTGTGATACTTCACTCGGTAGAATGGGCTCAAGCTCCATCCAGCACAATGCAAGAGGTGCTAGATCATGATTGTTTTTTGTGGCTGAGTAGAACTCCATGGTATACATATACCATATTTTATTAATTCACTCATGTATTGATGGGCACTTGAGTTGTTTCTATATCTTTGCAATTGTGAATTGTGCTGCTATAAACATTCAAGTGCAGATGTCTTTTTTATAGAATGTCTTTTTATTCTTTGGGTAGATGCCCAGCAATGGGACTACTGGATCAAATGGTAGTTCTACTTTTAACTCTTTGAGGTATCTCCATATTACTTTCCACAGAGGTTGTACTATCTTGCAGTCCTACCAGGAGTGTATGAGTGCTCCTATCTCTCTGCATTCACACCAACATTTGTTGATTTGGGCCTTTTTATAAAGGCCATTCTCACTGGAGTTAAGTGATATTTCACTGTGGTTTTGATTTGCATGTCCCTGATGATTAGAGATATTGAGCGTTTTTTCATATGTTTGTTGGCCATTAGCCTGTCTTCTTTTGAAAAATTTCTGTTCATGTCCTTTGTCCACTTTTTAAGGGGGTTGTTTGATTTCTTTGTGTTGATTTTCCTGAGTTCTATATAGATTCTAGTTATCACCTTTCCTTATTAATATCAACCCATATTTTCCCTTTTGTTCTTTTTTATTACTTAATACCAATGTGTGGTTTTTGCTATAGTGTTTTAATTTGTTTCTCTTCTCCTGCTGCATCTAGAGAGCTTGCCAACTCCTTGCATACTAAGTGTGTATTTACTTGTTTTCTTTCCTCCCTCATGTTGGCTGTGTGTACAGCCGATATTAATTGTGTGTTAGCTAAGGAGACAAGATTTGAACTAGAGACACTTCATCACAAGAGCCCTGAGTAATTGGAAGCAAATACCTAAATTTAGTCTACATTGACCAAAAAAAGCCTTATCAAAAGGTGTATATCATGAGTCTACATCCTAACAAAATTCATCATTAAAGAGAAAACTTTTGAATAAAAATTACTATAAAACAGTATGTAGTAGTAATGTTTAAATTTTTTTTTTCTAGTAAATTAATTCATATTGATGAGGAGAACAAACAGGGAGTTAAAAATAGTGCATGCCATCACAAAATCTTGATGCCTCTTTTAAAATATTTTAACTTTTATTTTTTTCTAGAACTGAAAGGGCATATGGCAGATATGATCATGAACTTTTATTTGAGAGAGCAATGAAAGAAGAGAGGAAAAACATGCTAGTACTCCAAGAAGCCATAGCTTCTGCCAGATGTTGCAACAATGAATGAGATAATTGGTCTTTTTTCTAGGGCCTTGTGTCAACTTTGAATGCAGTTTCCAATTGCATAATGAGCATTTAGACAGTTTTGACATCTTTATTATACTCTCTGAGTTCCTAAAAAGCTACCATTTTGTTTAAAGATGATTTATTTAAAGATTAAAACAATTACTTAAGTGCAAAGACTAATTTATCCCATAACTCAATACCAATACTATTGTCTTCCCAGATCTGGTTCTCTAATATTCATAAGAATGATACCAGTTATTAAATCAAATCAAACTTACGATTAGATTGATTATTTGATGACATTAACACTCAAATCCATTTCCTTCCCAGGCCTAATTTTGTTTCTGAATTTTGCACTGAATTTATTGTGGTTTAAATAGCCTGTTTTACATAACTTTCAAACACAATCATAAATTCTCATAAATGCAGACTAAGGAATTCATAATCATAGCTCTTGGCCGCCACCTAAAGGTTTCTTTCTTGTTTTATTTTACATAAGACCTGTGCATTCCTTTTATAATAAAATTGTTACCTGTATCTTTGCATGTTTCTATGTAAGTATAGGATAAAGAGACTTATTTCAGCATGTTTATTTCACTTTTATGTATTTGAATTAGCAGCATATATAATTACACTGATATTTCAATTTATTTGGTACAAAAAAAGCAATTTGAAATAGGTCTTCCAAGTTGAGAATTTTTCATTCATTCAAAAAATACTTAATGTGTCCTTAGTGTACCACTTCACTCCTAGGCCAGAAATAGAAAAATATTTAAATCATGGTCTCTGACTAGAAGCATGTACCAGTTACTGATGTAAGTAGCTGGCTTCACTTCTGTCATAATCTGTATTAGAATTATCATTAATTGGATGCACCGAGTAAATCTAGGAGAAGCCTGAACAAAGATAAATATTTCACATTTCCAACTTTCTAAGGTAAATTTAATTAACCCATATTTACTGAGCCATTTTTGAGTTTAATGTTTATGTTAAATTCCTCAAATTCCATAAAGAATATTAATAACAGGTATAATCTCTTGATTATGATTGAAAGTAAGTGAGATATCAGAATTAATGATTCCCTGCTCTGTATCTGATTCTCATTCCCTTTATTCTCCTCTTAAGAAACAGTTGATTGAATTAAGCCAAATATCTCCAACCTCCTACTTAGGCTCTGACAAAGTCATGTTTGGAGAATCGAGTCAGTGCCATTTATAATACCATAGTGAAAAGTTAGTTATGACCTCTACAAACTTCTCATTTCAAAACTCATATGGATAGAGCATCTACTAATCACCCAACTTCTTGTTAAACATATAGACATGTTGTGTTAGAACATGTACTTGCCATGGGAGAGTCTATGTATTTAGTCCTTGATTTATTTATAGAACACCATTCATCTGCTTAATTCAAAACCTATTTATTAGTCACCTAATATGTTCCAAGTACCTGCTATAGTAAGTGTTCAATGAAGTTAACTGGTCTTTGCCCTCATAGAGCTTGTGAAGAGGACAGAAAATAACAAATAAATAATCAAAACACATTAATGATACTAGCTATGAAGGAACTGAACACTACACTGTGATAAGAGAGTAACACTGGGTAGAGACAGCCCTTCATTAGCTAGGGAGGTCAAGAAAGACCTCTCCTAGGAGGGAGTCTTAAACTGAGACCTGAAGAATAAGGAGCCAGTTCTGCAAAGGATGGAGAGAAAGAGGCAGAAGGAATTGTGCATGCAAAAGCCCAAACGCTAAAAGAGGGCCAAAGGGACTAGATCAGAGTGAACAGAGGGACTGTCATGAGATGGGATTAGAGAAGAAGGAATCAACTCATGCAGGGCCTTGAAAGCCATGGTAAGGACTTGGGGTTTCATTAGAAAGAGAATGGAAGGCCATAGTAGCAGGCTAAAGAAGAAAGTCACTCGATCTGATGTCTGAAGGGAGAAGCCACTGGAGATAGCCAAGAGAAGAGGGAGACAAAAATCTACCCCAGAGATACAGTGAGAGAGATCACAATGACAGTGACATGCACAAGGGTGGTGGCAGTGGAGGCAAAGAGAAAGGAACATATTTAAGATGAATTTTGGAGCTAGACTCAACAGGACTTGGAGGCAGATCAGATGTCCCCCTTGGTTCTGCTCTTTCTTCCCATGTATGCTGACAGTTTTCCATATTAAAGTTTCTATGTTAGATTTTATGTCACACTTAACCTATTAATTTAGAAGTTTTTAAAGAAAATATCTTAATAGAATGACTAATTTGTACATCAAGAAAGAAACACTTACAATTTAGTGTCTTCTATAAATGAAGTAACCCACAAACAATAATTTTATAGATAATGACAGTTTATCTAGTAAAAGCATTAAAGCTCATTTTTATTTTTAACCATTTTGAAGAACTTTAATTGTTCAATACTTCCCTGATCTCTTAAACAGAATATATTTAAAATAAGTTAAGCTTTTCAAAAGCTCAGGCATATCAGGACGAAAAATACTATACCTCTGTAGCATAGTGGTACCCCTAGTAATAGTGAGATACAAAAGTGGATTTCCCCCACTCTGAAAAAATGAAAACTATCCTGCTTCAAAATAGTAAAAAGTATATTTTGTGGCCTCAGTTTTTCTTAGTTCTCACTGTGCCTAACTGTAGCCATCAACTTCTGACCCATTCTAACATGTTGTTCTTCCTTTGCTGAAAGCTGGGAACCCCACTATGAGAATGTCATGCAAGTTAATAGTAACTAGACTCCAACTAAAGGTTATGAACTTTTGTTTTCTATTTTGATTGCACGAAGGTCTTTTATACATGCTGATTTCTCAAGTATATTTTAGGTCACTGAAGTCGTTTGATCAGCAACATTCAAGTCAGGAAAATGTCCCTGTACTAGCATTCTATTTCCCACATTTTCATAATGCTCCTTGAAAATGGAATTCACATTGCTATACACATTATAATTTTAAGTTTCTATAAATGATCCTTACAATACAACTGCAGCTATATCATTATAAATGTTGATTTTTCACTTGATGCCTAAAGTATAGTTTTCTGATATAGCAGGAAAGCATAAAACCAGACTAAAAAAATTCCAAATTTTTTGTCTTGAACTATAATGTTATCTCTTTCCCTTACTCATTTTGACATGGTATGGAAACTAAAACAAATCAAACGTCCACAAAACCCTAATCAGCAACACTATTTTCAAAGTGTCTTTTGACAAATAACATGTGCATATTACAAATCCAAAGCAATGTTTGAAGTGGCTCTTCAAAATAGCTACATTACTCAAAGCTATCTCTGTATCAACACTTTGTTTCATGGAAGAAAATGTGGAAATGTGTAAGAAAAATATGCCAATGATTAAAGCATTAGTATAAAGACAAAAACATTCTTAACAGGAATAAAAATTATTTTGAGGGCTTATTGAAAAGTCAAATACCAGATGCCCACAGCTGATTTGCCAAATGAGAATCCTTGAGAGGGTGGTCAAGAAATTGGCATTTGAAACAAACATTCCCTAGCTGATTGCTACAGGTGTTCCTTTGAACAATCTTTAGAGAACACTGTGGTAGACCCCAGGTAAGCCATCCTACATGATCTACTTGTTCGACTTTGTGGTAGATTGTGTTTCTCAAAGATGACTATGCCAGCACATACCATTCTATGTGCTCTTCCTATAAGTTAACATTGACATCTCTCAATGAGATTTATGTTATCTCTTCTGGGATCTGAGAAGACTTTTGATTACAGTGGAAGTAATGCTATGTGACTACTAAGACCAATTCATAAACTGTGATACAGCTTCTGCCTGGCTAACTTGGGATGCTCGCCCTAGGAATCTAGCCACCAAGCCATGGGAAAGCCAGGCAGCCACATGAAAAGGCCACATGTAGGTCTTTCAGCCCTAGCTCCAGTTGAAACACCCACTGACAGCCAGCCATTAACCACCAGCCGTGAGAGTGAGTGAGCCTTTAGATAATTCCAGCCCCCACATTTTAGACCACCCCAGTAGACAAAAGACAAGCTCTTTCACTCAGTCTTGGTCAAGTTTAAGACTTGGGAATAAAATTAATGCTGTCACTGTTCTAAGCCACTAAGTTTTACATCAGTTTGTTATGCAGCAATAGGTAACCAGAACAAATTCCAAACACTTCTACAACCTTTTCAGATAAAATGTAAGGTCTCATATAAACCTTCGTGCATTTCAGTTTGCATTTAAGGATTTCTTATTCTACCCAGCCAGATCCACCTCCAGCCCAGACCCACTTACTGGGTCCTGCTTTCGATAATTGCTCAGATCTCAACCAGGAGTGATTTTGCTCCCCACGGAACATTTGGCAATGTCTAGAGACATGTAAGTGTTGCCGCAACAGGGGCGAGGGGTACAATTGATATCTAGTGGGTAGAGGCTAGGGATGCTGTTAACATTCTACAGTCCACAGCACAGCCCCTCCCCCAGCAACTAAAAATCATCGAGCCTAACTATGTGCCAATATTGAGAGACTCTGATCTAGATCTGGTCCACAGCAGTGAGGTATTCAGTTCTTACCCATGACTTTCTTTGCCACAGGTAGGTCAAGGGTTCTGAATCAGGAATTGAAGAAATGGTGTGTATGTGGGGGGGGGGGGGTAATGGGGAGGATTGGAATATCAAGATTATCCATGAGGATTTGCAACTTGCCCAGTGCTAAAGTCTGAATGTTTGTGTCTCTCCAAAATTCTTATGTTGAAATTTAATCCCCAGCGTGATTGTATTAAGAGATGGGGCCTTTGGGAGGTGATTAGGTCATGAGGGTTCCCCTGAATGGAATCGGTGTCTTACAAAAGAGGCTTGAGGGAGCCCTTTCACCATGTGAAGGCAGGGTGAGAGTGTGCCATCTATGAGAAATGGACCTTCAAGAGACATCACATCTGCTGGAACCTTCATCGTGCTTTTATTGGGCTCCATACCTGTGGGGAGTAAATTTCTGTTGTTTGTAAATTATACAGTCTAAGCATTTTTGTTATAGAAGCCTGAATGGACTAAAACAAGTGAGCCCGTGGTGTTCAACTGTCACTACAGACTAGAATACTTTGGAATATTTTTGTTTTATTTCCCCAATATCAATCCTCAATCACCAACTCTAGAGATTCTGATTTAAAAATTCTGATTTTTACAAACAGGAGAAACAGAGGCATTGGTCCCTTTACCTGAAGACTGTGACTCCTAACACGTCCCAGGTTAGGTCACTGAGAAGGGGATTAGGGAATTCTAGAGAGTGAAACTGGAAAATCCTGATGGATGATTCTCCTGGCCCTCCATCCCCCTTCCCCAGTGAAAACTGTCACCCCCCATGCTCCTCTGCACTTAGTCTGCCATATTCTGGCAAGAAAAAGACCAGAGGCAGACTTTTCCTTCATTCTCTTGCACTTACTGGGGTCAGAAGCAAATCCTAAGAGTTAATTGATTCTTGTTAACACATTGACAGCCACACTAGGAAAAAAAATTGTCCTTGGGACCATGGTGTTTTATTACAAAAATAGAATAAAAACTTTGAAAACAAAACTACCCTTTCTAATGAAATATTTGTTCTTTTTTATTGTTTTCTGTGCGTGCTATATGCAACTTGAAAAATAGTTCTCACAGCTCCTGAAGTGAGGACATGTGTGAGTTACATATGCTTCATGAGGCCCCAGGCTCAAAACTAGCATGAGTTAAATACAACTCACATGGCAGTTAATGTGTTAAGCCAGTAAGTGGTACCACTTAGTGAATGCAGAACAACCAATCCTGGCATAATGGGTTTGGTCTGCTGTGCACCTCTCAATCAGTAAAATCAGCTCTATTTACTAGACTTGCTTCTAATTAACTGAGATGGATATAAAAACATACCTCAATATTTTTATAATTTTACTACTGGAGTGTCAAGCTAAATCAAATAATTTATGTATATATACATGGTTTAAGATGATGAAAAATGTTGCTGATAGGATCTTATTCTGCTGAGGTTGATCTTTTTCTAAATAGGACTTGCCTGCCCCTCCACGCAAAACAAAACAGCAGTTAGGCAAATGCATTGCCATCATCTCACGTGCTAAGCGGATAAAAGTCTGCTCGTTTAAAAAAAAATGATTTGGATGGAGAAGGAAAAAATATGAAATAGTCCATTATTATATCAATTACCTCAGCAAAATGTGTTATTTAATCATGACAATGAGTTTCTCCTGAACATGTTATTACTGTATTACATTTGTGGTAAAAAGAAAAAAATCAAAACTGTTTTCTTTTCAAAATGTATTCGTCAAAGGAAAACACCAATTTAATAAATTTCTCAATAACTATCAATTTGTAACTATTTTGTTTTTAACCCTTCTCATTAAATCCACAACCAGAAAGAACCCTTAATATATTTATGCTCACTATATTTAAAAAGAAAGCTGAATAGGCCAGGTGCAGTGGCTGATGCCTATAATCCTAGCACTCTGGGAGGCTGAGGTGGGAGGATTGCTCGAAGTCAGGGGAGTTCGAGACCAGCCTGAGCAAGAGTTAGTCCCCGTCTCTACTAAAAATAGAAAGAAATTATCTGGACAACTAAAAATATATATAAAAAATTAGGCATGGTGGTGCATGCCTGTAGTCCCAGCTACTCAGGAGGCTGAGGCAGAAGGATGGCTTGAGTCCAGGAGTTTGAGGTTGCTGTGAGCTATGATGATGCCACAGCACTCCTGTCCAGGCAACAGAGCAAGACTCTGTCTCCAAAATATATATATATATATATATATTTTAAAACAAACAAACAAATAAATAAATAAATAAGAAACTGAATATTTTTAATAGTTTTGAATACTAATTGTGCAGTGTGTATGTCCCTATCTGCTAGAAGATAGTCACGATTTAAGAGCATAGGTTTTGAGTCATATTGCCTAAATATAAATCCTAAGTCCTCCATTTGCAATGTGATGTGTGCATATTATTTTATATGTTTCCTCTAAAAAATCATGATAATGATAGTGCAGAGTTTTAATTACCTTTGAGGATTAAAAGACACAATGAATAGAAAATGCCTAGCATAGTCCATGACACATAAGATGTACTTAATGAATAAGCATATTTTCACTCTAAAGTCTATATTGACAGCTCATACTTTTGTTTTTAAGTTTCAGTCTTATATTTTCAACTTCATTTTAGATATCTCCATCTGAAATTGCTCAGGCCATTTCCAAATTATTTTCCCCAGAATACATTAGTTTTTCTCCTATACTCCTAAACTGATCACTAATGCTATTTTACCAAAACAGGGTAAGGTTTTTGGAATGATTTTTCAAGCTCTGACATCAATCTAAAGGAAGGCTGTATGGCAATGATGCTTTAAGTTGTTATTTTTCTCCCTTCTATAGAGACATAATTTTTGCTATGAAACAGAATGTCTAATGTATCTTAACTGGCCCCATTATCTCTTCAAACTCTATTATCTTTTAATGTTTCTAATAACCTAAAGAGTATTTTTAATAGTTTCTTAAAGGTGCTAGGCCTAATGTCTTACTAAACATTTTCTGAAAATAACAAAACTTGCTTTTGTTTAGGTGTAGGTACATCATCTCTTGAGCATCTGATACTATCTTCAGTGTCCATGATGGAGAGCCATATTATTATTATTTAGTTTCAAGACTCAAAACCAACTGGGCAAGGTCTAGGACTACAGGCCTTTTTTTGTGATAAAAATTTGATGGTAGGTAATAAGCATCAGGAAGCTATTGCTAGGCTAAGCCCAAGTTAGGAAGTTAAAAACAGGTGTCATAACAGGATTCAGTGAAATTTATTCACAAGCAGAAATGCAATGTTTTCTCTCATGAAAATCAATAATTCAATAAATCATACCTTCTAAAAATCAGAAAACATCAATCATATCAAGGTACAGTAGGGAAAATGTATTTTGAAGGATTCAACGTTAATTGAACATCAAGAAAAAGAAAGCTCTCAAGTGATAGGAAACTTTCAGTTTTATAAAAATAAATCCAGTTTAACAGTAGGGAAGCTATTATTATTTGAAACTTCTTCCTGGGGGCCAAATAAAACACATAGAAAAGAGATATGATGGAAAGAGATAAGGGCTGGGACACAGAACAGGTAACAGGCTGTTTCTCTTCGGGAAAAGGAATTATGGAGAGATCGCTGGTAATTTTAGTTATGCCACATTCCATTGGCCATAATGATGTTCCTGCTGCGTTGATGTTAAATCCTGAGTTGATCTTAAGGAAATAAAGAATCAGAGACTGGGCCCTCTCCCCTTTGTCCATGAGACACTAGCACAGGTATCTCAAACTTAAATGCCTATGACTTGGGCATGTAACATTTATGAGTAAACCTAGCCTGGGTATATGAAAAGCAGTAACATGATCACAATGAAAACTGGTAATGGACCCTTGCGAGACAATAGAGAGTGGTAAGGACTGTGGCAAACTGAAAAACCTGGGCCCCTTTTTCAGATGGCAGAAGATAAACAGCCCCAGCTCTTTGCCTTGCAGAAATGCAGGCCCACTTACGCCCAATATCCTGATAGCTTAAGAAAAGCTGAAACTAGGATTTTATAATCTCCTGATTTTCAAAACTTAGCAAAAAATTCATTAATTTTTTTAAACCACTTTATGGGCTCATACTATAAGAGCCAAAAAAAAAAAAATCTACTGGTCACATTTGTTCCATGGGCTGCTAATTTGCTGGTCTCCATGATGGTGTTTTAGAACTATGCAATAGCCTTTTTTTCTTTCTTTCTTTCTTCATATTTGATTCTGAGACTTGTGTTTCCCAGTCAATCAAGAAGATCAAGAAAGTCCAAGCAAAAATGTGGAAGTATATTTGGGAGGAAAGGGACATTAGTTAGCAAAAATAAGAACACTTAATAATTAGACAAATATATGAAATTTAGACTAAGGAGCATTTTTTATGTTTCTTTTGCTAACCTTGTCAGGATAGATTAAGGTTATCTGAATAATGCCAGTTTCCTTGGCTATTTCATCTCCTTTAAAGCTAAATGTGTTGGATATTTTCCATTTGCCCTTCTAGTTCCCTTCTACCCTCTCCGTGCCCCAGGAAGCTGGCCAGTGCAGATTGCACTGAGGGGCTACTTTGCCTCTGGCTTCCACCGTGTTTGGCCCATGTGCAGGCAGGGCACTGGCAGGAGTTTGGAGGACAGGAAGGAATGGAAATCAGGCATGCATTTGCCCTGCTTTCTCCTTGCTGGTCCACTCACTGACTCCCTCTCCCTATTTGTAGGCCTTCTTTATAGAGTTCCTCATCCCTTCGTGTCTGCGTGTATGTGCATGTCCCTTGAAATACTGCCTCTTTTATCGTCCTCTCAAGCGAGGGGTACCAAAGCCTTCCCACTATTACAAGTCCCAGAGAACTATACCATTACCTATTCCTTTACTTCAAACCTGCCCTACAGGCCTCAATTACTTAGCTTGATTCTGCTTTCTGTTTCCTGCTGGGAGCCTAACTTAAAAAGCTATTTTAAAGTACACAGTCATTCCATTCCCCAGTATTGGGATCTTAACTGGGCAAAGCCTCTCATCAAGTCCGTTAATTCTTACTTCTTTGAGTATTTTGCCTTGCCCTGTCTTCTACCTCTAGACTAGCAACTCTCCTTCCAGCCAAACCAACCACATTCACCCTTTCCTTCTTTCTTTAGTTGTCAGAAAGCTTTTTCTGAGTCTTACATGCCTCCGGGGTTTAGGATATAATGAAAGAGATGCTTTCATACTTTACTGGTTGGAAGATGAATGTGCACACTCTTTGGAGAAGCAAAGCTATTTGGTAGTGTTAGGAGTCTTAAGAATGTATCTAACCTTTGATCCAGTAACTTTATATTGGAAACTTTTCCTAAGAAAAGAACCCTAAATATTCAAGAATTTGGATAAAGATGTATGCAAATATGTTTATTAATATGATGGTCAAAAACTATAAATAAGCCACATCCCATCATTGGGGTATGCCAGGTGTCTTCTGTCTGCCCCACCAGCTTCTCTCTCCAATACTTCAGGCTGGCTGTGACTCTCAAATAAAAGTAAAAGAGCTTGTCAGGTGACCCTCTTCACACAACTCAATATCTCTGGGGTCCAGTAATGCATCCTTCTTTTGCCCTTTGAAGCTAAGGACAATGATCCATCCCACCACCCACTGTTTCTAACTCAGGGATACTGCGCTATCCCTGATACCTTATCACATGTTTATAAATAGTCCCTTTATTAGCAAATTCTCCTTAAATTACCCAATTTGAGTACACCAAATATATTTCACTGCCAAGAATCTGGTGGAATTACAGAATATATTTAAGTATACTGAGCAACATAACAAAAATAAATAAATGGGACTTGCTTAAATTTAAAAGCTTCTGCACAGCCAAGGAAACAGTCAACAGAGCAAGTAGACAACCTACAGAATGAGAGAAAATATTCACATCCTATGCATCTGATAGAGAGCTGATAACCAGAATCTACAAAGAACTCAAGCAAATCAGCAAGAAAACATCAAACAATCCCATTAAAAAGTGGGCAAAAGACATGGACAGAGGCTTTTCAAAAGAAGATAGATAATGGCCAATGAACATATGAAAAAATGCTCAACATTATTAATCATCAGGGAAATGTAAATCAAAACCACAATGAGCTACCACCTAACCCCAGTGAGAATGACTTTTATCAAAAAGTCCCAAAACAATAGATTCTGGCATGGATGTGGAGAAAAAGACACACTTATATACTGTTGGTGGGATTGCAAAATAGTACAACCTCTATGGAAAATAGTATAGAGATTCCTCAAAAAATTAAAAGTGGACCTACCATTTGACCCAGCAATCCCACTTCTGGGTATTTACCCAAAAGAAAAAAAGTCATTTTGTCAAAAAGACACTTGTACCTAAATGTTTATTGTAGCATAATTCACAGTCGCAAAAATGTGAAATCAACCCAAGTGCCAATCAATTCATGAGTGGGTTAATAAAATATGGTATATATATATATACACACCATGGAGTTCTACTCAGCCATAAAAAAACTAATTATTTCCTTTTGTAACAATCTGTATGGAACTGGAGACCATTCTCCTTAGTGAAGCATTGCAAGAATGAAAAAACAAACACCACATGTACTCACTATTAAATTGGAACTAACCAAACAGCATTCTTGTGCACAGATGGAAGTAAAGCTCAAATCATGCAGGTGGGAGGAGGGAGGAAGAGATGGGTGAAATCATACCTAACTGGTAAAATGTACACTGTTTGGATGATGGGTACACTTATAAATTTGCCTCAAAAAGTACAAAAGCAATCCATGTAGCCAAAACATTTGTACCCCCATAATATTCTGAAATAAATTTTTTAAAATGAAGGAAAAAAAACAAGTATACTGAGCAACAAACTCAGTATGGAATAATATTATATCATAGAAAGATATTCATGAATAATACAACAAAAAATGGTAAGTCCATATGAACACAGGTACATAAATATAAAGCAAATAAAATTCATCATGAAAATGCAATAAATTTTCCAAATTTTCTATAACTAAAACTTATTACTATTTTAATGAAAAAAATGATTTAAAAGTGAAGGACATTGTAAATCATATCTGGAGGAATCTAGAAATACTTTGTAGAAGTGGTATTAGAAATGATTCTTGACAATCAAGTAGGACAAATGAGAAGAAAAAGGGGAAAAACATGTCTGGCTAAAAATGAAGCCTATGAAAATGCAAGTGAAAGTGTGTGCAGAAAACCAGGATTCTGTTCTGCAGAACACTGGCTAGATGGAGTTGAGAAGGGGTAGGGGATTTCGTAGAAAAGGGTACAGGAAATGTGATTTGGGGCCAGAATGTCCAAGGTTTCATACTTCATGGTAAAGGTCTCTTCATGGTCTGGGAGAGAGGTCAGGGACTGGCATAAAATGAACCATACAAGAGTTTAAGTATAACAAATGTAGTTTTTTGTCTTAGAAGAAAAATTCTTCTAGCACTGTAGAAAAGGGATGGCTGAGAGTTCCAGAGGAAAAAAATAATAAAGCCTGAACTAAGGAGTTTTATTAAGGAGGAAAGACAGTAAAAAGAAAAGAAAAGATTGTAGACACTTCATTAAGGTGGGATTAATATAATTTGTAAACTAATAAAATAAGGGAGTTATAATACCTTGGGTATACTTAAAAACTTGATAATCTTCTCTGCTACTTTAGCTTGAAAAGGGTCCAAATGACCAAAAGTATTATTTCCTTTTTTGTTGCAATTGTATATTATGTTGAAATTTATATCTTTATAAATAAATTTCTTATATTTATAAATCTTTTGAGAATTAACTTGCCAGATATGAGATTAGCATTTCAAATATTTTAAATATTTTATTACATTTTGCCAACTGACTGCAAAAAAGTTAGTACTAATTTATAATTCTATCATAAGTGTGTGCCTATTTCCAATCTTGAGCATTTGATGGGTAAAAATGGTATTTCATTTATTAAATTAGTATTTTTTGATAACTAGTGAAGTAGGAGTCTTCCCATATGTCCTTAAGCATGTATATTCCCTATCTTCTTTACACATTTATCTATTGTAGACTAAAAATTTTTTATCCATTTGTAAGAGCATATTCAATGGTATGCATTTTACCCTTTTCTGCAATGTTTACAAATACCTAAAGTTTAAAAAAATCATCTAATTTGTTGATTTGCTGTATTGAATTTGGGTAAATTATTTTTACGTTTAGAAAGAACTTTTATTAACAATACATGTATAGTCTTGTAGTTTTATACTAAGTCCTTTCACCCATCATGAATGCATTTTGGTATAAATTTAAGTATTTTTCCCAAATAGTTAACAATTGTCCCAACATAACTTATTAAATTATCCTCTCTTAATTGATTTTTAAAACATATTTTACATTATATTAAATTATTATTGACATTAGGGTCTACTTCTGAACTGTCCTATTTAACAATTTACCAACTGAGTCATCTTTTTTATTATTATTACATAATATTTCCAAATCAGGTTAAAATATCTTTGAGAAAAAGGGATTTGGTTTTATTGATGCTTGCATTTTCCATAGAGCCTATCAATTTACACATAATAAATGTTCAATTAATGTTTATATATTTAATAAACGAATGCTTAAATTGAATATCCTGTGCCTGATTTACGAGGAATTTCCTTACTATGCTAAAAGGTCACATTCTTCAAGGTGAAACATGAAGTAATTTTGAAATTGGAGAAAGGGGCTGAGAATGGCAGTATTCCAAATATAAAAATTCCATGTGAATTTGATTAGAATAATTTAAATTTTATAGTGACTTCACTCTCCAGAGGCTATGTGATCATGAGAAAATGCTGAGAGGGAGAATTTTAGTACTGGGCTCACTCTGAGTTATTGAAGTTCAGAAAGAACTTTAGTTGTGTAATGATGTGCAAATCAGTCCACATACCACGGTGGCTCAACAGATGAACTATGTCAATGGTGAAATGTTGTCTTTATATTGTCTGCTGATACCTCGACTTGAGAGAACCAGCTGTGGGCCCTTAACACTGCTGTCATTTTAGAAATCTAAGCAATAAAGCAATAACATTTAATACTTATTACATATTCACTTACCCTCCTAACTACATATAAGTTTAAACATGCTAAATTTAAAATAAAAGGCAATATTAAATATACATGACCCTGTCATGTACAAATAAGTGAAGCTTTCATGTAGTTGTATATCAAACTGTACAAGGATGACTTCAGGCTGAAAAGATTGCGAAACAATTTTGTTTGATTAAGGGGATATAAAACTAGATTGTCATAAAGAATGCTAGGATTACAGACTTCTATATAAAGACATGCTCACTACATCTATTAACGTGGGTAAAGAATTGTATAGTTACCAGAAAAGGAAAGTTATGTGTTCAGAAAATCCAAAGATATTCGATGTTATTTTTATGACAATATGCAAGTCTTGAAATAAGTATTCATGTATTTTTAATTTTGTTTATATTATGAAATTAAAATAATCCCAATTACCATTGCAAAAACCCTCGGGATAATATATGATGAATTCTAGCATGTTTCATTCATGATCTCTCTTTTGAGTTTCACAATGGTCTTATTGGGTAGTTTTGTGTGTGTTTATGTTTTATGCACTTTATATTTTAGAGCAGTCTTAGCTTCACAGAAAAATTAAGGGGAAAGGACAAAGAGTTCTTCTATACCTCCTGCCCCCACATATGCTATCAACATTCCACACCACAGTGGGGCATTTGTTACAATCAATGAACCTATCACATCATTATCACCCAAAATCCATAGTTTACATTAGGGTTCACTCTTGTACATTCTATAGGTTTGGACAAATGTATAATGACATGTATCCACCATTGTAGCATCATACAGAATAGTTTTACTGCCCTAAAAGTCCTCTGTGCTCTGCATATTCATCCTGCTCTCCCTCCAGACAACCACTGATCTTTTACTGTCTCCCTAGTTTTGCTTATCCAGAATGTCATATGGCCAGAATCATACAGCATATAGCCTTTTCAGGTTGGCTTCTTTCACTTAGCAATATGCACTTAAACTTCTTCCATGTCTTTCATGGCTTGCTAGTTCATTTCTTTTTAGTGCTAAATAATATTCTATTGTCTGAATGTCCCACAGGTTATGTATCCATTCACCTATTGAAGAACATCTTGGTTGCTTTCAAGTTTGGGCAATTATGAATAAAGCTGCTAGAAATATTCACATACAGGTTTTTGTGTGGACATAGTGTTCAACTCCTTTGAGTAAATACCAAGGAACATGATTGCTGGATCATCTAGTTTTGTAAAAAACTGCCAAACTGTCTTCCAAAGTGGCTGTACCATTTTGCATTTTCACCGGCAAAGAATGACCATTCCTCTTGTCCCACATCCTCGCCAACAATTGATACTGTCAGTGTTTTGGATTTGGGCCATAAATGAATAAACCAAGGCTCCAGGGGAAATAAGGGAGGGAAAGGCAACCAATGACTGATAAGTTTGAAACCAGCTATCACCATGGGCAACCAAAGCTTACTCCTACAGGGTAACTTGGAGCAATGGTGCTCCATATTCCTCAAAATGTGATGTGTAACAGTACCAGTCCTTCTACTGTTTGAGACTGATCCAGGATGAAGAATGCATAAAAATTAATAGTATAAATACATTATTATAGCAATTTGACAGTTATGTGGCATCTATTTTTTTAATAATTCATTTATTTTTATTTTTAAAATATCAATCCATGACAGATTAAAAATAAAAAAGGCAAAACTAGTCCAAAAAAGTGTAGAACACAAGGCCCAAATCATTTCATACAAGAAGCAAGGGGACCTGGGGTAGTTATACGTCAATACCCATCTGATCAGTACAGAGTTGAAACAGTATCCAGGAATATTCATTTCCCAGCACTTTTAGCACACACTTCTAGCTGTGTGCAATAAAGTGATGAGCTGGGACAGACATGAGGAAGTCATTGATGGTGTCTGCTACAGACTTGGGTTGGGTCAATAAAGAAACAAAACTAAGAAATTGATTCAACCATTACATCTCTATAATCATTCTGATAATGAGTAAAAGGCTAAATAAGCATTAGTTTACTGCATGCTAAACAAGGATAACAGAAATCTAGAATTAGATTATGCACAGATAAAATGTTTCATTCAAAAGTATCCATATTTTCTACTAAGAAAGCCAAAGATAAGCTCCTCCTACTCTTCCTCCATTCCCAGAAAGCCAGGGTACTTACCTTAAGTTCTGAAGTTCAGAAAATTAGATATTCTCAACCAAGATTCTGAATCTTCAGCAAGTGGTCCAAAGTTTAGAGATGATTAGAACTCATTCTTGTGACTAAGACACTTACTGATACTTGCTTATGACTCCCTTGGTTTCTGGCCTTATTCACCTGGTCTCCCAGCTTCCTGCTGATTCTGTAAGCTCCCATTTTTTCCCCAATAATTTCCTTTTTTACTTAAGACAGCCACAATCTGACTCTATTAATGGAAACCAAAAGTTGTCATGATATGAGGTGAAGAATCAGAGCTCTGATTCATGCCTATTCAGTAATTTCCTTGAAGTGAGGTCGGTCTCTTTGCCAATCTTGATCTCAGTTTTCACAATTGTAAAATGGGACTAGTTTAGCAGTGTGCTTCAAGGGACATTGGTCTGTGAGATGTTCCCTGAATAAAAGATTCTTCCTTTGGAGAATCTAATTGCATACTTGGGCTATTTGAGTTTCTGGAAATTTCTCCAGTAAATGATTTAATTTGACTTTAACCCAGCATTTCCCAAGCTTAATCATGGAAATCTTGTTTCAGAAAACATTAACATCTCATAGACTCAGTCATCACAGATTATTTTGGCAAGAGACATTGGCTCCAGCAGTTCATTTTTCTTTGAATTCGCACCTGACATTGAACTTTATCAATAAACACTCATGAGGCCTTTGAGGAGTCTTTGTATTAACCCATTATAATAGGGCGTTCTTAAACTTCAGGACATATAAGAACTATTTGAGGAGCTTGTTATAATGCAGGTTGCTGAGCACCACACAAGGTTTGCCAATTCAGAATCTTCTGGAATGGAGACAAGGAATTAGAGCTCAGAATTACTCCACAGGTGATTATGTTGTAGGCAGTCTTCAGTCTATAGTATGAGAAACTCTATCTTATGTAACACTTTAGTGAAAGGTGGACTATATTCTTTATCATTGGAAAAATCAAAAAGTCATATATCACACACATATATCACAATAATATATCCCACTGGTCAGACCATTGATCATCATCTGAAAGTTATAGATGAAGCAAGTTCACAGACAACTTGTAAACATCCCCTCAAAACTTACTGAATAGCTCTGATCTCAACTTCAGAAATATGTAATATTAAAATGTGAATGTGGCTTTAGCTGAAACTCTGAGGTCAATAATTTACACAACGTCTAGTTAAAATCTGAATAGTCACAGCTGGGCACAGTGACAGGCGCCTATAGTATCAGCTATCCGAGAAGCTAAGGAAGAGGGATTGCTTGAGCTCAGGAGTTTGAGGCCAGACTGGGCAACATAGCAAGACCCCCTCTCTAAAAAGAAAAAAAAAGAAAGAAAAGTCTAAATCGTCAAAAAAAAAAAAAAAGGAGCAGTCTCTCAGATGTCTCTCTCACTTCTGCTACCTACCTATAGTTTATTCAGTCTCACCATAAACTGACTTAGTGAGAAATCAAGGTTAAAGGAGTGGCGAAGAAATTTAAGTTATCTAATTTTGTGACTTATTAACAACTCAAAGAATCTCATGATAGGAAGGCTGGAATGAATAACTAAAATGTTATTTTTAGACTATCTGTGAATTTCATTTTCTCTCATTACCACAAATGATGAAAAATTAGCTGTCAGAAATTTCAAAGCAAGACAGCAGAACATGATAGAAAAACTGAAATTAATCAAGTCATCATCTTCTAAAACACTTTTCCTCTGTTAGAATTCTTCAGGTAATAAGATGAAGATAACAATACTACATTTCTTTACAATATGCTGTACATTTTCTTACAAGAAAAAACATGAGTTATGGGTACCAGTGACATTTATTGGACACAAGCAAACTTTTTGTTCCTGGGCCACTAGTTATATTTACTGTAAGAAAATCCTACAGATGATTCACAGGGTTTTAGGATAATTTACTTTTATCTTTACAGCCCAAATGTACAGACAACTTGCTTGTAAATAACTCGCAGGGATCACAGTGTCACATCTAGGATATTCTGTCTTATTTTACTTTGATAACCAGAGTTATAACCTCTTTACAACTGGGAAATGGCAATAAACAGTGCTGTGCTTATTCTTCGACAACTCCATGAAACTGGCATCCTGGCATATATTTTTGAAAGGGTTTCATATAACAAAAGGTAGAAATCTTTCTTTCTAAAGGGCTTGAAAATTTCCTGAAACAGATTTATGAGTTTCATTTTATTCCTCTTGCTCCACAGTTGTTTTGGCTTAGTATATACAACATATCGACACCTAAAAATGTAGGGTTACAAAAATTAGTACATATCTCATCAGTTTCACAAAGTTACATCCTTTCTTATTTGTGCAAGTTTATGTTTTATGTATTACTGCATCAAGAGTTAGATTTTAAAATATGTCATGAAACTCTTACGGATCCTTATGGAAATCAGGGATTTAATTTTTTTCTTTGTTGCCGCACTGCACTGTCTCAAGGGTGGCTGCATTCTGTAGATCTGTGACAATCTCTGGAACATAAACATGCTGCTCAATTGAAGAGTCACTAATCATATCTTGATTATGTTACTTTTGTGTTTAAATTTTCAAGTCCTCACACCCATCCCAACTATTTTTTAGGCCCTTCCTTTAAGACTACCAAAACCAAAACCATAACTGTTCAAACTTGGAACTAAGGAAAGAAAATTTAAAAATGAAGCTGAGCTGGATTTAATTCTATTTAAGAGAACATTGCCTATAGAATGTGTTCACAAGTATAAATTAAGGTTTGAGTCACGCCTTTGGTCTCTCAAAGGGACCTGCTTTGTAGATCCAGGGTACTTTTAATTTTCCAGCTGGGTTCCTGGTTTGCTAGCTAATTGCCCCAAATGTGCAGTCCACACCTGAAAAGGGGGGGGGTTTTCGATGTTGTGGTTTATTAACTAGGTACTTTCCATTCACTCAGTCAACAATTAGAAAACAGAAAGAAAAAAAAAAAAGAGAGAGACTCCTACTTGGTTTTTTACTACAATTAAAGAGACGGAATCTATCAAACAAATACGAAGGAGGGAAACTCCCACATATTTCACCTTGACCTGGCTGGACTGGTCTGATGCCTGTAAGGGGCGGGTGCTCATTAAAGATGTGGGGGAAGCTGTTAGTGGAAAAATGAGAGGTCAGACTTCACCACGGGGAACCCAACCACTCCTGCCCCTAGAGGAAAAAGAGAACCATCACTATGTCTCAAACGGGAAAGAGTGCTTGTTTCTGACGCGGGGGACTGGATTCCCTCCCTCGGTTTAGCACGGTAGTGACAGGACCCGAGGAGGCGCGCCGCTTCCCCGACAGTTGCCCAGCCTGACACCCGCTCCCCGCTTGCACCTAAATGTCTGAGCTGCAAGCAGGCAGAAATGCCCTCCCACCTCCTCTCCCTAGCTTCTGTCTTCCCGCTTTGTTGCCGTCTGTAACTTCTTTGTTCCGTTTACTGAGAAGGTGACGCTTAAAGTCAAAAGACCCACAGTAACTAGCAAAGGCTCACGGCCACCATCAGACCTTGGGGGAAAGCAGGACTGTTCACCCAAGGACTGAGGCTCCGACTGGAGAAGGAGCAGCGAGAAATCTGGGCCAGTAACTCCGGGAGCAGCCCCTGCGGACTGGTCCAATTCTCCAAGGGCTGGGGAGCCCCCGGGCAGCCTTATGATGAAGCAGAGCACGAGCTCTTAACTCTGCAAGCAAAGTGGGCAGTGCGCACCCCCGGAGCAGAGGGTGTTGAGGGCGGGGAGAGGCCCCAGGACTCCAGTTTGTATGCAGCAGCTGCGGGGCAGTGAGTATCTCTGAACAAAGCAGCACGCAGCGTGGGGCTGAGAGATTGGGGTTTGCTCGCAGCTGCCGCCTGTGCTGAGCGAGTCTCCCACCACACCCGCTAGGCGAGCACTGGGGTGCAAGGAATCGGGGGAGGAGGGAGAAGGGAACGCAGCGTGCCATTCTTGTTGCGCGGCTACGCATCAGTTCTTTTGAACCATGGGAAGGAATGGCAACTATCAGAGCCAAGGGGGAAAAAAAGAGCTAGAGTGAGCAAAACAAAGAGCGAGTGTGGGCCGCGGTGACTTCATGCCTCACCAATGTCCCGCCCACGCTGCTCCGAGCTGTTGCTGCTGCTTGCAGCCGGGGCCGCCGCCGCGCCTGCCGGCCTCCGGGGCGAGGCGCTCGGGAGCGTGGGGCGGTTTCCTAGCAACTCTCGGCCGGGTGTGAGCCCAGCTACTCCCGGGTCCTGAGCCCCCCGGGGGGCCAGGGCAGGACCACCTCTCCCCAGCCTATCACTGGCCTCGCCTCCCTCGCGTCCTCGCTGGGTGCACCCCAGAGCGCGCCAGCTGTCTGGGCTCTGGGCAGCAGGACGCCTGAGCTGCGCACTGGGGCCAAAAGGACAAGGGTACGAAGCCCTCGCCCTGCAAGGCCGGGCTCCTGCACCCCCGCGGACCTCCCCTCCTGCGCTGGCGGCCGTGCGCTCCACTCCCCGCCAGGCAGGGAGCGGCAATGCCTCGCTCTGTGCCTGCGGGTGCCGGCTGGTGCTTCTAGGGCGCTCCCAGAGCCGCCTCCCCCTGCTGCTGGCACCCCGAGTTTCCTCCCTCGCCAGCCAGGACGCTGCCGCCTTGTCGTTGCCCGCTGCTCCGCTGACGAGTCTGCAAAAGTGCAACTAAGTGGAGTTGGCCTCTCTGCCCACCTGTGGAAGAAGCTCGCGCTGATCGATGCGCCATCGACTTTTTTTCCCCTTCGGCCTCGCCGGCGTCCCCTCCCACAGCTGCAGCATCACCCAGTGAATGTACATTAGGGTGGTTTCCCCCCCAGCTTCAGGCTTTGTTTGGGTTTGATTGTGTTTGGCTCCTCGCTAAGCTGATTTATGCAGCAGAAGCCCCACCGGCTGGAGAGAAACAAAAGCTCTTTTCTTTGTCCCGGAGCAGGCTAGGGAGCCCTCGCTCCCGTCGCCGCCCCGAGCCCTCGGCCGTCGAAGGAGGTGCTTCTCGCGGAGACCGCGGAACCCGCCGTGCCGAGCCGCCAGGGCCGCCGGGGCCCTGAGATGCCGAGCGGTGCCCGGGCCCGCGTCCCCGCACCGATTGCGCTGAGCCGCGGGGTCCGCCTGCCGGGCCTGCGGGAAAGGTCCTAGCGACACTCGGCTCGCAGGCCCCGAGGTGCGCCCGAGAGGCGCAAGCGCGCGTCCTCCGTCCGGAAAGCAGCCAGGCGGCGGGCGTGGGGCGGGCTGCTTTGCATTATGTGCGGCTCGGCCCTGCCTTTTTTTACCGCTGCATTGATCTGCCTGCAGCACTGCCGGCGAGGTCCTGCCTCGTTCCTCCGAGCGGCCTGGGTGTTCTCACTTGTTCTTGGACTGGGCCAAGGTGGTAAGTTGTTTTGTTTTGTCTTGTTTTGTTTTCTTCTCTTCCCCAAGGGTCTTGGGCTGGCACGAAGAACTGCCCCGTCAGAGCATCCCCGCCAGGTAAGTTGCGGGAGTTAGTCTGTCTGCCCTGAGAACTTCAAAAGGGCAGAAATGTGGCAGCATCCTCCATCGCGGGTGGCCTTTGGGAGGCCAGGTGTCAAGCATTTCTGCCCCGGAGCGACAGCAATAACTAATTATTCTAGGAGAGTCTGTGTGTTGCTCCTGGTGTTGGGAAAGTAGTAATAGAATAGAAGTTTGGAAGACGGGGTTGTATTTACAGAAGCCATTTAGGAGTTCTGGTCCATTCTTGAGGGTATCGTATGTGCAGAATGTGCTCCCCATCTTTCTAGCATTGGGTCTGCTCACCAGTAACTTGCATTTGACTCAAGGTTATGAATAAGCTGGTTATATGGGAGTGAGTCTTCCATTTTTGAGTCCAGAAAAGAAAAAGACAGCAACATGTGAGTTTCTTCTATCCTAGTGCTGAATCTGAATGAATTAAACACAATATTCGTGCTTTAAGTCACCGTCCTTTTGGCTTTATTTAAAACAAAGAAAAAGAAAGATAAGAAAAAGAAAGAAGGAAAACAACTTTGCTAGCTAAATGATCCCTCACCGAGATGGTCTCTGAGACTGAGAAGCAGAGAGCACACGGGAGTGGGATGGACAGTTTTCAGTCCAAGCAAGCCAAATATGTCAGACTTACCTTGATTTGGAGAGGTTACCTCTTCATAAACTTTATTGTCCTCAACTGTAAAATGAGGATAATAACACCTGCCTTCCCTAAATCACAAAGAAAAGTTCAAGTCAAATAGTGCATGAGAGGGTGTTTGGGGACTTTCAATTTAAGTAATCAAAATCAAATAAAAGGTGGTAGCATTGGATTGTTGCCAAACCATAAAACTCAGTAATAGTACTGAGCATCAACGCAAGATGAGTTCTTACAGGTTTTCAATATAGGCCAAACATTTATTTTTGCCAATGCAATGAGTGTTGCCATACTTGTTTCTTTTTTTTATTTCACTTTTTCTCTGTTTGGTCACCAAGCCTTTAAATTCTATTAGAGTCTTTCTGTGACCTCTCAGGCTCAAAGACAGTTTAATTAATAGTTCTAATTGTTTTGTAGACTAAAATTTACTTCTACGCTTTGAATCGATGCGCCAAGTTTCTGCCTGAAGCTAATCAAAACAGTTAAGTCATAAACTTATAAATAGGGCTTATAATGGAAGCATCCAACTAAATTCACTTAATTGTTGCATGTATAGTTGTCTAGTATTTGTTTCAGAGAGATTTATCCAGTTGTGTGAAATGGGGGCAATTAGAATAAATTTTTTTCTTGTGGTTCTTTTTGGCTTATGTTTTAATTTCAAAATAAGTGAAACTTCAGAGAAAGGAAAAAGTAACATTCATTATCAGTTATCTCTTAAATAGAACATGCATATGTTGCAGCACATTTTCCGCTGAGCATAATTCCATACTGTTTTCAGTAAGTAATAAAGTGTTTTTCTAGATTTAGTAAACACACACTACTAACGTGACCAAAACTTGTGTCAACAGTATTTTTCCCCAATACATAGGCAAAGAAAAAAGTCCTACTTGCCTCTAGAATTTCCTAATAATAGTAATATTTGTAATGTTCATTGTACTTATAAAGATTAATCAAGTTCTTGTGAAATAGCATTGCATTTTCATCCAGAGACTATAACTGATTTGAAGCAAATATTATGAATGGGCCCCTTTGCACCTGCAGACCTGAAAAGGGAATGTTTATCTGAAATCAGAACAAGGCATCCTTTTCCCAGCCTTTGTCAATATACAAAGGTTTCTGATGTATACTGATTTGCATGGCAGTTAAAAACATGCAAAAAATGTAAATTATAGCTAGTACAACTCAGAAAATTAGAGAACAGCATAAACTGTTGTACTTTTGTGATATAGCTACAAGTCTCAAATTATATGTCTTTACAGTGCAAATTAGATGCTTAAAGCAGAATAGAAATTTAGGTATCAGTTACAAAGGAAATCTTGTTCCCTTGCTCAGTAGTTTACACCAAGAAAATGCTGGAGGCAATAAAGCCATGCAAAGAGACCATAAGCTGCACAAGAACAACATAACTTTGGATTAAATTTTTGAATTAGAATTTATAGGTCTCAAATACATAGTGGACTTTTAAAATAATGAATAGATAGTAAGAAGTGGGGGATGATATTATTAATAAAATCCAAAGATTCTGATGGAGAAAAAAAATTACTGCAGTTTGTTTTTCAACTGTTCCTGGTGGAAATTACTGACAGTTAGAGAAACAAGACCACTATAAAATGGTTAATGAATAACTGGAAGACATAAAGAATACCAGTGGTTAATATTTGAAGAGTTAATGTAGCGACACTGTTGTTTCTTTTAAAAGATTAAGATCTTTTGTTACATAAATTTTTGTATGGCAATATGTGTGAAAAATTTCAGAACTCTAAATTTCTTTTAAAAAGTGGTAACTATTATTGCAATGAAATTTAACCTTCTATTTATTCAGCTAGCAACTATTTATTCTTTTAAATAACAACCAACTGAATTAGCATTGTTTTGTGACTGTAGCATTATTTTCCTATGAAACATACTTCATAGCATAAGTGTTCTCGGAATTTTTGTGCTTATCTAGAGTGGTTGGATATTTAAGAGAACCAAGACATCATTTTAAAAAAATCCAGTCTTCCAAGTTATTTGCATAATAAGCATCCAAATGAATTCTATCTTAATGCATCTGGGACACTATGTGATCAGTTAAGAAGTCATCTATGCTATAAGGAACCACTATATACACCCATCATGTGGCTTCATTAACTATCAACTCAAAACCAACAACTTCTTTCATCTCTGCTCCCATGACCACCCTGTTCTCCCAACTAAATATTTTGAAGCGAATATCTCATATCATCGGATTTGAGAATATTTCACCAAATCAAAATTACTACTGGAGGAGGAACACACTGTTAATTCCAAAGCATGAATTATTTTAGTTGAAATGTATGGCCACAAGAATGTTTACAATCTTGAAAGGGAGGAATTATAGAAAAGAGGGAGGCAAGGAAAGACAGCGTTTCAACCATTTACTTTTCAATGGTTCTATTATGGTACCATTGAAAATATTTTTCTTTAAAGAGTATGCAAATGTGATAATTTTTTTATATGCATGTTATATGAAGAAAAGAAAATAACACAAATATACTTCCCAATTAATTGCTTTATCCCAATGGAATCACAGCAGGTATACATTGTTAAAGTTTCAGTTTTATGGATCCACACCTCCTTGTATCATCGGTTTTTCTCCCGTTTACTAGATCATCAATGGCAATATCCATATGTGTTGCAATATCTCTCATCTTCTATTTTTAACTACCCTTTGCTATAAGTCCTTGAAAGAATTTTCCATAACTCTTTTCTCCAATTCTCCTCACCTTCTCTTTGAATCCACTGAAGCTAGGCTTTCTTTGTCACCTCTGCAGTTTCACTCTGTTAAAACTGGGGTGACCTCCACATTGTCAAATCCAATGGCTAATTCTTAGTCTTCATCCTGCTTGACCTATCATCTGTAGGTGAGTTGACACTGTTGACTTTGCCCTCCTTGGAACCAATTTTTCCTTTGGCTTCCTGGACCCACACTCCTTGGTTTAATCTTCTTCTCTATCTCTGATTTCCCAGCCTCTGAATGTAGGAGTGGCCCAGGACTCAGTCCTTGGGATTTCCCTTTTCCATATATACTGAGTCAGGTGGGCTGATCTGGTCTTTGGTCTTAAATACCACTTTTGTACTGACGCCCCTCAGGTACATATCTCTAGTCCTGACCTCTTATCTGATCTCCAGAGGGTACAGCAAACTGTCCGTGCAGCATCTCCACTGTGTAGCTGAAGGCAAAATGAACCCTCACGCATTCAAAACCAAACTCCCAATTCTCTCACCCAATCTTCACCATAACACTATAAAAAAGGTAGAAATACAGTCCTTGTTTTAGAAATGAGGAAACTGAAGCACAGGCGAGATACGTTGCCCAATGTCACTTAGCTAGTACGTAGAAGAGATGGGATTTGAACATAGTAGAGAGAGCCTGAAATTTCTTTCATTATATGAGCTTCCTAAGTAGCCTCCTTCATTTCAGACCTTTGTCTGCATTTTCTCTCTCTATGAGAATCTTTCCATGGTTTCTCATTGTCTTCAGGCTCTTCAGCACGAGGTAAAACTCTCTCCCAGAACACCCCGGGCCCAACCCTGCCTTGCTTATGTCCTGTGTCAGCATCCACCTGTGACCGCCTTGAGTGGAGAGACTGTGCCTGTTGTTTTTGTGTCTCCGATGCCTGGCACACAGTCGGTCCTGAAAAAGTATTTAGAGTAAATGACTCCATGGATGATGTGAGGACAATAGTGAGCAATTTAAAATTGGGCAGCTAAGCAAATAAGCTCTAATCAGCTCTAATCCTCACTAGAATTTGAACTTAGAGGAAATAAAGTTTTCTTCTAAAAGTGGGTTACACCATAAAAGACTTTTGTTTCTGCTTTCCCAGTCCACTCCAGAAAGCAGTCTCTTGACCTTGCAGGCAAAGCTTTGGTAAAGATTAAAAATGAGACTTTAGTATTCTTTAATCTTATATTTTTACGTTTGTCTTGCTTTCACAGTTTCTGTGACAGTTATTTTTATTGTTGATAATAAAGTATGAAAAGTAATCCTGATTCTTTACCCTCAGTGCCCATTTTATTTTATGTTATTTATTTTTTAAATATTTAAATTCTCAATCTGGGAGCATAGATTCCAGTTGCTCTGAATGTATACACCCCTCAGTGTCAATTTTAAAATTGATTTCTATTTAGATTACACAAACTGGAAATTGTAGTCAATTTTAACCAAATACTTTAACAAGTAACAAAAATACAAGCATTCTAACTCATTTAATCACTATTCATTCAGACTTTATGAAAGTACTTTAAAGCTATAGGCTCTATGACAGGCACTATACTGAGTTCTGGAATTAAAAGAATAACAATAGTTAAACTTTGTGGAGTATTTTCTGTAGGCCAGGCACCCTCCTGGACACATAGTATGAAAATATAATATATCCTTTAGTGTTCACAACTCTCTGAGTTATGTACTCTTATTTCCATCTTATAGGTAAGAAAACCAATTAAGGAGGCATTGAATGAATAACTTTTCCAAGATCTCTTAGCTGTTAACAGCTAATGTTAATAAGTAATGGACACAGAATTCAAACCTGTGTGGCTTGAGTCAGCATTCTCAATCATTATAGTCTTATAGTCTTATAGAGTGAAAGGAATCCTTGGAGGGTTCAGCTGTAGTGCTTCTCTGGCCGTGGCCCCAACCACAGGCAGGAACTCCACCCAGAATCGGTCACTCCCTGTAGATCAGCTCCATAAATCTCTGCTCAAACAGCCCCAAGCTACTTTCAGGGCCTGCCTTCTGTGGGTCAACTATGCCACCTATGTGTCAAACCATAGGTGAGGGTGGCCAAAGGCAGCTGATGCTGGAGAAGGAAACAGAGCTTGGATATGCAGGCTGAAGTGTCCACGCAGATAAATGACAGGCTACTACGGGTACAGAATAAATGTAGACATTTGAGAGAAGAGGGGCAGATCATGGGCTGGAGCGGCAATGCTACCACACACTGCCAGGTCCCCGGCCAGAAATCTAAAGAGTTGGAAATTCTAAATTCTAAACTCAGACCTAGCCATCTAGGTCATTATAAATGTACATTTGTCAAGGAAGAAAGATAGAACTTATTTTACCTACTGGTTTCTTAGTTTGTAACTGTTAAATATTTAGTCTTGTTCTGCCTGCTACCATGTGTACTCTTGCTCTTGGCCCTGAAAAAGTTAGGGGTAGACTTGCCCCCTAGTTTAAATATTATTGGGGGGAAAAAACAAACAACAAAAGAACCAGAGACCATTGCATCAGGAGAACTACCTCGTGTCAAGGTGCTTTTTTATTTTAGTAACTGATCCCTTTTGGTAAGCTCCAAAATGTATAGAGATTACATCAAATTCTCTCTTACATACAGTGTTAAGTGGGAGTCCACTGCGTGCATATTCTTAATTTAGTTTTACTTATTTTCCTCTATTAATTTAAAACATGTCACAGGAAAGAACATTTTACTGACATGAATGACCTAATTTGGTCATATTACTCAGCTGGCATATATTCAATATTTAATATCTATAAGTGATGGATATGTAGAAAAAAATGCAGCCACACTGCCTTCATGGAGTGAATGAACTATTTTTTTTCAATTCAAAATCAATCTTAATGTGACCTTATTTCTATTTTCACAGTAAGTTAATATAATTCACACACCAAAATAAACATAGTGAAAGTTAGAATGGCTTCCATTGGATTTCATAATTTAATTAAAATAGCCCCACCCTTCAACAGAAGTACTGGAATAAATTCTTGCTAAGAAACTATTCCTGTTAAACGGATGCATTAAAATTATCTTCCCTGAGTTATTTAAAAAGGTCTCCACCTAATATTAGTTCAGGAAATAAGAACAGGATTATTAAATTAAAATTGCAATGTTACATTACAGTGGTGTTTTCAGATATATACTCTTAAGATGATTTTAAAAGATGCTTTGATTTTGAGTGCTGTTATTCAAAGTACTAAAAGTTTATATTTTAAAACAGCACATAAAGCCTTTAAAAGTGGCTTTTCATGCTGACCTTATCAGTAAGCCAACCATCACTGCTATAGTGGTTTTAGAAATGATTTATCTCTTTGCCAGGTGTTTTTTGTGTTTTGGCCTGGTTTAATTGACAGATAGTATTAGATTTGTCAAAGACAGAATCTGTTGCCATTCCAGATCAGGATTGATACAGTTTGTTTATTCTAAAGGATTCCCAAAACATTCACAGTCCCTGGATAATACAGGGTAAGAAACCAGAGTAGCTGTCAAGGGCTAGTTCAAGCCAAAGTTGATGAGAGGGACTGAGTTTGGAAGTAGAAGGACAGACTGGTTATGAAGACAGGAGGATGGAAGACTGGAAACATTTCAGCACTGAAGAATCGCACCAGATATGTCTTATTAGATATGTGAGATGTGCAGTGGATTTTGGCCAGGAATGTTTTGATGAGGCATGTTTGATGCCTTGTGAGGAATTTCAAGGCCACATGATGCTCTGTGATATCCGATGGGACTGTGACGGCATGGAAGAGGGGAAGGGGCTCCTGAGAACATGCCCGTGGCCCACTACAAGCAGCAGCATAGTGCATCTGGAGAATGAGGCCCAGTGCACCCTGGTAGGGAGCACATGCTGTTAGTATACATGTCTGGGGCTTATCCTTGTCTACGAAGAGCTCAGCATGGCACTGATGCCATAGCTCACTGCTCTCTGAGGTGAGATTATCTGGTGATAGACTTGTTAGGGGCAAAGACTGACTTATAGTCATTATGAAAGTCAGATGTCAGGACTTTTCGCGTAAATTCTACCTCACAGAGATGAGTTGATTTTGAAGCTAAAAAAGACAAGTGCCACTTCTGACAGAACTACTTGGCAAGAGTAGAAATGTCAGAGCAATCATTGGATGGTACACTCCTCATCTTCACAGGGTAAACTTCTCAAATACTGCCCAGATGGCATGTATTATTTTCTCCTACACTGGATAATTATCAATTCTTTTGAATTTGCTTTTTTTCAGCAAGAAAGCCCATGTATGGAACCAAGTTGTTCTTGGCCCTTTGGACAAACTAGATGCTTCTATCCCTATGTTAACTTCAGGCTCTAAAGTACACCGGAATTGGGCCTTCAAGTTCTGTAAGGCTGTTGTGGTTGCAATGGACCTACCAAATGGCCAATCCACTTGAGGATCTTTGTCAGGTGTCCTTATTGACAAGCAGGGAATGAACTACCCAGTAAATCCCAAGAAATGCTAAATTACCTCTCCTTTTGGAAGCCGACTTCTTAAGCCTGCTTAAGCCACTCTTATGCACTAATTTCGTAGGAGGAATTTGCACTCCCAAACACTTTACACTTAATGGTGCAAACTCACCTTTCTGGACCTTTGAGGATGTTGTGCAGTAAGTGGCCAAGGATGGTCCAAATGCGTTGGTAATAGAAGTCCAGGTTATTGGGTCTTTCCCAGATAAACAGGGACCTCTTCCCTCCAAAAGACCACAGGAGATGCCGTATGAACACTGGGAGACTGTCAGGAAATTCCAGAGTCTGAGAGGGCATCACCAATAACTTATATACCCATGGCATATTTGGTAAAAGATCTTTCATTCATTTTTTTCCTAGATCATTGGCATGCAAAGGCAAAATGTGGTGGAAATCTGGGTGCCTCAGGGTTGTCCAGGAGGCAAAAAATTAAGGGCCACAGGTACTCATGCTGCATATGAGAACACAGAAGCCTAAAACCACAGTGTTTGGAGTTTGGTTGTTAATTATTTGTGAATCCAGGCCAGCAGGGGCAGATGATTTGAGCTATCTCTGTGTACTCAGTGGATTGCAATGTGGGTCTGGCAAGGTGAGGAGACATCCTATAGTCCCAGACATGGTGAGAGAGTAGCTCATCCAAATACTAGTTGATTGTATATTTTAAAAGGCAGCTTGGGGGGCTTTAGCAGAAGTGTTTTGTTTGACCCTAGAGGGGGTCAAGTATTGGAAGACAAAAGAGATCTGAGGTCCAAGGTGAAGCTGAGTAGGAAACGGAGATGCTCAGGTATCAAAAGACTAGACATGAGGTGCTGGATATTGGGGGATAATTTGTGCCTCTGAATAGACTACTGCGATTTTGCCAGTTTTTATTGATCCAGCTGGAGGGGCTGACTGTTAATAGCAACCTAACAATACTGTGTGACTTTTACCAGACAGCATATATTTGGGACACAGACAATAGAGATGCAATCATGTAATAAAAGAGCCTGGGAAATTCCTTAAGGAAGTTTTCTCTGACCCTCCTGTCTCAACTTGAGGTGACATCCTTCTGTTATCTGCTGCCTGCTGTTCCTTTTTACAGCACATTTGTTAAGGTTCTGTCTTGTGTCAGGCTTTGCTGTTACTCTCTAGAAGCTTCACACAGGCAGGTACCCTCTCCCTAACACCCTACACATTGCCATGACTTAATCCCAGGTATTAAATAATTGCCAAAACATTTATGGATGGAGAAATGCCATGAAAATCTTAACAACTTCAGAATTCCTTAAGAAGTGAAGTTTTCTTTCCTTTACTCCTAGATAATAATGTCCTTCCTCTTTTCCTAAATCTTTGCCCATTCTCTTCCATCTAATCAAGCAGCTCTTAATAATTCTAACAGAGCTACCCTTGAGCAGGAGAAAAACAGTTCCAGTAAAACCCTAGTTACTTAGAATGCATGTGAAAGGGGGTATTTTACTGAATCAAATTCTATGGCCATTCATATGCTGACTCTTGCTTTTGAAAATCTTTTTAAGGTGTGTATGTACACTTTCATGTCTTGGTACATCATTTATATTTTAAATTTTCATTGATATTTGAGGAAAGCCTCACAGTTATCATTTGAACAGATTTGCAAAGCCTCACAGTTACTGTTCAATCAGTAAAGCAAAAGGTACTGCTTGAGCATGTACTCCTGCATTTGGCAATTCTGTGGGGACAGAGAAGTGAGGTGTCACATAGATGGGATAGCTGGCCCTGAGGAACAGTGTGAGCACACAATACAAAATAGTGGCATGAGGCTGAGGTGGGTGGCTTGGTCATTAGTGCTATAGGGCTTTCGACTTCTGATTCAGACAGGAAATAGGTCAAATGTATCTTAATGCAAGACAGACCTCCAAGTCTTTTCTAAATATTAATACTTAGTTTTAGTTTTTCCTATACTTTATCAAGGAATTAAAGTGTAGAGCACTGATTAATTGAAGGTTCCAGCTACTTAGATTTTACTATACACACATGATACACCTTTTTTGGGCATAGCGTATTTCTAGAAACAGTCTTAAAAATGTATCAACATAAAGCAAAATCCAGGCTGTGTGTCCTGTACCCTAATGGTACACATGATTGCTTGCATTGTTTTTAGCAGTTAGTGGAAACTTTTACATGTGTATGTAAAGGCAGGAAGAACAGAAGTGTGAGTGTTGATTTATCAAATGAATAGAATGGGGATATCAACACGGCAGAGTTCAGGGACAACCTGTAGAGAACAACAGGGCCCTGTGTGTGCTGGGAGCAGTGCAGAATGCCCAGAGGGGTGAGTGCAGTGGCGGGACAAAGCCCCCCAGGGAAGGCATCCTGAGCTGAGTTCCAGAGTTGACTGAGAGAAGGGGACAGAGTTGGGAGAAGACTACCCTGAAAGTCGTGGCAGGAAGCACATCAAATCAGAAGGAGAAAGAGAGAGAGCACATAGGATGCTTTGGTCAATGCAGGGGAGACATCCATTCATCCTCTCATTTGACAAGTATGTAGTGAGCATTTCCATTGTGCCTGGTATTGCTCTAAGCCATGGGGACATGGCAGGGTGCAAAACAGACATAAACATCTGCTATCATGGAGCTTACGTTCTAATGGGAGGAGACAGACAGACGTTAGACAAAATAAAGACATAGATTATATAGCATGCTAGATAGTTTTATGCATCTAGCACCTTCGGTAGAGACAAAGAAACCCAATGGGTAGTCAGGAGTGCTGGAGGAGGAGGTGGCATTTCAAATAGGGTGGTCAGTAAAGGCCTCATGGAGAAGGTGACATCTGAACCAAGTCCTGAGGCCTCAGGGAGGGAAATCTGAACAGCATAGTATGTGCCACAATAATGCATTATTATAAAGAAGGAAATTGACATTCTTATTTAGTAAATTCCATAATTTTAACTAAAATCTAATAAGTGCTAATTATTTAACAAATATTTTTCAACAACTGTGTGCAAGCATTGTTCAAAGTATGAAAAATAGCATTAGAAAACAAAAGTCCTTGTCCTCATGAGTCTTATATTTTGGAGGAAAGCAGACTAAATTAAAAATAAACTTGTGGTTGTAAGTATTAATAATTATTTAGTATGTTTGAAGGTGATAAGTGCTATGGGAAAAAGTATAGCAGAGTTACCATTTCAAGTGGATTAAATAAAGTAAGCCTCATTAAGAAAGGTGATGGTTGAGCAAAGTCCTGAAGGCAATGACAGAGAGTCAGATTTGTGGGTAATAGGAGCAAAGGTAGAGAGAAGACTGCATATCAGGCAGTGTGGGAGACAATTTGTAGATCGGAGGATTGAAGGACTACAGGTGTCAGATTGTTCGTGTCTGGATCTTAGGAGGGTGAGTTAGATTGAAAGACAGGAGGTGTTGGCCAGAGAGGTGATGTATGAAATTGGGATTGTAGAGGGATTGCAGTTACTGGTCATTACAAGGTCTATATCTCTGACCCTAGAAGAGAGTAGCTAAATCAGTGTGGAAGACAAAATACTTGGAGGAGAAAAGAACAAGGAACTGATGCATCCAGTATTGCAAAGATGATGTGTGTATATACTGAAATTGTTGAGAATTGACATAGGAGAAGTGTTGGAGAGAGTGATAGTAAGCAAGGAGTCAAAATTTTCTAGAAATGAGAAAGCATTCCCCTGGGGTTAGTAAATCTCAGTAAATACCTGCAATCATTCAGGGTAGTGGACAATATAGTCTGAGTTACAAGTGTGAAAGCTGGGGGTGGGCGGTTAGGGATGAGGGAGAGTGAATACTCTGCAGGTTGCAATGTGAACTGCGGAAGACACTTATCCACCTCCAAGCCCAAGGACATGAGGATTGTGAGAGAAACATCAGCCATTACTCATGAGGTGAACAGGGGAATCCACATCCTCAGGAGAGAGCCAGGTTTCTCTTAGAACAAGAAGACAAAGGGAAGATTCAGAGAAGAGAATGAAATACAGGCAGTTCTTCTGGAAATAGGTTATGAATTTCAGAGGGCACAGGGATGGAATTCTGGAGCTGTAAAAGAGTGGGAGATGGGGAGAAGAGAAGGGTAGAGCAGAGCCTTATGGGGCTTAGAATATGTGGGATAGATGAGAGTAAATCTGGGAGTCTTGGGCTTCTTGTAAGAACTGATACAAACAGAGATACATGAGATTAATCTTCAGGAATTCAAGGTAGATAGTGATGATGATACTGTGAGTGATTGAGGGGGTTTGGGGGTTTGGTCTTGATTCTTATGGAAGGCAAGGAAGAGGTCTGAGGAATCCTGACCTAGTTCCCATATGGGGAGTTCACTCTACCCCATCTCCCACCAAGAGGAAGATGGACTTTCTTCAGGTGCATTTTGCCATTCTCTAGATGATTCAGGTGATTGCTTGAGGAGATATTCAACACCTCAAGATTCTACCGGAAGGTGCTACAAACCAATAATGCTTTGGCAGTGAAGGGGTTTGGGAAGACTTTCCAAATTATCTAATATAGTATCCTCCCTGGAGGAATTTGCTTCTTACTAAATGTATTTGCATATGCATAATATGTAAATTACACACACATGCGTAATACACAGCTAACTAAGTAAACAAAACACAAATAACTAAGCAACATACATACAAAAATCCTGTAATTGAATGTAGAATGTAAGGATCACAGTGCAAATTTTACAAGGATTCAAAAGTGGAGAGATCAGCTACAGCTGAAGGGAGCAGGAAGGATCTGTTGCATAAATGAGACAAGTGTCTAAATTGGACACTGAAGGACTGGCAGGATTGCAACAGAGACAGTGCACAGGGTAGCTGTGCAGGCAGAAAGGGGCGTATATATTGACCATGACATAAAGTGTCAGGGAGAGAAGAAAAAGACAGAGCTGTAGAGTTAAAAATAGGTAGATTTGCTGGAACTTTATGCTATGGTTTAAATGTTTGTGTCCCTCCAAAATTCATGTGTTGGAATCTAATCCTCAATGTGATGGTGTTAAAGGTGGAGCCTTTGGGAGGCAACTGTGTCATGACGGTGGAACTGTCATGAGTAGAGTTAGTGCCCTTATGAAAAGGGCCTGAAGGAGCTTGTTTGCCCCTTTCACCATGTAAGGACACAGCAAGAAGGCACCATCTATGAGGAAGGGGCCGTCACGAGTAGCCACATCTGTTGGTGCCTTCATCTTGGATTTTCCAGCTTCCAGAACTGTGACCAATAAATTCTGTTGTTTATAAATTACCCATTCTAAGGTATTTTGTTATAGAAGCCTGAATGGATTAAGACACATTACTACTCAGGTGGTGGAAATCATCTAAGGGTTTTGTTTTTCTTTTCTTTAATTTGATTATTTAGTAGGGTAGTAATGTGATTACACTGTATCAGGAAAAGAATGTGGGCAACAATGTATGTAATTATATTTAGTGGTAGATGCTATTTGTAAGAGACTGTAAGGAAGTTGTTACAATAAAGCAAATGGTAAATAATGAGGGCCTAAACTAGGATGCAATCATAGGGAATGGAAAGAGGGAACAATGAATGCCAGAGATACTGAAGCAAAAGCAAACATTCTTAGTGACTGACAGATTGTTGGGACTGTGGTTGGAGGGAGAAGTCATGATCAATCACAAAAATTTAAATCAGAATAAACAGAAAAACAATGTAATTAATAGAAATATGTCATTCAAATCAGGAAGAGAAACATATTTTTGAAGACTTATAGATTTCAAAGTTGCAGCAGGAATCTAAGTTGGTTGTCCAGCAGATTGTTGAAAATTCGAGAGAGAAACTTGGGTAGGAGTTTGGAAATGAAGATACTAAATTGGGGGTCATATTCATGAAGGGAGATTTAAAGTCTTGTTAGCTCATAGAGCCATCAAGGTGTGCAGTTTAGAGAAAGATGTAAAAATAGCCTAAAACATAACAAGAGAAGTAGTTTGAGAATGGAAGAATAGTGTCTATTCACTGTTAAAAAGCAGAGGACATTTAAATATTGTTAAATGCTAATTGCTAAATGTACCTAGGAAATTATTGTTTGCCTTTGAGTGAGCAGTTCACTAGAGAGAGGAACCAATCTTGGCAAGGAGAACTCTTCTTTTTCTGAATAAAAGAACCAAGACAATTTTGAAAAGAAAGAACATTATTTAGATATTCTTGGTAATATAAAGTTAGGGTTATATCTTAAGTGGAATGACTTGGTAGAAGTGCTTAGGGATTTGAGGAGAAAGAATTAGAATAGCAAATGTGAAAAAAAAGGGAAAGTCAACAAGAGATGAATAAAAGTGGGGTCTGGGTGGTAGGTGAGGTGCAAAAGAAACTTGGAGGAGATTCAGTCCTTAACAGGCTCATGATAATGTCCATAAGCAGCTTCAAATACTAAGATATACGCTCTTGCTTAGGATGCATCACCCCATTTCTGTCTGACCTACTTCTGTTTACTGTCAACTCCATGTTTTAGAGTTCTTGGATCAGTAGCCTGCCTTCTGTCCCATCGTCTGGCTCCGCTTGAATTTGTCACTTACTCTGCTTCCCTTTGTTCTTTCTGGTGTACAAACTCTTTCATGGTTCTGTAATGTGATCCAGTGGCCCCTATAGTGCATGAGGATTTGCTGCTTCGGTCTCTAGCCCTGAGGAGTCCCAATGGCTCTGTCCATGGTGGAGGCATTAAGGTGTGGGGTGGTTTGGGTAAGGCAGAAAAACCTTGAGCAAGGTAAGGAATGCATCATAAAATCTGGAAAAGTGTCTGAAGATAACAAAGATAGAGAGGGCATATTAAATAAGAACTGTTAACTTTGAAAGAATAGACGTTGATAAGTGTTTGAAGGTGAGAGTGAGGGAGAATCCTACAAGTAGCCAGTGAGAGCAAGGATAATGTCAAAGCCCTGTTTGAACATTTCCCCAAGGAATGATGCACTCTGGATAAAGCTGAGTTTTGATGTAGAGGAAACAGCAGATGGACCATTGTGGGAAGTCTGGAGAATATGGAACAAGAATTTCATAGGAAAATATGAACTATAGTTCATAACATAATATAGCATCAATATTAAATTTCCTGAATTTACCACCTCTGGTATGAAGAAAAAAAATAGAGTCAATGCCGATGAAATTAAATTGAACAAATATAATAGTATTTGAAAATTTTTAAGATAATTAGAGTATTATGGAAGATTAAATATCTATATAATAAGATATAGTTAGGTTAAAATCTTTTGATTATAATCCAGAATTTCCTTTTGCTTGAGCCTTGAAATAAAATGAATTTTAGAAAAGATACAAGTATTTAGAATCATCTTTAGCATTGAGAACAGAGGAGGATTTACTATAGAGAATAGAATATAAAATGTAATATTGATGTATACTTCAAACTATATTAGTATTATTAGTGATAATGATACACTAATTACTAAGATACCTAATCTTACATTGGTATCACTACCTACTCTGTTGAGTTTCTTATACTGCTGAGAGTTAGCAAGAAAGTCTAAATAGAATATAAAAAATAAGTTTTGAATTTGAAAAGATTTTATTGTCTCATGACTAAGCTCAATCCACAGGAAGGAGCAAGAAAATAATTTCCCTATTAATCTGAATTGAAAAAGATATGAGGATCAAATACTTGTAGCAATAAACAATTTTAATTAACCACTAATTGATCTGTAAGTGCAGATATTTACATAAGTTGTCACCGGTTCACTTTCTAAAAAACATATAACTTAGTCTAATGTTTTTCTATAGACTGGCAGGTAAGACATGTATTTTTTCACTGTGCACTAATTGTCCTTTATCCAACAAATTATACTCCTTCTAAGTTAATCGACAATGCTCATTTTAAGTAAACTTTATTGATATAATTACATCAATAAACTGCATCCTTGTAAAGTGTCAATGTATGGGTTTTTACAGATACATAGACTTGTGAAACTACATTCTGCTGTAATCAACATACTGAACCCTTCCATCCTTGCAGAAGTTTGCTCATGCCTTTTTGCTGACAACATTAAAACATAAAACAGTGAATAATCATTCTGCCTTACAGGCAACTGTTGTGTATAGGGATTTTGGTGACCTTTTAAAATAAATCTTTCATATTATAAATTATATCTTAAAACAGCCCCATAAACTGATAGAATTGTACATGCTATAAAGCAAATGTTCTCTGCCGGTCATGTCATTTTAACTTGTGCTCTACTTTAAAAAATGTCACAGCTCAGTGGATGAACATAGCACAGAACAATGGGGAGCATTTTCCCTACCTCATCAGCAAGGAAGCAAAGCCTTAGCAAAGTTAATTTATGAAGTCAAGGTCAGAGAATAGGCAATAGTTAGGACAAGAACAAGTTGCCTTCTTTCCTGTTCCAGATTTGGCTTCCAGGGCAGAACTGGAAATTCACAAAGGGAAACAGCAACTGCGAACACCATTTCGTGTGCTACAGCCTAATTAGCATGCAGCTCAGCGCTGTCCCCTGGCAAGAGGTTGGGGAAACACAGTTGTAAAAGGAGCAGCTCTCCCCTGCGCTGAGCAAGTGCCAGCCAATCTGATTCATGCGTTCAGTGAGGTGTTCAGGCTGGGGCTTTCATGCGAAAACTCAGAGTTTCCCTGGGCATAGAAATAAAATGAATTATGAAAAGGGCACAGAAGTATTAGAGAGATCTTTGACTCAGAGGGTAAGAAATAATTTTACTGGGGAGAATCTAACAGTCTCTTCTTTAGAGTGGGAAATGAGATTACCTTAGCTCTGATGATAGCAAAAAGTAATGATGTCCTTACTTATAGTAAAGAATTATCTTGAGCTATATGGGAATTGTTTTTGAGTCATCACTTAGGGTTAGGGTTAGGGTTAGATACTACTAATTAGCACAGGGTTTTCAGTCATACTTTGAACTAATTGTCTTTTAAATGTTATTCTCTATTCCATCTAGAACAGTGTTTATGTGAAAAGGCTCTGTGGGCAGAACTAGACTTAACCCTGGTCTCTGTATTTACCTGCTGTGTGACTTTGGGATGACACTAAGCCTCTCTAAGCTTTAGCTCTCCATCTGTAAAATGGGCATAGCAGTACTTTCCTCATGAGATTTTTGTAAAGTTTCAATGAGATAATGCACATAAAGCACTTGGTATAAAAGATCAATACACAGTAATCACTTAATAAATATTTGCTATTTTTATTTTCCCTAATTTTATAGTATGGTATATGAGGGCTCTCTGGAAAGTATCCAGCCATTGTATCCATGTATCCGTGGCTGGATACTTTCCAGACAGCCCTCGTATATAGATTATCAAGTGGCAGAATCAAAAGATATAAATATCTTTTAAAACTTTCAAATATAATTACAGGAAAACCAAATTCTAACTGAACTAAAATTCACTTTGAGTTTTAATTTATTAGTACTTTTTTTACTTGGAACTAAATTTCTTTTTTTTTGCTGTAGCATGTTGGTTTGATGCTCTAATCAAGTACATACCTGCAATGTGATTTTAGGTTTAAAAGGCACCATGTAGAAAATACATTCCTACTATCCTAGAGTATTTTTTAAACCTCCTTAATCATAGCATTTAAACTTTTGACATGAATAACAGTGTGCTTTTTTTTTTTAAGTGGGAGAAAGGAAGTCCATACCTGCCAAGAGTTGGAAAGGAATATAGGAAGAGCCCCTGGAACTCCAGTGTGTTAGATTGAAAACATTATTTAGAGGAACAGAGTGGGAAACCGGTAAATATTCTGGCTTTTATAGAAAGGGAGTGTGCTTCATAAACAGGACAGTTGGAATGTATGGAAAAGTTCCAGTGAAAACAAGACACAAAGCACATGACTAATATTGCATTTCCAAGTTAGACAAATGCAGCTTTAACCAGGATTTGCCTGTGAGGGGCCTCAGGAACCCTCCTTGAATCTTGAGATTTTGATCCTTTCTGAAGTTCTGAGTCTGAAGTAGGAAAGCTGTATGGAGAGATGCTGTGGTTTTGACCTCCATTTTCCACCTAAGTTCCTCTCACTTTTTCACAGATTCCACCAGGTGAGTGTCAGAAGACAAACTCATGTGCTCAGGTAAACAAGCAGCTGCAACAGTGAATTAAATGCACATGACAGATATGCTCACTCATCTCTTGCCTACATCAAATAATATATGTCCAGATGTACATAGGATGTAATCTAAAAATAATCAAATAACTATCAACCAGATTTCTGCATTTTACTTATCCTTCAAAACCAGCTTCAGGTCTACCTTTATGCAGAGAAAATCCTACATCTTTAACTAGTGGTGTTCTCTTTCTCTGTTCACATTTACTGTAACCTCAGCATGGATTGCCTTGTTTATTATTTTACTTTCTCATTCAATACCACCAGAATAATTTGCATTTAGGGTGACTTGGGGCTTCAGCTTGCCTGAGAAATTCCAGTATATACCTGTTGCACCAGTGTATTTAATACCATCCCTATTAAGTTAAAAAGTATCCCAGTGTCGATCATAAATCAGAGTCACCCAATGTGTGTAAATGAATCATAGTGAAAAGTTCTGATATGATCCCATGTGACCAGGCTTCTTGTGATGGCCCATTTCAACACAAATGAGGGTCATCAGTGACTTCACAGTGGTTCTTCTTGTAAATGCCATCACAAACTAGAATTTTGACTTATGCCATCTCAGTCCACTTTAAGCTCTGACTCATGTTGGGATTGCCCCAAACAGGGCAGGGCAGACGAATGGAATGTGTAGCATGGCCCTAGCATTTCTTAACCTGCCCAAGGTTGCAGTTGGCTTTTTTCCCCCATTTTGCTTTCCAAAAATCTTTATACTAGCATAAAACCCTATTATAATCACATGCCTTGTTGACTATGTAACAGGGAGGTTGAAATTTGTCTCTGAAACATAAAGGTTACATATATAATAATAAAAGCCTAAAAAACCTGGCTCATGAGGAGCAGAGATATTAGGGCTATTTGGTAACACTGGCATTATAAGGAAGTTCTGCTCACTAAGGAATTACTCAACTTTAGAGGGGCAAGGAACATTTGATGACTTGAAATTTTGTTTAGATCTGAGCAATAAGGAAAAATAAATGATTTTGGTGGTTTTGTATCTGATGATAGTACCATTAAAAAGTGCTATTTCAGTTCAATATTATTTAATCATATCTTCAAAGTTCTTTAGAAAGAAACTAGACTTACTTTATAATAAATCAGCAGAACTCTACAATATAAGAAGACCAAATGCAAAAATAAAAATTGTTATGCTAGGCATGCTTGTTTTCTAACATTTGGAAACATCCAGATGAATTCATCCAGATGTGTATCATTGAGCAAACATAGTTATTGCTTTTGCAGCAGATAGGTTTTGGAAATAAAGATTATTTTAAAATGTAAGTAAGGCTGGGTGCAGTGGCTCATTCCTGTAATCCTAGCACTCTGGGAGGCCGAGGAGTACAGATTGTTTGAGCTCAGGAATTCGAGACCAGCCTGAGGAAGAGCAAGACCCCGTCTCTACTAAAAAAATAGAAAAAAATTAGCTGGACAACTAAAAATATATATAGAAAAAAAATTTAAAAATTAAAAATATAAGTAGTCAAGAGCTATGAAAACTTGGGAATTAAATTGCCGAATGAACTTCTACTTAGAATATCACTTATTCATTATATAATTATGTGTATCAAGTACCACGCTCATATGCTGGGTATGTGAGGAAAATGATTTTCTTTAAGCATCTGTCCTCCAGGAACTGATAGTCTAGTATTCTTACTCTTCCAAGGAAAAACAGACAAACAACACATGATGTGTGGATGGTCTACTTCACATAAAGTGATTTTATGCTTAGCAATTCTTATAAAACATTTACATTTATTCTGTTAAAGACTCTTATTACTTTATCTTTCAAAACTCAGATAAAAATTTATCAGTTAGGAATTGTGCTTATCTGCTAGTAAGAGGATCTTTAAAAACAGTGGATTAAGTAAGATTAGGGTAAAATTTCCTTACATCAGACGGAATTCTGAGAGTCAACCTGAAACAGGTACAGTGACTCCACAGTATGGTGACAGGCCTGGGTCCCTTTACTTCTGCCGTCTCAGGCTTGGCTGCCATGAGACGGGTTCCCTCAAATCTGAGTAAGGCTCTTGCAAGTCTAGACATCACATCGTGTACCAGACAGAAAGGATCAGGATGGGCATAGGGCAAGACGCCCCCTTTTTTGAGAAACTTTCACAAAAGGCCCATTCAGCAACTTCTTCCTGCATCCATATCATCGGAACTGGTCTCAAGTCCATGATCACTGCAAAAGAGGCTGGGAATTACGGCACTTCCGTTCCTCTCAATGCCATCTTCAACTAATCTAGGATTCAGTTAGTAAAGAACAGGCAGGCAAATGGCAATTTCTGTACAATGCTGTGATTATTTATCACCTTCTGGGGGAGATCACTGTCGTAGACATCTCTGGTGCCCCACCCAGACTCCGTTTGTAGGGCTGGTGCACCTACTCCCAGCTGCTCTGAGTTCTGGTTGTTAATAGCTCACAGTTGCTGCCTTCTGGCAAAAATTGCCCTCCACCAAAAGGAGCTACAGAGATGCCTGGGAGGTCAGCCCACTCCACCCCCAACTGGGTTGCCTGCAGTCAATGACTGTCTGATACAGAGTACAAAAAACAAACCCCCTTGTCTCAAGGTTGGACACCTTTACGGTGTCATTTTGCTCAGAGGTATGGGTGAGATCAAACTGAGGCCAGACTTCAATTGTACCAACATCCTTGCTGAGTGCCTGGCCTTCTCCTGACCTTCTTACCTCACTTCCTTTTTCAGTTAATCCCTTGCTAAGAATCTCTATCCCAGGGTCTTCCTTGGGGGAATTAAGACAATTATTTTTTCTTATAATGTCCTCATTCCCTGGGCTTTCTCCTGAGCTGCTGATTGAAAATCAGATATAATCATGCTACCTCCTTTACTTCCAAATACACCTTCAAACCATCAAACCTAATCACTGGAACAGTTAGCAGAGAAGGCAAGAAGGAAAGGAATCCAAACTGTTGTTTACTAAACATAAGTATTGTATGTTTTTGCAAGTGAAAGTAGAAGCAAACTTATTTAGATAAAAGATTTTCCATATAAAGATACTCATTTTCATTTCCATGGGCTAAATGCTTATTTGCTACAAGTTTTTAACAAATTAAACATCATGACAGAGGCAAAGGAGAGGAATTTGCCAATCTAGGCTGGGTGATACCACTGGAGAGTACCATTTTCTGAATGCGTAATTTAGGAGCAAACTACTAATATTTAAAGTGAATTTTCCAACTAATACTATATGAGCACAGTTAAAATAAGCAATTGTTGCATAGAAATTATTTTAGTAGCTAAAGTTTTTTTTGCCACAAATGCATTATGATTCTATTAATTATATCTGCCTGTCTATTTCAATGGTAAAATTATGTTCTCTACATTTTGAATACTAAATGAAATAGAAAATGAAAAATACTAATAAATAATGTAGTTTGGTATTATGTATAGATGAAATTCAAGGATAAACCTAGGAGACAAAGAGAAATAGAAGTAGTTGAATGTGCTATTTCCTTGCTCCCCCTGTTTTGAGATACCATCTCAGACACTTCCTGGTAGTATATCTCCCCTAGCTCTTCAGAGCTTCCCTGCTCAGATCCACCTTTTTCACAGAGGTTTCCATGCTTCCTCCTTTTCCCCCATGCCCTTTACTTAATCTTTTTTAAAATGTAATTGATTTTTATTTTGTTTACTGTGCCTGATTTTCAAAGAAGTAGGCCTAACCACCTACTCTCTCTGTTTATTTTTGGAGGGGCCCTAAGGAAACTTCAAAACTTGGAATAAATAGGCAAAGGCAAGTGATTAGAACACTAATTTTTTGTTTTAATTTTATATCAAACGATAGCATACATTACATTTCTGTGTAAAAGAGAGCTTTGACAATCAGATAATACATTTTGAAGATACCTGTAACATTTACATGACTACGTGTGTATATATATATGTATATACATATGTATATATGTATATATATATACACAACAAGGAAACCCCAAAGTTGTACTCTAAACTTTACTCTTAAGTGTGCTCAATTTATCTGGTTTTGACTGTTATCAAACTAGAACATGTATTCATTTAGAACAGTGTTTACTTTGGGTGTTTTTTAAAGGAAGTAGCTTTATACAATTATTAAATTTTAATTTAATTTGGACAGTAAATGCAGTGAGGAATGGGATACTGCCTGGAAAAAATGCATTGCTCACAAATCACTGTATTTAGGAGTTAATGGGAGACTCTAGAATAATTGATTCTGAATATCAAGGACTACAATCTTTATCAGTTTTATTTATTCCTTCTTTCAGTTACTATGGGCATACTTGAAATTTTGTTGAGATTTTGTTGTATACACTTTACAGCAGAAATAAACTAGAAATTTCCTGACAACTTTCAGTGATCTAATCACTCGGCTTACGAAAAGATCCCAATCTAAAAATTGAAATTTCTGTTGCTCTTTTTAGTTTGGGCAGGGAGAGGGGGCCTTTGTTGGTCCATTTTTTCCCCCTTCTTACTTCTATGAACTAAATATTTTCAAAATGATATGAATAAATAGCACCATCTAAAACAAAGAATACCTAAGCAGGTGTCATGAAGATGTAGTTTCCTGACTTTTGTGTATTCTATCCTGTTGATGATGGATAATTATTATACTTTATGACAGATGGTTACAGAGGTCATTTCACATGTGTCATAAACATTTAATTCTGGGAAATAATTTTTAAAAAATGTTCAGCTTTAGTCAATGTTCAAAGTGTGAATAAAAGGAAGCTATTCTAAGAGATTTTCAGTAATTCCATTCGTAGCGATGCCAAAATTATATTTGTGATAGATTGGACTGATGTATGTTCAACTTAATTGGCTTTTAACAATTACTTTTAAACAATTAAAATAAATGTTATAGCTTTTTATTTAACAGCTATTTTTATATACTAGCTGTATTTTTAAAACTTTGTCTTTATGACCGAAGGGACTATCATTTCAAAGACAGCAAATTATATTTAAAACACATTTAAAGGCACATAATGTCTTTCTTTCTTTTGTTGAACCTAGAACAACATACATATACTTACACACACCTATATGTATGCATCCATATGTACATGTGTGTATGTATGTATATATATAATTTATTATAATATTAATTATAATAGCATTACAACAGATCCTTTATTGAATGCCTACTATGCCCTGAGCACTGTGATTGGCATGCTTTGCCTCATGTCATTTTCATATCAACACTTTGATATGGGTACAGTTAGCACTGTGTTGCAGTATAGGAAACTTAGAGAGTTTAAGTATTAACAACTGGCCTAAGGGCACATGGCTGGTAAGCAGCAGTGCTATGAAAGCTTGGAAGTTTTTCCCAGTAACCATTTAGCAATGCTACCTCATCACATCTGTTAACCTTCAGTTGTAACATAATGAGAAAAACTAAGAATTGCAGCACATGCTCATAAATCAAGGAATAGAATTACTTAGCATATATGTACTTGTTGGCAATA
>VBSM01002217.1:29466649-29498278 GCA_008086735.1 Cheirogaleus medius | reverse complement strand
AGAAAAGGAGTCTCAGTCTCGCTCAGGCTGGTCTCCAACTCCTGGCCTCAAGCAATCTTCCTGCCTCAGTCCCCCAAAGTGCTAGGATTACAGGCGTGAGCCACCAAACCCTGCAAGGCAGCACAGTTTTTAATGACGTGTTTCATGAAGCACTGAGGGTTGTAACAGATGGACACAAAAGGACGATCTGAGGCTCTGTGATTTAAAATGTTAGCATGCTGCTTCCATGGGCTCAAGAATTTCCATTGAGATCAGTGAAAATCTATCCTTAATAAAAGTGCAATGCTAGAATATAAAGTATAAGGTGCTTAGTACAACATCGCTAGACAAATAGCTGGATAAACAGCAACCACAATGGTAGAGTAGGAAGAAGAGCCACTCAGGCACACCCCCTGATGAGGTGTCAGTGCAGTGCAGAGGGCTGCTGGGAAACCACCGCTGGAAAGTAGCCTTCTTGTGATACTGCGTTAGGGGTGGGAGGGCAGATGAACTGAGAAGATCCGGAGGCTGATGAGAAACTGCCAGTGTCTGTAAACAGTGGTCATGCATTGATATATATGCAACGTGGAGAAGATTTCTGCTTTCACAGAAGGCTATGTGAGATTGTGTGTGTGAGAGAGAGAGAGAGAGAATTCTTAGCACACACTGATTAATAACACTCATAATAATTGGACCATTCACTGGAAAGAATTTCTGTAATTGATGATATTTGCATGTTAAATAATTTACTTACACCTTTTTAAATTAGAAAGAAAATCCTTAAAATACTGCATGCCAAAGTGTATCTGGCATGTCTTCTCTAAAGTGTAACCATGACACTCTCCAGAAATAATGTTTGACACTGTTCCCATGCAGCTCAATTTATGGCCTTCCTCTAGTTCTGTGGAACCGTAAGAACCAGCTCCTCCAGATCCATTTATAGGATCTTTTTTCCTGTAGTTACATAGACTCTGAGAAATGTCAGCCCTGGAATCTGGCAAGTATTGACAGGACTCAAGTCTCTCTCCCTCTCCGTCATCATCATTAGGTGTCTGAAGTCTGAGAACAGAGGTTGTCACTAGAACATTTTAAAGAAAAGAATCAGGATACAAAGAAAACAGATTTGTGCTTGTGAATTATTATTTACCACATGCGCTGTGGAAGTAGGACTCTGACCTGAGCTTGAATCTGGGTTAACTTAGGACAGAGTCAGACAACGGTTAGAAACAAAGACCAGAGCTGCAGAGTGCTAGGCTCTGCAGCTTCCCTTCCAGGAGACTATGGTCTTAATGGCCAATGCAAAAGGCTCACCTGTTGAGTGAAAGGCTCTATCAAATCTGAACTGAAATACACTTGATTCCATGTTTGTTCCAGTTGGGTCAAGGCTAAGCTTTGGTGAAGGTCAAATGAAGTCTGCGTCTTAGTCCATACAACTGCTATAACAAAATATCGGAGACTGGGTAATTTGTAAACAACAGAAATTTATTTCTTAGAGTTCTGAAGTCTGGGAAGTTCAAGATTAAGATGCTAGCATTTGGTGTCTTGTGAGGGCCTTCTTGCTGTGTCCTCACATGACAGAGGAGCAGAAGGATGAAAAAGGCCAAAAGGTGTGGAGTCTCTTAATTTTATAAGCCCCTTAATCTCATTCAGAAGAGGGAGACCCTCACGACCTAACCACCTCCTAAAGGTCACACCTCTTGATAGTGATACTGTGGCATTTAAGATTAAGATTCCACACATGCATTTTGAGAAACACATTCAGACCATAACAGTTTTCAAATGTGCTTGACTTATAGACCTAAACTGGTTTCCTTTCTGGGAACAAAACTAAAAAGTGAACTAAGTGTTCAATTTTTTTTTGAACATTTGAGGAGTAACCAGGTTTTAGAGTTTTGCAGGCTAAGCCAGATGGAAGATTTTTAGACTAAGGAGTCTTTGTACTTGGGTGACCAAGCTGGTGTTAAAAGGAGCCTAAAACATTAGAGTTATTTTTAATCCTGTGAATTCTAGAGCAGGTCTAGAAAGATTAGTGAAGATGATTTGGATAATGATATAAAAAGCTGATATGAAGTCAGGGACAACAGGTAGAAAAGGATACAGAGAGGAGCTAATATTAATAGTACCTTAGGGGTGATGGGAAAGGATGTTTTCTGCTTAACTCCTTGGGTGTCTGGGGACCTGCAAGGAAGGGTGTCACTGCCACCACATTTAGACCTCTTTGCTGTGCCTACTCCCCTGTAGTTCCTCCCTCTCTTCTCCCATTGCCTCCCTCTCTCTTCCTGCCACCTCCAGGTAAGAACTGTTTTGACCCTGTATTTCCAGAATGTTGGGGAAAGTTGAAAGAGGAAAGAAAAAGAAACCAATTGGAATGGGGGCAGCTACAGATTTTGTGGTCTCTACCCTAGTAAAACTACCATGTCCATGTGTGATTGTGCATATGCACACACGCTTTTCTTTCACGTTTATTACATTTCTTTAAAAGATACAAACACGGGTTAAAAAAGCAATATGATATGGCAAAAAGGGATACCAGATATCACTGCCCCTAGGGAGCCATCCTTAAATAGGCCCTCTTCCCCAACCCCTGCCTATCCCGCTAAAGCCCCTTCCCTGTGTTCCCCTAGCAGTTCAGTGAAATCTCTCTCTTGTGCTTGTTATACTGTGTTGTATGGTTCGCTTATATAGTTCTCTCCTCGCCTGGACTGTGCAATACTTACCTCATTTTACTGTGTGCCTATGAATGAGATGGATAGAATCACACTGTGATGTACCTGTACTTAGGATATCTCATAATAAAAGATAGACTATATGAAATATGTGATTGTTCCACTAAAATATCATGATAAAATGATATATGACTCATTCTGTATTATATTTTGTATTTCAGTCTGTAATAATTTTAATTGTTTAAGCAGTTAACGGATAGAGGGATAAAAGTAAATATATTTCAGGCACAACTACGTTATTAAAATATTACATCCATATGCAGGAATGTATAAAAAAGTGGATTGGTCATGATCTTAACGTGATCCAGTCTGAGAAGTTGAATTTAGTTAACTAAAACAGCTCATTCCACTTAAATACTTCTAAAATACTGAACCAAGCCATTATGTCTGGTTCTGGTATTCTTTAAGCCAAAATAATCAATATTAACACAATTAGAATTCCCAAGTTAATTACTTAATGTGTCTATCAAGATTATTTCTGAAAATAATCACTGTGACTCAACATGGATTTACATGTTAAGATTAATGTTTGTATATGATAATCTTTATAGGAAAAACTCTAGAACACAATGCACCTACTTGGTTCAGAGAATATGAAATACAGTGAAACTTCAACACACTAAAATATTTGGAAGGTCCTTTATTATTGCTGCAGAATTCAAGCCAAATCCCCAAATCTGACCAAAATCACATTTTAATCACCTTCCTTTCTCCCAAACTTATAAAAGTAAATGATAACTATCCAGATATCTATTAATTACAATGAGCAGGTTAACTTTCCCCAAAGAAATTATGCATTTTTTGATGTCAGGTTTGTAAAACAAAAGGTCATCTTGTTTCAATTTTCAAAATACATTTTGTTCTAGAATGTATACACTTTCTAATATGCGAGTAAACAATAACACCTCGTTTTATCCTCATTACAGAAGACAATAGATGTGCATCTTCAAATGCAGCATCGTGTGCCAAGTGCCTTGCGCTGGGTCCAGAATGTGGATGGTGTGTTCAAGAGGTGTGCCTTTTATTTTTCTGTTCCTCATAGTTGAATTTCCGTCTAGCATGATTTCACTGTCCTACTATTCTGTGCCTTGAAGGTGCATCAGGAAAAAGAAAGATACTGCTGAGCATAAGGAAAATTTTATTTGGTTTTATGCTTGGAAACAGCATATCTGGCTGAATATAAAATAGAGTATAACCTTTTTATTAGGAAAATTATGGTAATTTTGAAATGAAGTGCAAACCATTTTATGTTTTCCATCTGTTCTATAGAGAGAATTGGCAAACACAGATAGTAGCTTTTGATAGTTCAGTAGGCTTTGGTGTGAAATTCTTGCTCCAGCTTGAGGCATTAGGTTGTATATGCAAGTTGAATCATTATCTTGTGCTTGCTTATTAAAGAAAAGCAAGTTAATTTCTTTGTATTTATTTGGAATATTTGAAGGTACTCCATTTGAAGGTACTATGTACTCCATTTCATAACATTGTTCATCAATTCCTTGGTTACTTAATGGAAAATGTGGTGCATTTCTTTGGGACATCTGGCCCTGTTCATGAAATACTGTGTCCATTTAAATTATATGGAATGAAGAATAATTCAGAAAATGTTCATTGTTCCAAATAAGTGGGTTTGTTTTTCTACCAAGAGAAAGAAATTCTAATAACAAAATTCTCTAGTAAAACAATTATAATACATTCCTTCTTTCTTGGCTCCAAAGTTGTTTCATAAGTTTTTATCTTTTGCCATTATTCTGCAGTTAGAACTACTGTATATAGTAAACTGCACTCTGAAGAAACCATCTGCTAATTTGGGGTTACTTCTTTTATGAGATTGCCTAGGTAGTTTTACATTTACTCATATAGCTCCTAGGAATTGTAACAAGTAGATCTTTACTAGCCTTTTGTGCTTGACATGGTGATAAATATCTAGCCTTTATCTCCTCTGATTTAACCTACCATCCTCTTTCCAACTATTGTTACTGCTTGCCCTGATGCATCCCCCAAGAGAAAAAAGAAAGTTGAAAAGTAGCAATATTTTCTTCTAAGAAGCAAGTCAGGATAGAGGCAGGGAAAGGGCAGCCATGTCCCAAAGTAAGCCTTTCTCACCGACAGCTGGGAGGCCTTCCAGATGTACTCTGGGCTACCCCAGTGAGAAAATCAGATGTCATTCATGAACTAGGAAGTGCTTCGCCAGAACCTGTGGAGTGAGGCAATGCCATAGACAGGACAATTCCAGAGTTTCTGGGTCCAATCCCATCACTTCCTATGAGCAAAAGGACCAGACAGAATTCACTCTATTCTCTGAGTCTCCCTTTCCTTATCTCTAAAACCTTGAATTAGGAATTTACTTCTAGATTTTTCTCTGTCAAGAATGTTTCATGGCTTGATATATCCTGACCCTAAACCAGTACTCCATTTTAGATTTTTATTGCATCACTAAGGAAGATCCTTAGAGCCCTGAAGTTTGTGCCAACTTGCTATCAGCTGCTGAGTCCTTTAGTGAGGGTAGTTTGGAAGAACCTTTAAAAGATGGTTCAGAAGCCCAGTTGTCAGCAAAATGTAACATGCCAGCCATAGAAAGTCAGGTTCCAGAAGGACCCCTTCTTCATCTCACATGTCTAACTGGCACCAAAAAAAGCTGAGAGTCACAGCTCTGGAAATAACTGCCAGCACTGCCACACAAGGAAGGATTTTGAGTTTTCAGAGGAATGGGTGGTCAGTTGGAAGGAGGTAAGCCGAGGGGACAGGAGGTGGCTGCTGGAAGGGAGGAGGCAAACCTATGTCCACTGTTGGCCACATCCTTCAGATGGTATCTCAGGGAAAACAGACACTTCCTTGGCTGTTCATGTCCCAAAATACTCCATGTAGTGCAGTGTAGTCCGTTTTACATATTGAAAGAGAACAGGCTCTGAAGAGAGAATGAATTGGATTCAAATCCCGGTTCTACTGGTTTCTAATGGGATAAACTTGAACATGTTACCTAATCACTCTGAACCTCAGTTTTCCATACCTCTAAAATGAAAATAGTAATTGTAACTGTCTCGCACTGTTGGGAAGGTGGAAGGAAGCAATGTGGGAAGCATTTGGCACATAGGCATTTCTTAAGAAATGCAAGTTGTGACTATATTGAACTTTGATGAGGCTCTGGAGCAACTCATTCTGGGTTAGGAAACTGAGAGAATTGCTTGTGTTATTAACACAACCTCAGGGAAGTAACCAGTGTTAGGACTCAGCCACCACTCACATCATTAACAGCAGGAACTCTCCTGACATCATCGAGAGGAAGAATGTATTATTTAATTTTGGAAAATCACTCACCATTTAGGCATAGATGCAACTGATATCAATGATTTCTCAACTAGCAAGGCTGGAGGGAGAGCAAAGGAAGAGGCAGATTTTTTTTTTTTTTTCTGCTCACGATTAGAACAGATAAATGGTAACAAAATAAATGTGGTTTATATAATTTTCAAAACTAGTCAAAAGTAAAAGGTCACAAGAGAGTTTAGACAGAATATATTCAATTTTCTTGCATTCTTATATAGCACGTTAATCAGCCATTCCATGTACTTTGCTTTCTCTTTGCCTCCACGCTACATAAAAGTAATTGGAAAATAAGTAGGATAGAAAGGACCTCATCAATATTACCTAGTTTAATGCCTCATTAAACTTTTTTTAACATCTACAAAATACTTGATAAGTTTTGAAGAATTCTCTCCCTCTCACACCTCAAATGTCTGACACAGGGTGTCATGGCATTGCCAATGTTTAGAGGGCAGCCTTGGAGCACAGTTATACTAAAATATGATATGAAGGGCATTCACTGCCAAAAGGAAGATGGTCGAATTCTTTCATTTCTCTGCAGGTCACCATGTTTGGAAGTCAAAAAGACTCAGACATGAGTAGGAGAAAAAAGCTTTTCATATTTATATGCCCAGAATATTACACTGAATGGATGAAAGTAACAACTGATGAAAACCCAGCCAGAGTAACTTCACTTTGGGCTTTTCATTCTCAAATAGATTTTAGATGCAGAAAGTTGGAGTAGGATTTTGCTTGTGTTTATCTTGTAGAAAAAGTAAAACATAAGGATTAGCAGGAATTAAAATGACACAAAATTCCAAAAATTAAAAGGGTGTGTTTTCAAATTGCTTTTCTTTTACACAAAGTGGAAAGTAGGCCACAACGGGCAGGAACCACATTCCATTCTTTACTTTGATGCCATGATCTTTTCTTCCGTTCTCAAACCTAATTGGCCAATTGGCAATGCTCTTCTAACTTAGTTTTCATAATGGAGTAAAAACAGCCATGCTGACTCAGACATTGCAAAATAATTGAGAATATATTGTTGATTTCAGCAAAACGATTTGGCATTCAATGGTGGAATGGCATAGCTTGATGTATAGTTACAGTGACTCAGCCACACTCCCCTTCTTCTCTACACAAATAACCAACTCCCTGGCTGAAAAGAAAAATGAAAGCTATTTGTACTTTATTTCCTTTTCATGATTTGAAGTCTTGCGTGTGCCCTTTGTCTGTGGCATGTCATGTGAGTCATGAACAAGCAAACATGTACCAGCCTTCTGCACTGTCCGTATGCCCCCTGCTTGGGACAAGCGAGACCCTCCGTTTAGCCTTATGCTTTCTGGAGAAATGTGACACATACGATAGCAGCTTACTTGCCACCTTTCTCTGAGGAACTCCAACTTGTTTATAAATTAAATCTCTCACTCAGTACCTCCAAGTTTTATCAGTAGACAGGAAGCTAAGGCTTTGACTATTTTAATCTTAAGGCTAAAGTCTATATGTATTGCCAATTGCAAACCAAATTTAATATTTCTATTTCCATGAAGTCATTTACCAAATGACACCTACAAATCCTGATTGGAAAGAGGGGTATATTCCCTTTGGTCTCTTAATTATATTTATATTACAAGTGTCAAATTCAGGATCAGCACTGAAAAGTATGTGGCCCACATAGTTTTTATGGGCCACACACTGTCACTATTGCTCATTCTTTTATTGTTTTACAGCCCTTTTAAAATGTAAAAAACATTTTTTTTTTTTTTTGCCCCCAAACCATACAAAAACAGGCTGTGGGCTTCATTTGTCCCACTGACTCTAGTTTTCCAAGCCCTGTTCTCAACTAAGAGAGGAATTAAAGTCTTTGTATGAATATTTTCATATTGTCTACCACCATCCCATGTAATTACTCACCAGTGCCAGGGATGTCGCCATTCATAATTAGTAACCTTATATTCAACACACATCCACTTAAACTTGATAATCCCCTTGTCTCCATAACCCTGTGATATTCTGTGCTTCCCCTAAATTTAACTCCCATGATAATTGCATTTACTTATTAATGACTGAATTCACTCATGGTCTGTTGACTTTGATGACAGAGACTCTTATCTGTCTTGCCCCATTCTACATCCTTAGCACCTAACAAGCTATTGTCCCGAAGTAAGTATTCAATCAACATGCTTTGACTGAATTGTTAATTGATCGGACATCTAAGTCTCTGAATCATCTGAACTGAAGGAGAAATCATTGAATGCCAGATCAAGACAGCCACTGCCAAGAAGATTGCTGAGCAAATATTCAGCTTATGTGTAAGCAGATATCCCAGATAATTCAGGCAACATTATATATAGTAAAACATATTTCCATACTTTGAAATACATTTTCCACTCTTAGGGAAAAAAACAGAATTTATTTTTCAGAACGGTTACCTGAAAAGTAAAAATATCAATTTTTTTTTCTCAGCCAGGATAAATTAAATTTTAAGCTTTTCCATTAGTTCCAAGTTTTTTGGATGGCTCCTAGATAATCATCAGCTAACCAATACTGAATGATAGTGAAAGTTTTAGAATGAATTGCAAAGTCAGGAGAATTTGAGATGCAATCTTTTATCTCCCAGCCTCATCACAGGCATCTTCCTTGGTTTAATGAATTATTTATACGCTGTTGTGTATATAAGAAGTTGGGGAACATTATGGTCTAAGAAAATTAGATTTCCAATTTAATCTTTTATGAATTTTCAGTACTTAATTAGACATGTGATTCTAAGGACTTACTCTCATATTCCAAACATAACAGTGTATAATAAACATACCAGTTGGGTTCTTTGAGAACTGAGGCTCACATTTGGAACCACTGAATGGTCTGTTTTGGCTAAATTTTCTTTTGGATCAGTCTTTTGAAAGTAAAATATTTAGAAAGAATTAAGTTGGTATAATCTTACAATGATCAGTTAACAATGTTTAAAGTGCTTGGTTGAAATCTGCTCTTTAATAATTCATTTTCTTCTTTATAAATAAAATTTAGAAATTAAAGTTTAAATTCAGACAAGTTTACCAGTACTATTACTGGAAACATGCAGCTATTTTGAACAATCGCATAATTTGTTCTCTGTTAGAAGGTGGCTTCTTTGCAATATTTCCTATGTATTTTTTTGTTATATATGAGATTGTATGCATTCAAAAACATCAATGATTTCCCTTCTTTTAATAGGATTTTATTTCAGGTGGATTAAGAAGTGAACGCTGTGATACTGTTTCCAATTTAATAAGCAAAGGCTGCTCAGTTGATTCAATAGAATACCCATCCGTGCATGTAATAATACCAACTGAAAATGAAATTAATACCCAGGTGACACCCGGAGAAGTGTCAATCCAGCTGCGTCCAGGTTTGGTGATTTTCAAATAAATCTGTGATGATTCTTAAATTGAAATTATAATTTATTTTAATTTGGTCATATTTAATATTTTGTGGCAGACAGTATTGTTACAGCAGAAATCACAGTGTGCTCATAATCTAGAAATCAGAAATCAGAATTCTAATCTTTATAGTGCCTGTAGCCAGCGGTGTATCGTCGGACCCGCTTTGCAAATCTGACTGCACTACATTTTAATTACGTTTTCTAATCACATAATCTGATCACATTATGATATAATTGTATTCCTACTCTACTGCCAGCTCTGGAAGAAAGGGAACATGTTTATTTCACTGTCTTTCTTTAGTGCCTAGCGAAGTGCTGGCATGTAGTAAGTACTCTATAAATATTTATTAGATTGATTGATTGATTGATTAGAAGAAGTTGTGAATTAAACAAAGTCCTTAGAGGCTTTGTGATGAACTTTTAAGCACAAAGCTATAATTTATGATTACCATAATTACCTTGGGCAGCTTTGTGATGGCCCCTGAGATTAATATACACATTTTCTCCTATATTTCTCTTGTGTTCATCCTTCTATTAAAGTCTATTCTAGAGTTTGGCACATGTTGTAGGCCACTGGAAAGTATTCATTTTCCTCCAGTGCCAGAGAATCCCAGTGTACAAACTATTTACAGCAAGATAAGTCAACATGCACAGGTATGCACCACTCAGTTAGATGGATTTAGCTTAAAACAGTATGAAATTGTCTTCAAGCCTTCATTATTTCATTGTGTGTGGTCCTGTCCTGTCATTAATTTTTTAAATAACTATTCTTGACATACTGCCTTTTCCATTCCAAAGCTAAGTTTTTCTTCCAGACTCTGATTACCAGAAAAACAAAGTCCATTTCTTTCTTGGCCCTGAACATATTCCTAGCTTCCAATTAAAAATGTGCTCTTTACCTTATAAAATAATGATACAGCCCAGTATAGACACATGTAAGCAACAGTTGGAAACAGATATAAAAATATGAAAGTTATTAGGTTGGTACGATTATAGCTCTTGTTACCTTCTATAGCAAAAAATGAGTTAGCCCAGTTAATGAGTTCTTTTTTAGAGAAAAGAGAGAGAGGGAGAAACAAAAATTATATGCTCTTGTTCACCTAATCCTAATTCAGTATGTCCACTGAACTCTGCCCTTAGGTGTTCCTATAATTACACATGCATCTCTCTTGCACATACAGTCATTTAATGTTATGGTTCCCCAACCATCTTTAATGCCTCCTCTTTCTATTCCTGTTATTCTAGTAGGTTTTTTATTTCAGTTTTTCTGATCTATATGAACCTGAGTCTTCTGAGACTACTGCTAAAATCCCCAATTTCTTATACATTTCCGTATCCCCAGCAGCACCGTCATCTGCAGTCTTTCCCATTGTTCATCTGCAAGATTCTTGAGGATGTTACTCCAGGCCATTGCCCCTTTCAGGCTATATTAACAGTAGCACCAGTGTAACTCAATTATATTTCTGCTTTCTGACTCAAACGAGTCCAGAGATATTCCCCAAGTCACACTTAAATTCAAGGGCAAGTTGCCAAGATCATCTTTGATACAAATCTTTCTTTCCATATTCTAGATTCCTGCCTCTCTACTCTTCATGTTCCTTCAAAACGATTTTCAGAATTGGAGAATTGAATAACCTACCCCTTAATATTTACAAATGAAGTAAATAGAAATTATATGATTTATAATACAATAGAACAGTTAAACCTAATTAATAAACTTAGTGTCTTAACATGTTTGGCTGCCATAACAAAAGATCATACACTGGGTAGCATAATCAATAGAAATTTATTTTCTCCCAATTCTAGAGGATGGGAAGTCCAAGATCAAGGGGCTAGCAGATTCAATTCCTGGTGAGGATTCTCCTCCTGGCTTGCTGTGTCTTCACAGGGCAGAGAGAGAAAGTAAGCTCTCCAGAATCTCCTTTTAGAAGGGCACTAATCCTATCATGAGGGACCCATTCTCATGACTTCATCTAAACCTAATTATGTCCCCGAGTCCCCATCTCTAAATACTGTCACATTGGAGGTTAGGGCTCCACTATATGTATTAATTTTGAGGGGGACACAATTCATAATTAAGTTTATAGCACTTGATATATAAAATAATATTTTCAAAAGTCCATGGAATATTTTTAGAATTTGATCACTCTTTAGACAAAACTCAATTTCAAAGAGTAAAAACTGTTTTTTATACCAACATCTATTAGTACAGTGCAAAAAAATTTTAAATCAAATCAATACAAAAGGAAAAACAAATATCAAATAGCAGAAAAAATTCAGAAAAGCCCCTCCTAAATAATTCTATGTCCAAGAATAAATTGAAACTCTAGTCATAAGCTAATAATAACAATAAAAACACACATCAAAATGTAGTGGATGTGACTGAAATTGTTCTCAGGAAAATTCAAAACTTTAAATACTTTTATTATTAAAGAAGACTAAATAAAGATGCACTAAGCATCCAAACAAAGTTATAGGAACAACAAAAACAAAATAACTATAAGAAAACAAGAAGAAGGAGTTCATAAGTTAAAAAAATAATAATGAAATGCAAAACAGAAATAAAAGAACAAAATTAATGTATTAATCCAAGAGCTGGTTCTTTTTAAAGTCCAATAAAATAGATAAGTTGGCAAACCTAATTTAAAAAAGAGAACAAAAGGCAAATAACCTAATTATAAAATTATAACCACAGAAAAAGTTATTGGGAAATAAGATATTAAGAAAATATTAAGCATAAAAATCTATGGTAAAGTGTTTAAATCTTGATAATATAGATAATTTTTCTAGGAAAATATATATGTCTAAAACTGACTAAAGAAGAAGGAGAATGTTAAGAGACTTAAGAATATATAAAAAGTTGGCCGGGCGCGGTGGTTCACACCTGTAATCCTAGCACTCTGGGAGGCCGAGGTGGGCGGATCCCTCAAGGTCAGGAGTTCGAAACCAAAGCGAGACCCCATCTCTACTAAAAATAGAAAGAAATTAATCGGCCAACTAAAAATATATAGAAAAAATTAGCTGGGCATGGTGGCGCATGCCTGTAGTCCCAGCTACTCGGGAGGCTGAGGCAGAAGGATCACTCGAGCCCAGGAGTTTGAGGTTGCTGTGAGCTAGGCTGACACCACCGCACTCTAACCCAGGGAACAGAGTGAGACTCTGTCTCAAAAAAAAAGAATATATAAGAAGTCAAAAAAATACATGTTTATATTTATAACCCTTAAAAGAATAAGAAATATTCCCTAAACGCATTAGTTCTAAATGCATTCATAGGAAGAAATGTTTCACGTTCATTCAAATATTGAAGGAATATATTATATCACAAAAATAGGGTTATGCTAAAAAACCAGGGGTAGTTGATTTTTGGAATTAATGTATTTTTATGATCTTAGTTTGCTAAAAAGAGATAAAACATATTGTTATCTTCATAGATGCTGAAAAATCATTCAATAAAATTTAGTGCCCATTCCTGGCAAAGCCAAAATTGAAGAATACTTCCTTAATATATTTTAAGATCCTTTTGGAAGCTTTACATAAACAAAACTAGATAAAAGAATGAAATAAAAATTATAAACATTTTGAAAAAATAAAGCAAAATTATTATATATCTTCCTAGGAAATCCAAGCAATTCAGCTAAAACCAACTACTGAATTTTAACAACCTAAAATGTAAACTGTCTAGGAATAAACTTTTTAAAAAAAAAAATGTGTACAATCCATTGCTACTAAAGGAAGACATGAATAAATGAAGAATTTTATGTTCCTGAATAGGAAGATAATATAACAATGACAGTTTTTTATAAACATATTCTATAAATCTAAAAAATCTAAGTGTATCAATAAATATAAAACAATCCCAATCAAATTCGAATGCACCTTTTTAAACAAATCTGTATTGAAACTCATTATACATGTATCTTTGTATATATAACAGCTTATTTATTTAGGATACATTCCAGGAAGTAGATTTGCTAAGTCAAATTATGTAAATTTAGTTAGGTTTTTAATGTATATTATTATATTATTCACAAGAAAAATATGTAGTTTAACCTTTCATGAGTCAACCAGGCCTGTTCTCATTCTTTTTAATGTCTTCATTTTGTTAACTGTAACTAGCCCATTAGTTATTTTCTTTTGCTTTTTTCCTAGTACTAGAGAGTTGAACCTTTTTGCTAATTTTATTAACCATCTTTATCTTTCTCTTTTTTGTGTGATTTGTGTCTCCATGCAAATATTTTTCTAATTGAATACTAATTTTCAGCAGCTTATCATATATGGAGCTTATCATATATTATTTACCTCTAATAAATATGACTATATTCTTAAAAATGTCTTGCTCTTTTTAAAATACTTGATATTTAAAAATTATAAATTGTATCATTTTTTACTGGTATGTTACATATAATTTATACACTTCAGTGAATTTATCCTGTACCTTTTTGTAAATATAATGATGTTTTAGTGTTCTGAAACTATAGATTAACAGTTCAAAAATTGGCACATTGTTTCAGTGCCCTAGACAAGCAATGATAGGGGTAACTAGACAGGAGAAAACTGGATGGGCTTGAGAGAGAATGAGGAGATAGAATCCACAGGAGATGGTGATTGATGGGCCATGGATGGACTCTGGAATCTGGCTCAAGTAACTCACTGAGGTAGGGAACCTGCTCCCTGTGGAAGGAGTGGTGTTGCATTCAAACTGGGACATCTTAAGTTGAGGTAGAGACAAATCTCGGTGAGGCTGAAGCTCGGGGAAGAGGTAGGGCTTGGGGCTAGAAGAGAAGCAGGAGAGATCAACAGGAGATACTAAGTGAAGGCAGGAGGGATGAGATCGGGGAAGTAGGAGAGTGAAGAGAGAAACACTTCATTCCATGTCAATCATTATGGGACCTGATTTTTATTCAATTTCTCACTACTATTTAAATTTCTGTATGCAAATTAGCACAATTATCTATTGTGTGTAAGTCATCTTTGTGAGCTCCTTTGTGGCAGAGCTATACTTTATAATCCTAATATATGGCAAATATTTATTAAATTAAATTGAAAATAAGTTCACTAAAAAAATGAATTTGGACATCAAAGCTATACTAGCTTTGGAGCATGATATATAAAGCTATATTTTACCAACTCTAGATATATAGAAAAATGACTCCACGATGTCAAAAGTCCTTCCCACCATGAGACACACAAGAGTCGAAGGCTTGACATAAAGCACACGTAAGGGTAAAATGCACTGATCAACAATATTGACTTTGATTTACTTATAGATTATCACTTTATTCTTATCTGATAAAATTCATGACTTTCAATGTAGTATCTTTTAAGAATTTTTCACTTTTCGTGGACATTTTTATTACATCATATACTAAATAGATTTCTTGAAGAATATTGATAGGACTATATTTTAAATTGAATATTTTAAATGAGATTGAAAAAAGTGACTTTTACTTTTCACTTTTTAAACTATACCCTTTCTTCCTTACTTTTATGTATCAATCTTATGGAAAAATTATAACATAAATAGACTACTAATTCTAGTTGATGTTCTCTAAGGACACTGAAATTAAATCTTTAGAAAGGTAGGAGAGAGAAAGGAATTCTCTAATTCTAATTCAGAAATAATACAAATACATATGATAAAGATTGGCTTAATCTAAACTTCACTAACTTAAAAATATTTCAAACTTGATTCATTTTAAAATTGAAAGAAAAATTTATTTAATTTAGTATAGATTTAGTAAGATTTTCACATATATCTTACTTTTTTTTAGTTTCAAGATTAGAAATAAAAAATAAAAAAACACAACAAAAAAGACCAGAAACTCTCACACTTTCACTCCACCCCCGCATATATCCCCTGTTTTCTTTCCCACAAAAATTTAGAATTGTGCTGTAATCTGTACCTTGCTGTTGTAAACTAGTCTCATTTGTGGGGACCCTTCTCCTTCCCCTGCTCAAGTATAATAACTAGAGATTGGCTTATTGTCAGGGTTGATTTGGGGAGGCTGTTTTCCCGGTTCTTTGGCTTTTTGTTTGGAACCACATTTTCTTACGGTTTTTCAATTTCATCTTATGCACAACGTTTTTTTAGTTATCTTTTCCTAGTGTCCAGTCATGCTTGTTGTAGAAGTACATCAGAGATGCTCACACCATTAGTTGAGTAGTTTAAAAACTCATTCTTACCATTTTTAATTATTTGCATTATTCAAACCAATCACTGGCAATAATTCTAAGCAGGTTGTAGACTCCCTTGCAACTCCTCTTTCTAATTCTATGTCACAGACTCACTTCTTCCCTTTGAAGTTAATAGAAGGAAATAAGGATCTGAGTCTTTAGAATCTTAAAAGGTATGAGGATGAAGCTTTTCTGGAGATAACATAAGTGGTGGCAGGAACATTGGGGGCCAGATGATATTCTTTCCCTCGTAGAGAAAACCTATGGAACCTCTCCCTACACTGTGGGAAGGAACTCCTAGATACTGGCTTCTTTCTGCAGTAAATAAGTGGGCCTTTTGAAATGTACCAAAATGTGCTTCAAATATAGTTTAGTTATAAAACATTTATGAATAACTACACATGTGCCAAACACAGAGGCTTCAGAGATGAAGAAACAGTTCTTACCCTAATGCTGCTTAGAATCTATTATAGCAGTACTAATGGTAATAATTACAAATACATACGTATTTACTGTGTACTCCATAGTATGGTAAATACTTTACATAGATTATCTCATTTAGTAGCTCTTAGCCTCTAAAAAAAGATAAAGATGCCTAGTCTAGAATCTCATAATTATATGGTAAACACTATAATGGTGGTATGTCCCCGTTGCCATGGAAACACAAAGGAGGGACGTTCAACCCACTTTAGGGAGGAGCAGATTACTGAGCAGTGTCTTGAAGTGGTAATTACATGAAGAAGAGGAGGTCGGGACACCACATGCAGAAGGAACATAGCAGGGCATAGGAGTATGTATTTGTGTGGTATTTGTGGGAAACTTATAAGCAGTTATAAGCAGTTTTGTTTTGCTAGAGCTAAAGGCATAGAGTCAATATTGTGGAGGCACTTTAATCAGCCATATTTAGCCCTTTGGGCATTAGCCATCTGATGGAATACTACTGGCAAATATTAAACAGGGAGTGACATAAGCAATTTTGAGTTTTAAAAAGATGGACTCAGTGGCGTAGGTAATGATTGCAGGAAAATGAGACTACAGAAGTAGACAAATAAAGAGATTATGGAACTCATCCAGGCAAAAGATAAGAAGGGCTAGAGTGGCTAGGAACATATCCTGATATTCTGGCATGCCAGAGGAGTTCATGTTCATTTGAAATTTTTAACTTGATGGATGATATGCAAAGAAATTGAAGACTAAACTACCAAATTCCCAACTCTTAAACCCTTTAACGGGTCAACCAGTAATGAGTTTGAGCTACCGTGTTAAAACTAACCTGATTCTGCCTTATGTTAGAAGTTGTACATCCATAAAGAAAGAAAAAAAAAAAGGAGGAAATATTATGGTCAACCCCAAATTATAGTCAGTTACAATTATTTTCCTCAGAGTTAGCCTTAGCCATTCATTACCAAAGTTTAGTGGTAAGAATTGACTATTTAATGAAGAGCAAAAGACCTAAAATTGGTGAGATAATGTGATTTGAGTTCCAGAAAAAAAGGAAAATTAGCTCTGCATCCAGGAGAATTGGATGATATTTTAAAGATATTCACATAAACACACAACCAAATAGATTCTTCATATTTACCTGTACTCTAAAAATAGAAAGCTGTTGAAAAGAAGTATTTGTACCATGGCAACAAAGTAGTTGAACAGGAAAACAACTTAGTCATCACCAGAATCTCATTTCCCATTGTAGAAAATTATGTTAGGTTACTTTCTGAAACTGGCAAAGAAAGATACCAGAAATGTCAATAATCATTACCATTTATCTTCAACACTCAAAACCTCTAAAATGACAAGAGCAGCTATAATTAACTTAATGTGAAATTTAAAAAGGGCACATTGGTTTATGTCTTTGATTAATATTCAATATCAATGCTAACCCATGGCACCTCACAACTGAAAATATTTGGAGAGTACACTCCAGTTCAAGTTTACTCTTGCCTAGATAACAAATCCAGTTGACTATAATTTAATGACATCTGATAGTTGACATAGCCCAGATAGTTTTAAAGTAATAATAGAAATACATTGAACATGGGTTGTGAAAAACTAATAAAATATTTCCTAATAGATGAAATTGCTTTGTAAGTTGTATATTATCCCTGAGGAGGAGTGAATGTGGAAGGAGAGTTATTCTAGGGGGTTCATTGTACATGGGAAAAAGGAAAAAGAGGTGAAATCAGCTCATTTTTCTTCCCTCCCCATTGCTCCCACACTCTGTTTTATTAATAAACCACTGGATGTAGCCATTAAGCACTTGGTGAGCCTGAAGGTGCTGCCTCCTTCAGGGCAGAGATCGGTGGTCTATCAGGACAGTTGTGCTGTCACTATCATGTAGCCACGTCCCCATGTCAACTATATTTCCTTTGGTAATAATGCTGCAACCACTGGTGAGAAGGGAAGGATTGCCAGGAGACCATGAAATGGGTTACAGACTTCATTAATTAAATCATTTTCAAGGTCACTCTAAGCCCATGTTCCATACTGTCTTCCATTTCTCAACATAAATTATGCCCAGGCACCTTGTCCAATATAGTTTATAAGTGGTTCTACAATGAGATTACATGAAAACTTTTTAAGTGACGATTTTAACTAGGGACATAGCATCCACATTGCCATGAAAAGGTACTTCTACTTCCTCTTACTATGGAATACTGATGCCTAGGAAACCTGCCTCCAAGAGAAGTTTCCTCCCTTATATATTATTATACAATCCAAAGCCAACTTGAGAACACATTATGGAGAATGTCTCAAATTCATAGGCAAAACATAGAAATCCAAGCTTGACCCCTTCAGTTTCCTCCTTAGCAAGCAAAGTAGGATTTGGGGTCAGCTTGTGTAGGACTACCTACCTTGAGTTCACTAATCAAAACTAGAACCTCGCAGGAGGTTCAGGGTCTTTGCAGTGTAAAAGTAGTGATTATTGTTCTCTCCAGCAATGACTAAAAGGCCTGTGTATGAAAGATGCTCTTTTCCCTTTTATTGAAAACTTCTCTACTGAGGCCTCAGCCATGCTGAGGTCTTCAACTGACCCAGGTGTATGTGCTAAGACCAGTATCTGTGTAATCCCACATCAAGCCACAGCCACCTACACCCTCAAACCCTGACCATTTGGCAAGGCTTACCCACAGCCCTTCTCTTTGCTGAGGGAAGACCAGGATTTGCTTTTGAGGCTATGAGCAGCTGGGGTCAGCCGAGGGCCTCTGTGTGGCTAGCATTCAGTTGGAGGTCCCTGAATGCTTAGACCTCCAAGGACTGTGCCTTTGTGAAGCTACACAGACTCTGCTTGTTTGCTGAGGTCACCAACCCATACTTTTGCTGAGGCCCCTGCACAATATGCTGAATATCTGGTACATCTAGCAACAACTCCGTGAAAACAGATAGCCATTCATCTTTAGACAGAGCCACCATAAACTGCAATGATTCACCAAGATAAAAATACCATGCGGCTGGTGCCCAAGGCCTTCAGCCATATGCCCAAGCCAACAGTTAAAAAAACAACTACACAATGTACAAAATTTTAAAAATCTGCAATGATGGCAGTATTTTTTCATTAACAGTAGTTCAACTAGTGGGTGTTGATACTTTGGATCTGAGTGAAAAGAGAAACAATGCTAACCCGTACATCCCATGTAATAAGTTTCAAGCACCTGCTCATGAACCACACTCCCCAGCTGTGTTCCCTTTCTATTTCTCATGGATCTGGCCCTTTGTACCAGTTTCTAACATTCTCCTGAATTTAATGTCTCCACCCCAATTGCAGAACACTCCCAAAGGGTCAGGCTTTCTGTCAACAGAGGCCTAATGCGGAGCAGAATACAGTACTTGTTCTCTGGAGGCAGCCCAGTTCCTAAAGGGAAGGAATAAGTGAGTGGGCCAATTTCTCCTTCCAAACTCGAGCCAGAAAACCCTGGAGTGTTACACTAAATGTGTTTCCTGCACATAAAAGCAAATTAGGAATGAGTGGCCCTTTTCTCCCTAATTATTATTATATACCAGTAAATCTTTATTATTTTGCATACAGTAGGTCATTTAGCTGAAAAACATCTGATTTGTGAAATAATTTAAAAGAAAATATTGCTAATTTTATGCTCATTAATACCAAAAATATGCTTTGATAAGTTATAATAAGTAAGTCAGGCTACCAATTATGTGTACACATTGATGTTTATTAAAAAAAATGTTTTCGACTCAAAATATTCTCTATGGACAAATAATTAGTAACTTACAAAGCATTTGCTTAATTGTTCAAAAAATTAAAGTTCACAAATTATAAATTGCCCGCATTTAAAGAGATGACTTTTCACCATATACTTAAAATTTAAAGTAGAGCTACTAAGTCTGTAGAGTGCTACAGGGATAACCAGGTCCTTGTATCAAATAACGATGTGAGAGAGAGCTACATAAAACTGCAGTGCAGATAGTTGTCCTTAAGGGGGCTCCCGACATTGTCCTTGTGGTGACCTTCTTTTCTTGTTCTGTGACCCTTCTTCAACATACGTTTATTGAACACCCACTGTGTGTTGGACAAATGCTGCCCTCTCCACTCTCCGGGTCCTCCCTGTGGCACAGCCCTAGGTACCATTCTTTAAGCCCACTGTCTTGTTCCTTCTCTCAGCTAACTGATGGGAAAAATCTTAACTCATTCATGATGAAGTACTAATTATTTAGACTAGGTTAATGTAGTAGCCAGTACCAGAGTTTTCCCATCTCATATGTAAATACACCTTAACCCAAAAGAATGCATTTACACCTACATCCAATAAGAGATAATTTTTCTTAAGATATCTTTCCGGTTTTCTTCAAGTCAGACCACAAGTATAGCCACTTCTGCTCTCCTGAGATAGAGTGTTGCTGGCTGGTTTGAGCTGTGCTTTTCTAGCTACTAAGGTCAACAAATGTTCATAGGATGATGCCCTGTTACATTTATATTGAGCTGGTCCATTTATTATCATCTCTATTGAGCCTGTAGAAATGAGAAATGCATTGCAGAATTTGGAGACTAATAAATTGGTATGATTTTCAAATTACCTCATAATTATACCAGAATATTCCAAATCTTATTCATTACGTGCAAATTTGTGATCATCGAGTTAATTGCTAAAATGTGTCTACATTATTGACAGCCTATCCTGAAATGTTTGAAATGAAGACTACATGATGTTTTTCCTTCTTTCAACTAGGAGCTGAAGCTAATTTTATGCTGAAAATTCATCCTCTGAAAAAATATCCTGTGGATCTTTATTATTTGGTTGATGTCTCAGCATCAATGCACAATAATATAGAAAAATTAAATTCCGTTGGAAATGATTTATCTAGAAAAATGGCATTTTTCTCCCGTGACTTCCGCCTTGGATTTGGCTCATATGTTGATAAAACAGTTTCACCATACATTAGCATTCACCCTGAAAGGATTCATAATCAATGCAGGTATCTAATGTTTGATGTGGATAATGCTAAATGAATTTTTGTGTCATAAATTCTCACTTTGTTTTTATATAAAGAACTTACCCACTCTGGGAGGCCGAGGTGGGTGGATCACTCAAGGTCAGGAGTTCAAAACCAGCCTGAGCAAGAGGGAGACCCCCGTCTCTACTAAAAATAAAAAGAAATTTGGCCAACTAAAAACATATATAGAAAAAATTAGCCGGGCATGGTGGCGCATGCCTGTAGTCCCAGCTACTCAGGAGGCTGAGGCAGAAGGATTGCTTGAGCGCAGGAGTTGAGGTTGCTGTGGGCTAGGCTGACACTATGGCACTCTAGCCCAGGCAACAGAGTGAGACTCTGTGTCAAAAAAAAAAAAAACAACTTACCAAATTTCATATCTTTGTCTTATACAATAAGAAGTAAAAATATTGGGGAAAGAGATTTGTTCCTATCTGAAAACTTCTGAGATTATCTGTAGATAATGGGCTTTTTATTTTATATTTATTAAAATATCATTCATTCAGTTTTTATCACAAAAAAAACCCTACCTAATATTGGTAACTTTGAACAAACCTCCCATAATTAGGCTTCTGTGTATATAAATACCTCTTTGGAAATTCTGTATTTCTCCTTTTGATTGTTCTAAATTTGTTGAATTAAGGTTTGACACATATCAAAGTATTTACTTTGCCAATACTGTATCTGTCTCCCCATTACTGTATTGTGACTGTGTATAATTATGTTCTTTCTGATGTGACTGCAAAGAAAGCTCATCTATCACATGGAGAGTGGGTTAAAAGATAAGAATCCAGCTGCTTAGAAAGAGTCTTTTTAAAACCATTTTGAAATTCTCATCTTATATATAACATGCCCAATCATGAAAGAACTTACCTTAAAAATATAAGTTTCTCACACAATATTGTCATTAGCCTGTGAATTTTCAGATAAATAAATCTATATAGTTATTTTATTATAAAACATTTTATTTTAACATCTTTCCTACTTTCACAAATTGTTCATATCACCTTACAATACATATTCCAATTCATCAAAACAATTCTGTTATCTGTTGTACCAGACAGAACTGATAAATCCCCTAATGAAATTTCATGAGCCTTCCCTTGAACACCTGAAGAATGATTCTCACTTTCTGGGATATAATGGAATTCTCAAAATCTTTTTAATGAATTTTTATTGTTTATCAATAATTCTATGCTGAACATAATTTTAAAAATTAGTATAATATTTTTAAAAGAAATCAAATAATAATATATTTCAACTAAATTCCCCAAAATATTTTCCAAAAAAAATGCTTCTCGGTAATTCCTTGGTCACCTGTGATAGGAAATCACTCCAAATTCTTATATTTCCCTTTAAAATCTCACAATGCAGATTAGCATATTGAAAGCCCTTAGTTGTCCCATATTAAGGAAACATGTTTAATCTTCTTCATTTTTTTGAACACCAAATGCTTATTGTCCTAATTCCTAGTTACAAGAAAAGAGTCACCAATATTGAACTTCTCTTTAATTTTATAAGTACCAATTTTTGTTCTATAAAATTTCCTGGCCAAAATAAAAAATATATATATGTATATATATATATATACACACACACACACACTCTCTCTCTCTCTTTTCACACGATACACAATTTTACTGTTAGTAGCATTCTGGAACTTTTAAGAAAGTGTAACAAAATAGAGTTTGCATTTCTTCTTTTCTTATGTAGTGACTACAATTTAGACTGCATGCCTCCCCACGGATACATCCATGTGCTGTCTTTGACAGAGAACATCACAGAGTTTGAGAAGGCAGTTCACAGACAGAAGATCTCTGGGAACATAGATACACCAGAAGGGGGTTTTGATGCCATGCTTCAGGCGGCTGTCTGTGAGGTAAGAGGTTTCACATTATTAAGTGTTTGCTCAAAACTCTTACTTTCTCTTTAGTTTATGGAGTGAAAACATAGTAGAGAAGAATACATTCTTCTCCTATCTCTTACTTGTCACCAAGGTTATTATTATTAGTAATTTTTTTTGGTGTATGTTGGGACAAAGGAGCTAAATTGAGAAAAGGCTATAAATAGGAAAAGATAAAAGGGAAAGAATAACTTATGCACATGGAAATCCTTTCCAAGAGGGCTGCTCTTTGCATGCACCACAATCCATGGGAGAACCAGAAGTAGACTGTTGTTCTACTCACATGAGGTTGTTGTCCTGCTCTGTAACCTGGCTTATTCTTCCTCCAGTGGAACACAAAAAGACTGTAGCCAGGAACAAATGGCTGTGGGAAAAATAGAAGATATACAAATAAAAGCTAATGCTATTTATGAAGCAGCATAGTAGTTAAATACACATTATTCTAGCCTGACTTATGTTCACCAACTCAAACATAACGTTAACTTGAGGGAAAGACCACAGGACAGATCTATGTTATTGTACAAAGCCTAATTACATGTTTCTTTTAAGAGTCATATTGGATGGAGAAAGGAAGCTAAAAGATTGCTGCTGGTGATGACAGATCAGACATCTCATCTTGCTCTTGATAGCAAATTGGCAGGCATAGTGGTGCCCAATGACGGAAACTGCCATCTGAAAAACAACGTCTATGTCAAATCAACAACCATGGTAATGTAACAATAGCCCCTTAGTAGCCATGACTCTTTTGGTTAAAGTACAAGTTTGAATTGGCAATTCAGCTGTTCTTATACCAAGAAATTACCTTAAAAAGCAAGATGCAGAACCAGGATAGGCCATGAGAGAGAACTTGTGGAACAATGCAATCTATAAATGCGAATCAATAAACTATTTGGCTAAAATACTTAGACAGCTCTTAGTGGCTGACTCTCTGATGAGCTACAAAGCACTGTATCATTTTGGAAAACAAAAATGATACAAGAGTTTACTTTTTATGTAATTCAAGGACCTTGAAAGGAGATAAAAGGATGCCTTTGCTTTGTACCAAGAGACTGGTTCCACGGTGTTGGTATCTACAAACATCCTGAGGCACCACTGTAAGAAAATTATATTTGGCTTGAGGACACCTCGCAGTGCTCTAGGTAGAAACTAAATAGAGACTAGGGAAAAAAACCCAGTAAAACAAGGCAGAATTTCTCTACTTTGTATCTCACTTCTTCCCTCTGCAGATTATCTATGTTTAGGGCCCCTTTTTAGATATCTGAGTTGCTTCCTGAGGGTTAGTGTAAGCTCTGAATCACACATTTAAATATAATCTTCTAGAACCACATCTTTCCTGGCATTAGTTAATTCTAGATATGAAAAATCAATAGCACAAAGCATCATTTCTGATGTTGATCCTGTTTATATATTCTTGCAAATGTTAAAACAGAAGGTCTCAAACTTTTTCAGTTCATGGGACCCTAGTGGCTCAGTGATTTTTTTTCCGGTGCCCTTAGGCCAAAAGAAATAACTAATGGTTCTGTTTTTTAAGTAATTAGATGCAACTAACTTAAGTATTTATATCCTAACAATTTAGTAACCAGTTGAAAAAATAATACCAATAAATCAAATATATAAAGATATATTTTTCAGTTTTAGTAAATAACTTATTAATGGGAACTTCCCAAACCTTATAATCAGATTAGACATGGCCACCCTCATTTTCTGTTCCACACTGGTTTTTGAGTTGACCAGCTTGACAAAGATATGATATCACTTAAAGAAATAGAGCCAATTATAATCTTAAAACTGTGAATTACCTCCAACTAGTAGTTCATGGGTACCTGATATACACTGAGTGTCACTGTGTTTCCCTTGAAAATATAAACTATTTTGTGCCACCCTTGGGAGTGTGCTGCTATGCTCCAAGGCACCTCACACACAGTTTGGGAGCCACAGTATTAGCAGCATATAAATTATGCTAAAATTTGTGTGATTCTCATATGCAAATTTTAAATAGACCTCCAATTAATCTGGAATACCCTGCCAGACTTGTTGAAAGTCTGAATGAGCAATTGTATTATCATATAAAACAAGTTCAACCCTTGTTTAATTTAGTTTATTGAAAGTAGTCTCAAATGTAAATATTTTAAAAGGTAACAGAAGTTTGAATTTAGAAGTTAAGATTTGGTGTTCTTCCCATGGTGTTTTCCCCTTTGCTGATGATGCTCTTCTACTCAGACTCATCTCACTTTGGCAGACCCACCTACTTAGTCACTTCTTATCTATTCTTCCTTCTATTTAACCTCTTTCGGTCAGACCTAGAGTTCTAATTTATTTATCGGGGAGTGGAGGAGAATAAAGGAAAAACTATTCTATTATGAGACAAAGAGAGCTTTTTATTTTTTTAAGAAGAAATAACAATGACATTATTCTCAAATTGCATTATTCTTTTGAAGTTTTGCCAAGTCGCTGAAATCATCTCTCTATAACTATATCTGAAAGGATGCTGTTGCTCATCCAGGGAGGATTCCTGAAGCAAAGAAATGCTGTCATAGTTTTAGATATGTACTATGTCATAGAACTTTATGGAAATAAATTATAATTCTAGTAGGATTTTAGACAGTGCTTGGGTTCTTATAATATCAGGAAATTGGATAATACATCGAGACCTTCTTTTACCTTCTTGGTCATTGTTCCATGTATTTAAAGGAATGACACTTCCACATGTCACTGCTGTGGTGTGTTGAGTAATCCAAGGAGTATTATGTTTGTTAGTAGTACCTGGGAAGAATAATTTTATTTCAGTTACCCCAGGTCTGTGTTTTAAGTGATCCTCTTCCTTAGAATTTTCATTCTCTCCATTTCTAGGGATACTGCCCTAAAACAAAAGAAGCTGAAGCATTTTGATTGATCTCTTAGCCATGTGTTTATATATACAAGATGTGCTACTGCTTTGAAACCTTCTATATCTAAAGCCACCTTGACCTTGACTCTAAGTATATTTACCTGCTCATTTTAAAATAACCTCCATCCTCTCCTATGTGGCCATTATGGAGAAATTTTTAAATTTGTGTAACACAAGTAATCAAATACTTTGCTTCCTGGCTTTATCTCCAGCAGCCAATACCGGTAATGTTGAGTGGCATCGGAGCTTCTTGATTCAAGACTCTGGTTCTTTTAATTTATAAAAGGAAATAATTGATAAAATACCTTTTATATGTCTAAATTACATGGGACAGAGTTCTATAGCTGGTATACATAGTTATTTCCTGAAGGTCAGTGTGAACCCCAGGCTTTTGAGTATCTATTAACTGACAACACTGTAGCAAACACTTTATATACAGTATCAAATTTATCTTTACAACAACTCTGTTGGGTAGTCATAACTCTCTTTCTTTTACAAACAGAAGGACTGAGGGTCAGAAAAGTTAAATCAGTTGCCTGCAGAGCTGGAATCCATTTCAACCCACTCATATTAAAATTCTGTATTCTTAGCCAGTTTGCCACAGTATCTCAACTGACAAGTACAAGAAATAGAGAAATGATATTCTTGGTGTAATTTCTGCTCTAACTTTGTAGTGCAGTCTTACTTATGGAATACAACCCAGGTGATTTGGTTTACATAAATTATAAAACAATATATTCATATAATCTAAATTAACTTATATTTACACATGGTTCATATTTGTATATTGCTGTTAGCAAATGATGTTTCACTGTTGAACAAAATACATTTCCACTGCTTTTTCTTCAAGATCAGGGCCATAATAAAAAAAAAGTTTGAGTAGTAAATGTAGTTTTATAATTTACCTAGTAATAATGATAGTTCTAAGTATGGCATTCTTTCTAAAACGATAGATGTGGATACAAAAGTTATTAATGGTGTAGAAGATGGGTTCTTAATACCAAGGGTCTGGAATTTCGCCCTGTCTCCCCACCCTGCTCCTCCAGGGTCATTTCCAACCTCAGTCAAAGCTCTGCCAGAAACCGTTCACCTCGCCCTTGGCGGAAGCCAAGAATAGCACCAAGACCTTCAGTAACAATGAAAGGAGACCAAGGAGCGAGGGTGTGGAGGTCATCTGATGACCCTTATCAATGGGATTTTCAGATGTCGGAGTGACTCACAATCCTGAAGAGAGGGATTCAAATAGGCAAGATCTCTCCGTACTCGTACTGCATGCACTGGGACACACAATATGTTCTTGCGAATTGACTAGTTCAAGCTTGGTGTTTTTCCATACAGCCTTTTTATGTGCCTCATTACATGATGGTCAGTGACTCTTCGTCACTCCTATCATACACCTCCTTGAAATTCCCTAACCACTGGCCTCATCATTCACTCCTTTTCCCGAAGCTTCATTTCGGTAGACTAGTTGCCAAATAGATCAGCGTTTTAGAGAATTGAGGCAGAAGTGCAGAAGGTATGTTAGGCATTACTGAAGAGTTTGGCTTCCTTATGGGTAAAATCAACACTGTACCTCTTTTCAGGAAATTTTAACATGTCCTGACTTTAGTATGCCATTTAAGAAGCTTTCTTTTTACCAAGAATCTCAACTACTTAGAATTATATTCAGTTTTTCCAGAACTACAAATGAAGAGAGCTTAAAAAGACACTTAACTAATTAAATCCATAACGTAGCTACCTGAGTTAACAAACTTTCATAAATTCATAACATTTATTTTAGCATTCCATTCTTTTTTTCAGAAAGGGATATTTCTGATATTTTCAAAGTCTGGAAAACATTTATAACTAATGTCAATATTGTACATAATTCCATTTAAGGAAATAATTGTAGTCTTTTACTAATTATTTTTGCTACTCTGTGACTGAGAAATAGCCTCCTCAACTTCAGAAAATGATAAATGTCTCTTTTTTTTCCTGCTTCTCAAGCTCTTTGTCTCAAAAACAGACTAATAAAAATGCTAATTCATTTTGTGCCAGGCACGGAATACAACTAAAAAGTTTTAAGTTGATATGAAGTTTTTAAAAAAATATTATTACATTTTATGGGGCTTTTAAAAACTATCAAAATGCCTGATTTCAGCTTGCTATTTGCTGAACTGTTTTAAATTGTGAACATTTCAATAATAATTTTACAAGAGACCTAATTTGAATGAATCCCATGTTCTCAGAAAAGTGACCAGGAAATGATCTCTGCAAACAATATTTAGTTGGCATTTTTTTTAATTGAAAGCAAAAGTTGCATGTAGAAATCACCTGTGCCAGGTTCAGGGTAGCCTGCCTCTCCTTATGTAGTGCCTCTGGAATGAGATAAAATGATGGTTTGCAAAAGTGATGCAATAGAAATCAAATTTGATTAAAGTATGGAATGTTCTAATAAATTAGGTGTTTTGGCTAAATCATATTTAAGCAGAAAACTTCTTGTTGCCGCTCTTATTGAAAAGCTTACAAAAAGTTTCAGTCCATGCCCTCCTTAGTAAATAATTATGATGACCACTGGCACCATGTTTGCAGGGGCCACAAACTCAAACACCTCCGGGGCCACGTACAAAGTGTAAATAAGGGAGGCAGGTAAATCACAGCATATCAAGAGCATATCTAGCCTTTAGTAATGGCCCCCAAATGTCTCTTATTAAGCAGTCTATTATTAATAACTGTCTTTTCTTAAGCAGTCCTGTGGTGTCTGTTCCTCTCCGCTCATACAACCGCACCCAGCAACCCAGTGCGATGTAGATACTGCTTCACTGCTTTACTTCTATTTTATAAATGAGAAAACAGCAGCACTAAAGGAATCAGAACCTTATCTGCAGTCGCACACACTTGCATAGCCGTGCCTCCGGGAGACACCAAGCAGTGTGACATCAGGACATGGGCCCCTACTCATCGTTCATCTGGGCTTAATAATTACAGAATGATAGGTAAAAGCCTTCACACCTGTTAGCCTATTAAATCTCCATCATTACTCTGAGAGGTATAATAGATACTAGTATTTATACCTGTTTTAGACATGTGGAAATTAGATCGCAGAAAGGTCAAGACAGCTCCCAGTGTCACTCAGCTAGTAATTGCAGAGCCAGGAGTTGAAGCCCCAGGCAAGCTGTTTCCAGAGCCCCTGCTCTTGGTGTGGTTCTCAGGTGGAGACGTTTTGCTCTCCAGAGAACATTTTCATGTCCTGAGATACTTTGGCTGTCACAGCTAGGGAAAGACGGTGCTAGTGGCATCTAGTGCCTAAAGGCCTGGGATGCTACTAAACATCCCACAATGCACAGGGCAGCCCCCTTTCCCAAAAACATCAACAAAAAATCCAGCCTAAAATGTCAATGGCACCACTATTGAGAAACCCTGGCCTATGTAGTTATCACTATAGATAGAAAACCAGCTATCGGGATAGATGTGGACCGAACACATCACTTAAAGTTTCATCTCTAAATACATCTCGGCTATCAGATTGCTACCATGTTATTTGTCTCCTCTAAAAAGAGAAGTCTAAAAAATAATCCAAATAACGGAGTATTTTATTTAATTAAGTTGTCAGGTTTTTATATCTTATTACAATATTCAATACTGCAGATTTTATATTATCTTATAAAAATTTTTAGTATGAGTCTCGCTTTTACAAAGAGAGTCTAAACATTTTTCACCTACCTAGATATAGGCATTATTAAAATTCCACCGTATGTCTCTACACAGTTATCTCTTTAACCAAAATTGCTCTCCATGAATCCTTCTTACCTCCTCTTTCCTTCAGACATTTATAAGTTACTTCCCACAGCCTAATTACTTAGCAGCTATCTTGGCATATTTCTTTCCTTCTCCCTTTTGCCCCTGGAATGCCTGTTATCTCTATTAATTACTTTCAGAGTTTAGAGAAACATGTAATGGGTTGTGGAGAGGGGGAGTTAGATTTCAGGAACAGTGACGTCACCAGAAAGGGACAGCTGGCTGAGAGGGAGTGTGTTCTCCTGCTAGTAAAATAAAAGACATAAAAGATAAAGTACTTAAAAGATAGGTTGCTTCATGAGGAGAGGGGAAGGGGCTTCGATGACAGCCATTAATCCACAAGTCTCCTGTCAACAGTGGTTCATTTAAACATCTGTTACACATTTGTGATTCTTAAAAGTCTGTCTCAAGGTACTTGAATTTTCTTTTAAAACAGGTTCGTCTATAGGGTTCAAAAAATGTGTTCTTTTAAGCTTAAAAATCCAACTGACCTCCTTAATAAGTTTCTGACCAAACTAGAACTTTCTAGATATAAATTTTGTATACTTTTGGTCAGTGTGGCTTCCTATTTTTGGAAGAGGGAAAGAGATTAGGAAGCCTTCAAAAGCTGCTTACATTTTAGGCTGTTATTTAAATACTGATTTTATGTGAATTAAATATAAGCTGGTTAAAAACATATGGATTAAATTGTCCTTAAAATATGAATAGTTTTAAAAATTAAGAAGGGTCAGTGCTTGCCAAGCTGAGACTAGTTTTGGTCAAAGCAAAACTCTGAAAAAATACTTGCTGCCATTAAAAAAAAATTCCCAATACAGCTAAATTTACCTTGCCTTTATTTGTTTTCTTTAATTCACTAGCATTATGCAAATTGTCATGAATATATTTTAAGATTATGCATTTTATTAGGAATAAGAATTTAGCTGGCAGAATTTATATTTTAGAAGTTTTTTTCTATTACTTTTAACTTGTATGCTTAAGAATTACTCTGGGCAAAATTTTTCTTATGCAAACCTATATGGTAATGCTTTTAAGATTTCTCAGAAATTGGTTTCATATCACATTTAAATGCAACTCATAAAAATTTGTTTCTATCACAGCAATTATAGACAATATAGAAATAAAAGAATATTTGTTATGGTTTCTCATGTTAGTGATAGTATTTTTAAACACAAAGCTATATCTTATGTAGGTATATATGAATTTAATATGTGGGTCACAGAGCTTACGCTAAAAGTGAAACTAGTTAATTTAGCTCTTTTACTAAGTTCAAATAGTTGCCAAAATACAGAAATGTTCATAAAGATGGTTTAGCAAAGTTTTCCTTTAAAGAAAACGCAATTAGCAATGGAGGGTGCAGTGGGGAGCAACAACTATGCAGTAATTTGAACTTGAATCACATAACACCAGTTAGGCTCAGTCACGTAATCTTTGGCTCATGCAATTAGGTACCAACCCACAGGCAGACGCTACTGCAAATGAAGTTTGACATCAGCTCTCTGACAGGTGTCTAGTTATGAACTTGTTTGAGACAATCACTTTAAATTCTAGAAGAACATTTATAGAAAGAAAATTTACCAATATGGTGTCTAACTGTATAACTTTTGACACCAATTTCCGTAGTTGTCAGATTTCTCATATTTTCTAAACTAAATTTTATTCCCATTCTTCTACTCGTCCCTAGCTTTCTCACTACCACAAAGAATGTCACAGTTGGCTCTACATAGTTTTATTTGTCAAAGTAAAATACGTTTATACTATATCATACAACAAAAAGATTAAGTATAATGATGAGTTGAAAGGTCTATATACTTTGTATAAGCAGTTGGAAAAGTATAATGATGAGTTGAAAGATCTATATACTTTGTATAAGCAGTTGGAAATACAAATCATAATTGCTATAGTTTTTGAGTGCCTACTGTATGCAAGAAGTTACACTAAATAGTTCACAAACTAGTTCACTACTACCCTTTTTTTCCCTTTTATTTCATTATATTATGGGGGTACAGATATTGTTAGGGTT
>VBSM01002217.1:29435698-29466549 GCA_008086735.1 Cheirogaleus medius | reverse complement strand
CCACCATTTGAGCACCCTAGTTTTAATCAGTCAGTACCAATTTGATGGCGAGTACACGTAGAGACCATTTTCCTGGTCTTGTGTCGCCTCACTTTGGATAACGGGCTTAAGCTTAATCCAGGATAACATAAACAGTGCTAGCTCACTGTCGTTTCTTAGAATTGAGTAATATTCCATTTTATCTTGCCAGCAACCGTGGAAGGCTGATATCATTCATGTTTTACAGAGGATGTTACTGAGAATTTTTGTCGTAAAGTGACAAAGCTGTGATTTGAGTAGAGGATTTTCTATTTCTAAAGAGAATTTATACTATATCATGTTATATGTCAAATGTATATGTATGGATGTATATGTGTATATATATGTATGTGTTTATAGGTATATATGTATACACACATATATTTGCATTTTAATACTTGTGACTAAATTTTGCCTCAGAATGTGATTGTCACTAATGTGTCTCTATTTGTGAATTTTAAATTATATTTCAATTGCATCACTTTGAGTCCAACATTTAAGAGATGCTGATCACCCTTTGTGCTATGTTCAATTCAGCCCTCTTCATTTTTCTAAGCTATAAGTTTTTATGGATATTGTGTCTATAAAATATCATTAATACATTGATATTGATGCTATTTTGAGAAGAATTTAAATGTCTCTAGTAAAACCATAATTCCTCCCAAGGACATTTTTATATAAGTCATACAATTTTCTTCATAATAGGTATTTGGATATGTGTGGGTTTGAGCTACTGAATTTCACTCTCTTCTTTGTCTCGTTATCCATTACAGGAACATCCCTCACTAGGCCAACTTTCAGAAAAATTAATAGACAACAACATTAATGTGATTTTTGCAGTTCAAGGGAAACAATTTCATTGGTATAAGGTATGTTAATTCTCAAAATATAAAAATTAAAATGTTTGCATTGGTAGTTAAAATTAGGACACTTTTTAGAGATCCAGATGAGTATTCTGGAATTATTATACTTTGTACAATCTAAATTTAATACTATATTAATTAAAGTATACTTTACAGTATCTTAAATTAGAATTTAAATGTAAATTCTATTTAGGTTTGTAACACCTAGAACCAAGTGTGGGCATTAAATGCTGTTTGGAAATTATATTCAATAAATGTGGGCACAACCTGATACTTAGGGTAGTATTGAAATGTGATAATAATGGACTTTTATCAGGTGAAAAGTGGTTCATGTTCCAACTTTATACCTTTCATGTTCAGAGTCCTGCTTATATTCTGGTCCATGGGACATCCTTATAATAGGTCAAATTTGGAGGCCAAGGCAGGAAGATTGCTTGAGACCAGGAATTTGAGACCAGCCTGGACAATGAAGCAAGATCCCCATCTCCTCAATAAATAAAACAATTAGCCAGGGATAAGGATGCATGCACCTGTAGTCCTAGCTACTCCAGAGGGTAAGGTGGAAGGATCGCTTGAGCCCAGGAGGTCAAGGCTGCAATGAGCTTTGATTGTGGCACTGCACTCTAGCTTGAGCAACACAGTGAGACCCTGTATCAGAAAAAAAAGAAAAGAAAAAGAACGAAAGAAAAAAAAGAAAAAGTTTGAGAATATCAGCTTAATTTCCAACAGCACACACACCTAGCTTTGGTCTGGGTCATCCAATAAAAGGATCAAAGGGAGCCATGGAAGTGGCTGAGCCAGTCAAGGCCTTTGTACATGAGAATAATCTTGGTGATGTCCAGAGTCCTTTGGGCCAGATGAGGCCCATGAGCAGCGTAGACTTTTGGCAACTGTGTCATTCTGGAAGTGTCATGGACCCACCAACATAGAAGTGCTCCTCTACGACCCTGCTGTAGCCTTCTTTGTACAGTCTTTTTGGTTCTTTCTTCCTAGAAACTCTTTTTTCTTCATTTACATGATTCTGTGATATCCTAATTTTCATTGTGCATCTCTGTTCCCTGGGCCTTCTTCACCTCCTTTGCCATCTTTACTTCTTCCTTCTACTCCCTACCTGTACACCCCCCTCACTGGGCAGACTCCAGTGCCCTTATGTTCTTTTTAAACTTCAGATAAACTACATTTTCTTTTGGCTTCAGCAAATACTTGAACCCAGTTGCATTTGCCACATGCTGGTGTCCCCTCCCCAGCTTCCCTAATACCTATGTTACTGGTCATCTGAAAGCACTACTCTAATCCTATCACTTCTTCCCTTAGAAAACTTGGTGAAACTTTAATTTCCTGTTTTCCCAAATTTGTATATCATGGAACCACTTTTTAATGTTAACAACAAATTAACATCCACAGAAGAAGGGCTCTGGCTCAAATTAAATGTCCTAAATCATTTCATTAACAACAGAAACAGTTTCCAATTATTGGATACTTAACTATTGTCAGGCACTCAATTTGTAAACATTAACTCATCTAATCCTGTTAGCAGCTCATAATAATGAGGGCAGTCTTATTAATAGGCCCATTTTACAGATGAGGAACCACATTTAGGGAGGTTGAATATTTGCCCAAAGTTTTCTAACAACCCAAATCCTATGTTCTGAACCTCTAAGCTTGATAGTTGGCTTGATAGTTGACTTCCAAATACTGAGCAGTTTTTTTTAGTTTGCTTCCTTTTTCTCTGCTGTTTATTATTTCTGGATCGTGTTATTGGTTTTAGCAGTTTCTCCCCACTCCTTTTAAAATATGCCACTTACCTATAAACCATAAAACCAGGCTTATTATTAATGGTAATTGAATTGTGCACACAGTAAGAATCAACAGGCTTCAAAGTGTGACAAGCTCTGCTGTGAGTCCTGCCCATGCTCTTGTAGTCACCTACGTTGTCCAGGGATCTCTGTTAGAAATCACCTTTCTGGGTTGTTACAGCGTCATAACTGATCTCCCAAATCCATCCTTTACCCGGCTGCCAGGACGATCTATTCAAATCACAAGTGTAACCACAGAACTCCCTTGGTGTCCTCTAATTTAGAGGACTAAGTCTCCAGTGTGGCATATGAGGCCATCTGGTCTCTGCCTGCCTCTCTGCCTCATTCCCCACTGCTTCCCACCTTGCACCTGTCCCACCAGCCATGCTTCTAATCCTCCCGTGCACACACACGTGCCAGGCTGTTTCTTTCCTCTGTGTCTGTTCTTGCTTCCTACTCCCATTCCTGGAAGCCCTTCTCCCTCATTACTTGATTAACTCTTACACATCCTTTGAGACAAAGTTCATAAGCCACCTCCTCGAGGAAACAGTCCTTGATGACTTTCCCCACCTTTCAGATGCTTGCCAAATGTCCCTGTCATTAGGGTCTGTGTATATTTCTATTGCTTTGTGTGTACAGTGTTATGTGAAATTGTCATTTATATACTATGAGCTACTCAAAGATAGAACTATGTGGCCTACCGATTTACGTTCTCCAAAGTGGTATACAGTAAGTGCTCAACAAAAGTTTGATATATGAATTTTAAAAATCTATAAGTGGTACATTTTCCTTAAAACTTGAGACACCAGATTATTAATGTCTAAGCAGTGGCTGGCATACAACAGGATCATAATGATACTTGCAAATAAGAAGAATCTGTGAACAAATGGATTTCAAGACTTTTCATAATCTGATTCTTTATAAATATTCACCCTTCAATCTAGTCAGACTGGTTTCTTCTCTGTTAATTGCTTCATGTACAACTCAGTTAGAGCTTTAATCCTTGGTTTATTCTCATTTTCTCACCAGGAATACTTAGAGTCTTCTCCATAATTATTGAGCACCATTCATCATGAACACCTTCTCCATGAAGCTTCTAGTTGTGACTATGATTTTTCCCCTAGTCTGGCCCAGAATGTTTTAAAGGATATTCCATGGAACAGTAGTTCTATAAAATATTTGTATGTTACATGAAAATCAAATTTGGTAACTAAAGAGAAATGTTACCAAAAATGTTGCATTAAATAATGTTAAATTGTTTGCAAATTACCGGCCTACTCTGGACCTTTTAATTTGCAAATGTGCGTTTTGAGTCTCTAAGCGGAAGAAACCATGTGCAAACTTCCCAAACCTATTTGCCTTCAGAACCCTTGTCATGTTTTAAATCTCTGGGGCTATGTTCCATGGAAGATACTTTGGGAGATACTGGTCTATATTTTGATTGGATTTTTAGGTCATCATGTATGGTAATTCAAGATGCACGAACACACATGCACTTGCACATAAACATGCTACCATTTCAGGAGTATGTGTTCTGACTGCCCTGCTAGGTTGCTTTTATTTTTCTTATGTCTTATATTTTTTCATTTGTGTAATGGCCCATCTTCCACTGATAACTACAAAAATGTTTAATATTTGTTGATTACTAAACCCACCTACCATTGTCATTATTTAAATGCTACTGATATGTTTTATAGGACCTTCTACCCCTTTTGCCTGGCACCATTGCTGGTGAAATAGAATCAAAGGCTGCAAATCTCAATAACTTGGTTGTAGAAGCCTATCAGGTATGTATATTTTATACACAGTTTTTATTAACCCCATTTCTCTGGCAAGGTACAAACTAGTACCATAACATCTTGAAAGGAGGGGTAGAAAGAACATGAGATTAGGAATTAGGAACTTGGAGTTTAGCTGGCTCTATCACTAAATAGCCTTGATACCTTGGGAAAGTCACTTCAGCCTTCTGTGCCTCACTTGTCTCTTTGACAATAAACTAGATTGAGCTAGAGGCTATCTAAATTTCCTTCCAAATCCAATGCTCAGCAAGTCATCAAATCATGACTACATAATATACTTTTTTACCAGGAAATTTCATAATTTCGTATGTCATAAAGGTAAAGAAAAAATTCATAGTTATTTAGAACAATAATTTGCTAGGGAAAATGAACTGTCTGGGATAGAAAGATTACTAAGAAACCTCTATTGGGGTCTCACTTGATTATTTCAACCAATTATTTTAGCAGTTTTATCAAAACAGTTTGATTAGAAGAATCATCATAGTGGATCTGTGATTTTATTGAACTGGCCATCTTTATTCATCAGTCCTGTAAGGAGTAAATGCTTAGGCCAGATGTGGTGGATAACGCCTGTAATCCTAGCATTCTGGGAGGCCAAGGCTGGAGGGTTGTTTGAGGTCAGGAGTTCAAGACCAGCCTGAGCAAGAGCAAGATCCCCATCTCTACTAAAAATAGAAAGAAATTAGCTGGCCAACTAAAAATAGAAAAAATCAGCTGGGCGTGATGGTGCATGCCTATAGTCCCAACTACTCAGGAGGCTGAGGCAGGAGGATCCCTTGAGCCCAGGAGTTTGAAGTTGCTGTGAGCTAGGCTGATGCCATGGCACTCTAGCTTGGGCAACAGAGCAAGACTCTGTCTCAAAAGAAAAAAAAAAAAAAAAGAGTAAATGCCTATATGCAAGGAATTTAAGGAAACATCTGCTCTCTCAATCTGGGTCATTCCTGGATATGATAATCTCTGTTTAGGTGTTGCAATAATAGTGACTGTTACTTCCATACCACTAAGATCCATCACTTTCCATACATGACCTCATTTAATCCTCACACCTGACCTATAAGGCAGGTGTTAGTACTCCATTGTATATTTGTAGAAACCAAGGCTCAGAGAAGTGAACAAATTAACCAGAGATTGTACAGCTAATAAGCAACAGAAGCAGGATCAGAATCCAGGTGTTTCTCAGCTCTAGGCCCCAGGTGCTTCCTCCTGTTTGATACCACCTGTTTTTCATTTGGTACATGGTGTGAAAAAATATGCTTTATTCTACCTTGAATTTATGGGCCAATTATAAAGTCTCACTTTCCCAAATTCTCTGATTCCCTTCCTGACATGTAGAGTTTAATAGTGTAAGTTGTAGCCAAAGCATTGTGAAAAACCTCAGGCTTCTTCTCTTGTAATTTTCTCAAGGCTGCACCTGCCTTAAACTTGGGCATAAAAGGGAGAGGCAGGAAGTAGACACAGGATATCAAATGAACTTGTTTAAGCTTTCTTCTTTTAAAAGAAAAAGAAATCTTACTAATTTTTTTTTGCAGAGGATTTTTTTCTATGTCTGAAAAGTACATTGAATAAAATAAGGAAGAACATCTTAAATGACATCTCTTTCTCACTGTTACAAAAGAACATTAGGACTAGGCGAGCTTCTTAGCAAAGAAAATCAAACATGTATATAATTCATTCCCATCAGGAGTTTGTTCCCAAGAATAATCAAGATAAGAAAGGAGCTTATACTGTTAGGAGTCACTCTAAATTTTTATAGTATGAACCCATTTATTACTCCAAGCAAGGTATATGAGTTAACAGATTTTTATCTGTGGGTTAGGCAGACTGCACCAAAGACAAAGGAGATAGCAGCATTTAGTTTCAAATTCTTTATTTGCCTAGGATAGGTATCCATGCCTTAGACCATTGCAGTTCTGATTAACCTTAAACAGTGGAAAAATAATAGCAAATCCAACAAAAACTTATTCTGGCTAACTACTCTCCTTAAGTTGGGATTCTGTTATTATTTTATATATGTCTATATTTTCAAAATTCTTCTGAAATTTCATTTTGTCTGCACAGTCCAAGAGAAACAATTCACAATTCATTAAAGACTTATACATCAGGGAAAAAACAGATTCTGCCTCCGTACCTATTAGATATTAAAAGGGAAGCATAAGATTATGTCTGGAGCTTAATTCCTAAATCCCCAAAACTGGGCAGAATTTTAGAGATTTGTATTCACACTCTGCTTGAAAAACATTGACCTAATTAGCTTAAGGTCTTCAAATAAGTAAAATTTCAGAAGGACAAACTGAGAATACTCATTGTGCTAGGCATTTCCTTATGATCTATCAGACTGTTGCAAATCAACATCATTTGTATACCACTGGAAGTTTCTATTGGTTTGCTAAAATTATTCAATTAATGGTTGCAGTGTGTGAGCTCTCTAGCAGATAAAAAATGTGGCTGACATAGTCTCACCTAATGCAAATAATATTTACACTGAGAAATTTGAGGAAAGTATCTTGTTCTAAAGAGTTACTACCAGAATTCCATGATTAATTATCGGTCATTAAGTGCATGGTTTTTGTTTTGTTTTGTTTTTATCAATTGTACCATTGAAGAAGAATAATTACTCTAGTAAAGAATTAGAAGCCACTAGAAATTAGTTTTCTTCTTCATACCCTGCTACTCACTCTCTTCCTTTAGGTATATACTTCATTTTTTCCCCTTTCTTTTGTTTATGAGTATAAACTAAGGATTTTTGCATTCGGTAAACTCTTAGTTGTATGGACAAAATGTACACATATCTGAAGTATATATTTAAGGTAGCCAGGTCCTTTGGACCTCAGAGATTAGAAGAAATTAGTATGTGTCTGTTACATGAGAGACATTAAATAAATGTTTATTGAATAAGTGTATAAATGGGAGAATAAATGAATGAATGGTTTTCTTCCAATAAGAGGCCTTATTTTGGTGTTAGGGATTGGAACAAACTTGTCTGACACAAGCAAGTCCCAGGGACTTGGCAAAAATCCTAGGCCATTCTTGGAGAACTTTATAGGACTTTATATGTTTCAGGTAATTCTTGTGCCTACAATATAGAAATGACTTCCCAAAAATGAACCCTTCAACTCTGTATGCATAAAACATTTTAGCTTTCATAATAGTCACAAGTGTTTGAAACTAAAATATTTCTTCAGCAGCTGAATATGTGAGAAGCATGTTCCACATTTGTTAAGCTGGCAAGATTTATCCTTTGTGATGATATATGTGTTTTCAATGTTTTATTTAAACTTGATCATAAAATGTAAGTATTACTAGATTAAAAATGACGATTTTGGTAACAGCTGAGTGAGACATATATTTAAGTGATCAAAATGTACAGTCATGGAAATATGTGAAAAAATAGAACAATTTAAATGCAGATAATCTAATCGTTCAGTATTTCTTATGTATTTTAAATAGAATTGGGTCATTAAGTGGAAGCACTGTTTTTATCCATCCTTTTATAGAGACAGACTTTTTGATTTAATTAAACCTTAGATCTATAATTATTTAATAAGCTTGACTCTACTGTGTTGCTTAGATTTGAAACTACTATAGTATGTAATTCAAAAAATGGTGTCTCTGCAGAAACTCATTTCAGAAGTGAAAGTTCAGGTGGAAAACCAGGTACAAGGCATCTATTTTAACATTACCGCCATCTGTCCAGATGGGGCCAGAAAACCAGGCACAGAGGGATGCGGAAACGTGACGAGCAATGATGAAGTATGTGGGTGTGCGTTTTTCCCATTTTATATCAACTAAGTTGTTTGGCATGCTTTCTCACCGAAAAATCAAATTGTTCCAGAAAATTTTACTTCCTATCGACTCCAAGAATCTTATTTATATTTCAAAGTAACTTTCATTGTCCCTTCTTAAAGTTGCTACTTGTTGTAACCCAACTGATTATTCTCAAAAACTCTCAAGTTAAAATAAATAAAGAAATGTATATAATATTAAACACTTACTTAATAATAGTAACTTTAAACTTAGGCATCATCACCAGTATAGAATAGGAAATCACATCTTCTCAGACAAATAGTGTCTATACTTATGATGATGATAATGCTTTTTTGGTTTCAAATCCACAAATTCTTAGACTACATGTGAAATTGAAAGTAATAAGTCACAGAAAAGAATGCGAGTGATGGAACAGTTGATAAAGGCTAAGAATTTCAAAATCTTTCACTGTGTGATTGCCCCAGTGAACTCCTAATGATCTAGGAGGTGGGAGGGAAATTTGACAGGAACATTGAGAAAGGAGAAGGGACATTTTCTGAAAAGGCATGAGATGTAAAGCAGAGAGATCCAGATTATAGCGGCATCAGGAAACAGGACTAGAGACAGGGACTCTCCCAGGATCGGCACAACACACACATGCGCTTTAGCGAATCCTTGTAGGGAGAAGTGATTTACAGGGAGTCATTTACCTCTCGAGGCATCAGTTGCCTCATTTTTAAATGAATGACTTGGACTAGAAGATTTCTAATCCCTGTTCCTTTCACCTCTAAGTTTTTATGATAATTAATTATTTAATGTCATGTTATAGAGAAAAAGAAAAATAGTTATTGAAATAGAGAATTCTAAGATCAAAAGAGAAACTTTCTTTCTCTTTAGTTAGTGTATATATATATATATATACTAGTGTATATATATATCCCTCTTGGGAATTTTAGAATCTGTGGGTAGTATAATTGTTCCTACAAGCTGTACATTTTAAACTAATTATTGCAAGTTTCTAATTCTGTAGTTTCCTCTATAATCATTCCTTGGATTTTATTCAAAAGACATCATTTACCAGTTTGCAAAGTGCACATTTGATTTTCATTAAATACAGAGAAACTTTTTACTAGTAAGAGATAGCACCAAGTTACTTTCTGAAAAATGGTTACCCTCTTAGAAGTGGTTCTTTCCTTCAAATTCTCAATCTTGGAAGAATAGTTTTTCTTGCTTTTTATGTATTTTTTTCTTTTTCTTTGCCAAATTTCTTTTTTCCCTTCACTTTCAACCAAGTAGTATAAATAGTTTGACTCTCAGGAATAGTCATATGACCTCTTAATTATATAAATCCCAAGTTTTGCTCTACTACTAGTATTGGCAGTGACCACATTATCTTACACATCTGTTAATCCTTAACATTCTTAAAAATAATGACAGTTCAAGTATAATACCAACTATATTGGTGTTATAAGGCTAATTCCTAATGCATATATAAACCTAAATTTAGATCTTTTATATCATTATATGTACATATATTCCAACCCAAAAGCATAGCACAATTATTTTTAAATTGTAATGCATCTCAGTACAATATGAAAGAAAAAAAATATATATATATGTAAAACTGTCCTATTTGCCAAAGAACCTAAAGTCTATGCTTTCTCAAGATTGCTAAGAAATTAATCATCTAGGTGGAGTAGATTCTTGAAATAGGCCTGCACCCAGGTCTATTTAATGGTGCAGTGTAGACAATTAGCAGCACTTGTACCCTTCAACTCCCTAGCTCATCAATTAGGAAATAAATAACATTAAAAAGAGATATTGCATACACATATGAAAGAGATTGCATATTAAATCATCGTTAATATCTCTAAGATGGGTTATTATTGATTCAAATATTATTAACAGATATAATATTGATAATAAAAATAGTCAAGGAATATAAATGTATTTCCTTTTTCCTCCTAAATTTAGGTTCTTTTCAATGTAACAGTTACAATGAAAAGATGTGATGTCACAGGAGGAAAAAACTATGCAATAATCAAACCTATTGGTTTCAATGAAACCACTAAAATTCATATACACAGAAACTGCAGCTGTCAATGTGAGGACAACAGCAGACCTAAAGGAAAGTACATGGATGAAACTTTTCTAGATTCCAAGTGTTTCCAGTGTGATGAGAATAAATGTCATTTTGAAGAAGATGAACTTTCTTCCGAGAGCTGCAAGTCACACAAAGATCAACCTGTTTGCAGTGGTCGAGGCGTTTGTATTTGTGGTAAATGTGTATGTCACAAAATTAAGCTTGGAAAAGTGTATGGAAAATACTGTGAAAAAGATGACTTTTCTTGTCCATATCACCATGGAAGTCTGTGTGCTGGTAAGTATAAATAAATGCAGGCAGTTTTTACCAATCACTACTACCCTAGCATATATGTTAAAATATCTTTAAATCACATCTTTATAGATTAACAGCACTGAATCCTAATTTGTTATTCAAAGTTTTATAAACTATGAAACTATTAATAGAGACTGACAACAGATTTATAGCACATGATTTTAATATTTATATTTTAACTTATTTTATACAGAAAATGCTTCAAATTAAAAACCTAAAATTAATTGTTATTCATATATATTCCTTGATCCTGGAAAGAAATATACCAGAAAGGAAATTACTGATGATGTCTGATACATTTTCTAGAAGAATCAGGGTATTCTTCTAGAAGGATCTGATTCATTCTGGTAAACTCCCTCCAGCTTGCTCAGAGGGCTTTATTTTTGTCAGGATGATGAGAAGTGAGCTATAAAAGTATTCTTTTCATTCCCTGGAAAATTCTTAATGCATTATTATAGATGGTATTATAAGTTTGCTGTAACTTAAACTTCTCTGGTTTATTTTTGGAACACCACCAGCAACGAAAGTGACAAAGGACAGCATTTTTCAAAAAAATACTGGTTTACTAAGTAATCTAAAAGATTTATCTTTGAGGCCACAGACAGGCCAAATTGAAAAATTGAAATGAATTAAAGTAAAAATACCAAGATTACTTTGACTAATTCAGTTTGCTGCCACCTAGAGGTTAGATTTCAGAACATGTGTTCAACATTTGAAAATTTAAACAAAACATTATTTTTGAATTAATTAAGTAATCTACCTGTCATTTGAGTTCTGTGATAATTTGTCTTTGACAGTGTGCTAGCTTCACTTATTGTGACAACAGCTTTGTAATATTTTTATGTTAGCAAATAAATATTTATTAAATTATTGAGGAATGGAAATATTTCATTGCCATAAGCATATGGAAAATAACAAACCTATAAAAACTGTTCTATTCTTGTGTAAGCTAAAAATTTGGCCTGTATCAACTAAATATTTGATGGCAAATTGCCTTTCTATTCTATTACATGCATAAGATATTTTCTATTCCAAACATTTAATCAGCAGCAACTGGCATTATAGCTGACTTTAGAATGAACAAGCAGTCATCTGCTATATTTTACAGAGAAGAGAAATATTATTTTACGGGGAAAAGAAAGAATTTTCTGAGATCATTTTATACAGCTGTCATTCTGTTGAAGCAGTTTCAAATAAATCAAATATTTGTTGCAAGTTCCTGTTTGCAGTGAAATAACAAAAATCCATGTACTGGCCCTTCTATGTGCCTATGACCCACAGGCAGTTGAGAATCTGCTTTGAATTCCTTGTGTATAAGTATGAGCTGTAGGGCTGACATGCATTCTCTCCACCAGTCTCCTGTGGGAGTAAAAACGTACATTCACAGGTCACCTGGCTGGGACTCAGCACACAGCCTGCGTAGTGGAGCGGGGTCTGGCAGGCATTTGTTTGGCCTGGACCTCATTAGCTTTGCACTTAGCAAATTGGGCTGATCCTACAGTAGACTCTGTGGAACAATTACTCTGTGCTCAGCAATAAAAGAAGGGAGAGAGGGAAGAAGGGAAGGAAGGTATGTAAGGAGGAAAGAAGGAAGGAAAGAGTAGAATGTCCCCCCTCTTGAAGATTTCTAGTTCACATTGGCATATTAAATGTTGGATACTTTCTGCAGTCTAAAATTCGTTTAATTTTGTATAGCCACTGTTTACTCAACTTATTTATCTGCATACATGCCCCCCACCCCACCCACACACACCCTCATTCTTTCTTTTTTCCATTTACCACCTACTAACAGCTCATAGCATGGATTAGGACATGCCCCGCTAGCCTAGTAAATAACGTACTGAGGATGTGCAAAGGTTAGTTCCACTTCTCGGGCAATCTTATCTTTAAACATGGTACCAGCAGCTCTGAAGCACTAGCTTTACTTCACAGTCCTTAAAAGTTACCCCAGGCCTGTAGCAATAATGAAAGACTGAGAGAATAGATTTTGGAAGCCATTAATCAAATAACCCTTATTTTTCTGCTTTCAAGTCAGAAAGTTAACATTACTTCAGCTTTTGTAGCATCTTTATATTTGTGTGTTTTTAATTTAAAACTGAATGTACCGTGACATTCACGTAGCCACCAAAGCAGGGGTGCCCTTCACACTTGTTAGCGCAATATATTGGCGTGGGGAGATTATGTACAATAGAACAGTTCTGGAAATAGACACTCCTAAGTCCTGGCATTGTTTACATCACACCAATAGAAAATGATGCTGTTTCTATTCACTGGCCTGTCAGTGTGTTTCCATGGAGATGGGAGGGACATCCATGGATGGGAACTCTTCACGGAGTCAGTGGTCCCAATAACTTACATCCTGGGATGTCTTTGTTGCAGGACATGGAGAGTGTGAAGCGGGCAGGTGCCAATGCTTCAGTGGCTGGGAAGGGGACCGGTGCCAGTGCCCGTCAGCGTCAGCCCAGCACTGTGTCAACTCAAAGGGCCAAGTGTGCAGCGGAAGAGGCACATGTGTGTGTGGCAGGTGTGAGTGCACTGATCCCAGGAGCCTCGGCCGCTTCTGTGAACATTGCCCCACCTGCCAGACAGCCTGCAAGGAAAACTGGTAGGATTCCTCCGTCTCCAGACATGCATACAGCAGTCCTTCGTGATAGCTGCTTCTGTCTTTTTTTGCCCTCTTTCCTTAATCTTAAAAGTTGCCAGATACATTATTGCCATCATGCTGAGAAAGAATTAAATAAGAACTTTTAGGAATTATTAATAGTAGACTTGGATTCCAATCCTTGGCCACGAGGTAGCTATGGAAGCATCAGAATAAATCTGGACATTCATTATCTTAGCTTTTATGAAACATGTTTTTAAAAATAGAGCCTGCCTGCTATCTAGTTTATTATTAGTAATAGTGTGATCTAGGACAAGTTGTTAAAATTCTCTGTGCCTCAGATTCCTGATATCAAAAGTGAGGATAATAATAATAACAATAATACCTTGTTATAGTTCTGTGAAAGAACTAAATGAAGTGATTCATGTACAAAAAACACCTTTGTACTCGGTATATGGTAATCATAGAATAAATATTAGCTGTTATTACTATCTTTTATTTTTAATATTTTAATGACAACGATGGTGACTAAAAAGCACTCTAGAAACAAGTGATATATATATGAAAAGTGACATATTAAATGAAAGTGACATTATTGTTTTGTACCAAATTAATTTTCAATAACAATTTGAGATCTGCTCAAAGAACACTAATCTAAGCAATCTGTTTCATTCAAAATTTTAAAATATTCACTTTCTCAGATCAGTAGATTAAGTAAGTTTTTTAGAATTATGCATGGTGATTTACTTCAATCATTTGGAAAAGCAATATTTCAACATAGTGATGGACTTATTTCAAATGAACCTAATGAAAATTTGAACTGCCTGGTGATTGTCATTTTGTCATTTTATTTTTTGCAGAAAATATTACAGTCTACTCTTTTTTTAAAAAATAAATGTTTTCACTTCTGTTCCACTTCCAGGAATTGTGCACAATGCCTTCACCCTCACAATCTGTCTCAAGATGTACTTGATCAGTGTAAAACATCATGTGCTCTCATGGAACAGCATTATGTGGACCAAACATCAGGTAAACCAAAGCAAAATAATCAAAGCACTGAAGAGTATCTGCAGAGGATTGTGTTCTCCAAAAGGGCCCATAATTAACCATGCTAAGGAAAGTACTAATGGCTTCATTTTTTTAAATATGAAACATTGCTTTATTTTTTAGCACAGCTTTACTGAAGTATCATTTATATACAAAAACTGCACATATTAACATATACAGTTTAATGAGTTTGTGATTTAGATTTTTTAAATCTCCCAGAGATGTTACTCTTAACCAACAGAGCAACAGAGTAGGCTTGCCATGATGTGGTTGAGTGGTTAGGTTTCTCATCACCTCTACACAGCTATTAATAAATTTCTGTGTTGTGCGTCTCCATGGAAGAACATCCAATAAATTATCCAGAAGCCTCAGTGAGCTAAAAGTATGAGTCCTCATGTAGATTCATTTCAATAAGAGATAAGGTCTATGGAGCCATCATTTTCCTTCATAACTCAAACTTGCTTCTAGTTGTGAACTTCTTCATGTCTAATCAACATTTACTTTCATGTTTCAGGTGAAGCCAAAACTTTCTAGAATTCTGCTTTTGCAAAATACATAACTTCAAAAGGGCCATTCCTTCCTGGTGCTTTTCATTCTCATATAAATATCGTTTAGGGGTGAATGATTATAAATGTGGCACAATGGAAAGGTTATTGGAACTTTTAGTCCAAAGACCTAGAGCCTAAGCCTTGTCCCTTAACATTATTAGTTAGGAAATGTCAGCCTTCCTACAAAATTTCCCTGAGCCTCAGTTTCTCCATCTGTAGAGATTAATATCAACCTCAAAGAGTTGACATTAAATGAGCCAGTGAACATGAATGAATTATCTAAGGTAAAATATGACACAGAAATGGGAGAAACATGTGAGAGCTGTGCTCCAAGATTATTACTTTTTTTTTCCCAGAGGAGGGTCTTGCTCTGCTGCACAGGTGGGAATGCAGTGGTGCTCTCATAGCTCACTATAACCTCGAACTTCTGGACTCATGCGATCCTCCCACCTCAGCCTCCCGAGTAGCTGAGGCTACAGGTGGGCACCACTGCACCTGGCTAATTTTTTTATTATTATATTTGTAGAGTTGGGGTCTGGCTGTGTTGCCCAGGATAGCCTAGAATTCCTGGCCTCAAACAATCCTCTCAGCTTGGCCTCCCCAAATGCTGGGACTACAAGTGTAAGCCACTGTGCCTGGCCCTCAAAGATTATTTTTATTTCATTTATTTTTTTTGAGAGACAGGTCTTTCTTTGTCATCCAGGCCTGAGTGTAATGGCCAGTCATAGCTCACTGTAACCTCAAACTTCTGGGCTTAAGCAATCCTCCTGTCTCAGCCTCCTGAGTAAGTGGGACTAAAGGGGCACCAGCATACCTGGCTAATGGTTTTATTTTTTTGTAGAGCTGAGGTCTCACTGTGTTGTCCAGGTAGATCTTGAACACCTGGCCTCAAATGATCCTCCCGTCTCAGCCTCCCAAAGTTCAAAGATTATTTTTAAAGTTTATGAGAACCCAAAACCCCAGAACCCTACTTTGTACAGTTGTAAGGTGTGGGACTGCACGTGCATCAGTAATTAAGCTTGAAATTATGTCTTCATTGAAAACATTCCGATTGCTACTATTATTTCAAATCTCTCCTCCAACTATAAGAAAAATTTTAGCTCTTACAAAGACTGTACAAAAGAATAAACTTTCTGCAGAGTTTGTTTCCTCTTTCTCTTGCATCCACACTGAATTTAGCCTGTAATGAATTTGGCTCTGAAAAGAGTCCATGTGCTACCAGCTGGGGCTGTAGCAATCATTCCAGAAAGCCAAGTGCCTTTTCTAATAAATATCAACATGTCATTTGTTATGTTAAGTAAATACTACTCTGACTTAAGTGTTATTACAAAAAGTATTCCCTTAAAGCTCCTTAGGAAAAGCCCTGGCCTGACCTAAACTAAGAAAGGCATGAGCCAGGAGTAGATGTTTTATCATCATAACAATATTTAAAAATGCATACAGATTTGAACCCTGAAAATGTCCTCTATCCTAACCTATTAGAAACATTTCTAAAATGCATCAGTAGCTAGGGGGCTCCCCTCCCCTTCACAACCATTGTGCAAAGCCAGGGAAAGGGCATTCGGTAGGCACCTCTGTTATCTAGCCACTCAATCACATTTAAACGCTGTTCTTTAGTCTCTCTGGCCACACTTCTACCAGGCAAGAAGCCAGTAAGTGGGTCAAACCACATGCCCCCTTTAAGGATCTGCCATAGCTGATTGAGTAGTCCTAAATCAGCCAAGGGAAATGACAGTCTGTCAGGACAATGGGCATGTGTGACATGCGCCTGAAGGTCATTGTGGAAGACCCCAAGAACACCACCTTTGAAACAGAGCATTTTGGATTCTTCTTCTGAGAGACCTGTAATGACTGGAGACTTTCATTGGCGTTTGGTGTTTTCACTCCAATTTGTAGCCCTGGGGTCTGCCTTTGACCTTTCTTTCAAGGTGCCTTCTGACTGACCAAAAGAAAATTGGGCTCAGTTAAGTCTTCCCACTTGGAGAGGAACTCTTGCTCTCCATCACTGAGTTCTTGCCTTATTCAAGAGCATACTTGGTCATCACTGGTAATTCAGAAACAAATCCCCCACAATTGGGTGATGCACAGTTCTAAGCCTTGGCAGGTGTCCTCTAGTGGCCCTCTCAGGGAGACCTTAGACATTTGGGTGAGGTCCCCAAAGTCTGGAGAATGGGCAGAGGAACACATGCCTCTTTAGGCCAGGAAGTAGTTTTATGAATCCAGGGCAGCTAGTGAGTTCTGCGGAATACTTTCCTATTGTGCAACCATGTTCCTCTTACATTAGGGTAATACCACTGGCAACAACAGCTCCTGTAGACTTTCCAACAAGAGTTTGGCAAGGATCTGGTGCTAAAATGGAGATCTAGCATGTCCCTTCTCTTAACGTGGCATTTTTTTTCCTACTAGTAATTATTGGTTCTTAGAAAAATATGCAGTAAATTTTTAGAGGCAAATAGAATAGATTTTGTTAACAGATACTTAAAGAGTTAATTGATGAAAAGTAAGGAAAGAGATTTTCATATTGTTTCAAATTGGACACTCCTATTTCCTGGAGAAGCCATGTGTAATAATATTGAAAACTTACATTACATTTTCAGGGGAAATATTTATCTATTAGAGTAGTATTGATTTTAGCTTCTGCAGATGTTTACTTTATTTTCCATTATTGGTGTGCAAGAAATGATAACAAGAGAAATGTATGTTAATGCCTGGAAGTTGTTAAATATTTTAAGTCCTATTTTCCACTTAGTGATCAACAGTTCCCACCACACAAACTATCTCTCTCTCTGTCAAGGAGAAAATTATGTTTGATTAAGGGATATATTCCAATTAATATAATTAAAAAATCAAGCTTCAAAAAAAGAAACAAATAATATTATTAAATGCCATAATTATTGCTATTCTCCAAAAGAGAGTTTTCTGTTGAAAATACTGTAATAATAAATATGCAATAAAAATTAGAGTTTAATTTTTTGAGTCAATGGTGATTTCAATCCCCTGTTTTGAAAATGTAGATTGCAAATATCTCTGGTCCTATTAATTAAAATATGAACATCGTTTAATTGATAGAACCCTTTGATGTACTCATTCCAATTTTTTAATGCATGTATTTGTTTGCTTCATTACAGAATGTTTCTCTAGCCCAAGCTACTTGAGAATATTTTTCATCATATTCATAGTTACATTCTTAATTGGGTTGCTTAAAGTCCTCATCATTAGACAAGTGATACTACAATGGAATAGTAATAAAATTAAGTCATCATCAGATTACAGAGTGTCAGCCTCCAAAAAGGTCAGTGAATTCTAAAAAAGCATCACTATCAGCATGTTGCTGTCTAGTTACAATAGTTTAGGCCCTTAATTAATAATAATATTTCTTCTCCATCCAGGATAAGTTGATTCTGCAAAGCGTTTGCACAAGAGCAGTAACCTACCGACGTGAGAAACCTGAAGAAATAAAAATAGATATCAGTAAATTAAATGCTCATGAAACTTTCAGGTGCAACTTCTAAAAAGGATTTTAAAATACTTTATGGGAAACTGGATTTTTTAAATAATTGCTCCTAAAAATTATAATTTTAAAAGTCACAGGAGGAGACAAATTGCTCAAGATCATGCCGGTTGCTGGTTGTGTACTCGAATGAAGACTGACAAGCATCCTCATCATCATGTGACTCACATAGCTGCTGAATTTTTCAGAGAAAAATGTGTCTTACTACTGTTGGAGACTAGTGTCGTTGTAGCACTTTACTGTAATATATAACTTATTTAGATCAGCATAGAATGTAGATCATCTGAAGAGCACTGATTACACTTTACAGGTACCTGCCATCCCTTCGCTTCCCAGAGAGAGACAACGCTGTGAGATAGTTTGGCATTGTGTCACTACAAGGGTACAATAATAATCCCTGCACCAAACTTGTGGATGAGAAAAATAATTCAGCAGTTATATACTAATGTTGCCAAACACTTCGAACATGGGTAGATGAATAAACAAGAACAGCTAGATGAATAAATGGTTAGTGTTTCACTCCTTCAAGAGGTGAACAGATAGAACCTTAATTAAGGATACTGCTTTTGAAACTATGTAGTTTTATGCATGTGTGTTTACGTTTTTTTCTTCTTTTTACAAGGTGGAAACTAATTCCAGCATCCTCTCCTCTTTGCCTTTATGTTTTGTTTTTCTTCCTTACAGGATACATTTATGTATGTCACAGATGACTGGACTAAATAAGTGCTAAGTTACTACTGCCATAAAAACCTAATAATACAATGTCACTTTATTAGAATACTAGTTTGAAAAGCTGAATGTTAATAAGGGACACTGTAAAGTATCATCACAACATGAATAGCTTCATCATTTGTAGGTGTAGAGTTTTATATCTTCTTACCTGGTAAACGGGAGGGATCGTTTGGCCATTTCATTTGTTGTCTAATCATTGATTCACAAGATATTTAGAAACTCTGCCTCAAGCAAAGTACCATGCTGTTGAATGAGTTTTGTTTTGTTATTTTTAGATTAATTCCAAATAGATATCAGCATTTTTCAAATGAAAAGCTATATTATTTTTGCCCTTAAATATAGCCTAAGGACATCTTTCCCTAAATTACCCCAACCATACTCACCAGAATTCATAAAACTATCAAATAGGAAGAGGGTAGGTGATATCTTATAAATAAGCTAATTCTTCCTTTGAGTGAGTCAGAGAACTGAGGCTCAGAACGTTTAAATGATTTCTTAAAACACACCCAAGTGATAAAGTGACAGAATTAGAAAAGAGCTATCATCTTCTCGTTGCCAGGCCAGTGTTCATTGCACGTGTCATGCTACCTCTTGAATCTTTAAAATATTCCATTGGCAAATAATTTTAAATGTGATTTACTGAACTCTTAACTATATGGGCATGAGAATATTTTAAAGCAAAGTAGAAAAAAGTAATTCAAACTAAATTATTCCTAATCGACTTCCAGTCTTTATTGCTAATCAGCTTCTAAGAGACTGCAGCATCATGGCCTAACCACAGGGGAATCGCTTCACACCATAACTTGTATGAACAGTGTCCCCTGGAGTTGTTCAGTGCCCAACTCAAGATCTCAATATAGGGGCCGTGAGCTCTATCTTTCCCCAATGGAAACGTCTTCATAATTACCGTCTCCTTATGGACTTAGTCTGATTGCATTGGCCAGTGGTCCAACAGTCCTGTGTGCAGTGCAGAGTTTTGCCTATGATAACAAAAGAATTTATTTAAAATATTTTCTTATCATTAACTTCCCAGATTTACTGTTTTCCAGCACTTGGGTTAAAGTACTAGATACTTGCATTTTGATGAAGACTAACTTCCATCCTGTATTCTACCCAAAAGAGGCCCGAAAAACCTATAGTAAGTTGTTCTGGAAGCCAACAAACACAGTAGCTACATTAGATGTCCTTGACATCCAAGCAGTTATAATGCTAACTTGAACTACCTTTCCTTCCCCAAATAAGAGATTGACATAAATCAGTCCTTTGACTCACTTGTGTCAGAAACCTTTGATGACTAAGAATTGTGTAAAAACTGTATTTTGTAGCCTGTCACACATAGCATCCTTTTTAACAAGGCAAATACATGGATGCTTCACAAACCCCCAAAAGGAAAAAGTAGAAGATATCCATTAATGAAAATGCTGACAGTTTTTAAAATGAATGTTACAGTGTTTATAAACAATAACTTAATTTTTGGAATTAATTATCTGAAACACCATAACAAAATTAAATCCTTAAAAATCAAGAGTTTGTATGTTTCATACCCTCACTAGTTTGCACTAACTTTATAGTGGACCAACGCTGTTATCCCAGGAAAAGACAAACTTCCTTATAAGCAATTCAGTGCTAGATGATGATTGTGATTATGCTTGTGATGTCTCGTGCTTTCTTTACTTAAAAAGCTAATTCTTAAAGATTTTAGGCTTATAATTTACTTGAATAATTGATTTTTTCCTGTGTAATGGTTTGTGAGAAGAGAATTAATATTTGACTAGCTAGAATTAATTAAAAGGTAAGGAAAAACAGGGTATTCTTAGATTAAATAGTTTATGTAAATAGAGCCTATTTTCAACTAATATGGCCACAGGAGCCTTTTGAGATTCATTGGTATTAAACGCGATTAATGAATTTTAAACTGTTAACAAAATTAAGAACTTGAACACCACTTTGGTAAAGCATCATTTTTGTGCCCTAAAGTATATAATGATTTAGAAATGTGCCATACATACATACACTACAGCATAACTGTATGCATTTTATTTCTCTGGGGACAACTTTACACTGCAGTGCACATGTATTTATAAGCATTTGATATATTTTTGGAAATTTTCTAATATTTATTAAACCATAGACATTCTCTGGAAGATTTTAAAATTCACTAAAAATTTGATTATGTCCTAAATGTTCAGTTTAGCTTTGGTTTCTAAAAATAACAAAAAAAAAATCTAAGATTAAACAGAATAGATACCTCTGGAGGCAAATTTTTCAAAACTCAAAATGAAAATCAGATGCAACACTTAACCAAAGAATAAATCCCAAATGTATTTTTAATATTTACTTAATCTCCATTGAAGATATTCTTATGTATGACAATAGGCATCCATGAGACACTGAAATATGTATGAAAAATTTTCTCTATGGATTCATATTTCTTCTGGTACCTGGTAGAATAAATTATACTCAAAGGTTTTTCTTTCTTTCCTTATAAATGTTTTTTCCATTCACTTTTCCCAAAAGATTGCCTTAAAGCTTCAAGCTCAATGTCTAATTGTGGAAAATAACTGAATTTAATGGTATAATGAAGTTCTTCATTTCCAAGCATCTCTGGTTGATTTTACAGCTTATTTGAATCTATGCTTCTGAACAAAGACTGACCCATTAAAAACAGAGAATTTTAAATTTTCAAAACTGTTTGACCTTCTTTCCATTTTAAAGGATTTATGATATATATGTTTTCATAAAACTGTCAAGTGAAACACAATTACTTGGGAGCTCAATCATGTGCATATTGTATTCTGTTTTGTTTATTTTCAATAATTTAATTTATGACTATCTTTATTTATATTGACCTTAAGAAATCAATTTCATACAATGCAAACTGAGATGTATTTTCAAAGAAATGTAGAACTAGCATTCTTTCAGATAATGACCTTTTTCTTTTCTATATCCTCTATAGCAATTTATTATGTGTAACTGATTATACATATCCATATTTATATTTTATTGATTCTAAGACACCACCTTTTCAGTTTAACATCTCTGAAATTGTGATGTATGTTGCAATTGTTTGCATCTTAGATGAAGTGTTTAAAGTTATGCTTGAATAAATATTACACTAACTCAACTTCAAATGTTCATGGGTATAGGGGCATTCCCTTTCTTATAAATATTTGAGAACCCATTTATGATCACATGCGAAGCCAATTTTCAGAACAACTGAATCACATACGACTCAATATGGAGCCTGTAACTGATTATTAGCTCAGATTTTCTGCACATCTTTAGGTTACAAAAGCTCTTTCAGGCTCCTGCTTACACTGTAGGCTAGTGGCTGCAATTTCAGCAAACCCTAACTTAACTTATAAGAATGGGTGGGTTTCTCGCAGTTTTGTTAACAAATTTTTATTCTTTCTATTCCTTTCTAAGAGATCATCTCACTTTTAAACAATTAACTGGAAAAAATATTACATAAAACCATCATAATTAGATTTTACAGCACTTATATGTCTTATGCTCAATAGCAGGAGAAAAATTTGATCAAACCAATCAATGCTATGGAAAACAGCTTTCTTCCTGGGTCCTCCTACTTCTTTATTCTTCTTTTATCATTTCTCTTCTTTTCACTTTCTTCTTGGCTCTGATCGATGTACCTTCAAGCCCGTGTACTGACTGTTGTAAACTGCATATTTAAATTATTTGAATTATATGAAACAATTGTTCAGCTATTTGGGCAGCTGTTACTATAATACCTGAGAATAATAACACTACTCTTTTATCTACCTGGAATATTTTTAGGCATAAAATTTATCTTTGTAAGCTAACTCTATTAATCAGGTTTCTAGACTCTATAGCCTACTTCAGTTAAAATTGTGTAATACAACGATATTAAAAAAACCACTGCTATCATTGAGGATGGAAAGTGTGTGATTTGTGTAAAGAACTTTTACCAACTTTACACACAATCACAGATAAATGTGATTTTGATAAAAATTCTACAAAATGACAAGTATGGTACATGATACATAGATTTTATTAAGAATGTTTGAGTGTAAAATATTTTAATTCTAAATTATAAGAAAATATAAATTTGCACATATTAATATAGAAATTCATTTGGTGTATATTTAACATAGCTTTACATTCACTAGCTACTTCATTATGGTTTTATAAACCTTTGCAAAAAAATTCAGAAATGTTTTTAAATTATCAGTAACATAATCTTATTTTGTTTCACTTAACATGTACTGCCTTTGTAAAAATAAATTTAATATAAAATATATTTTTAAATTAAAATATTTGAACATAAAATAGCTCTAAGAAAGAGATAAATTCTCAATGAACATGTTTCTGTTATTTCTGGCTTTGAAAATATACGTAAAGTTAAATTGCCTTAAATGATACAGAAGATTGGAGAATATGATAATTTGGCATACTATGAACCTGTTCATCTAACTCTGATTGACTACTAACTTCTGTTTTATGTATTTATTAAAAAGCTGACACTGTAGTTTGTTGTGAGATGTTTATTTTTCTAACAGAGCTTATAACAGTAAGGACAAGGCATTTAATTAATGCACCATTCTGTCTAAAAGTAGGTGTTAATATGAAATTTTCTGTTTTAAAATAAAAATGTAAAAATCTAAGAATACACAGAATGCTTTTTTATTTACCATGTGCTACAGGGCCCTCAAAGCTTCCAGACAACAGTACATTGCCACATGAGAAAATGTAATGACATTCATACACTATCATTGGCAGATGACATTACATAATTCCAAAAAGCTACTACTTCCAGAAAATTGTAGGGCTGATGATAAGGAGGTGAGGTCATCCTAATTGCCCTCTTCCCTTTTGATAGTTATTTGCAGTAGAAGCAGAAGGAATATCCTAATGACAAAAACTGAAAAAATTAGCCAAATGTTAAAACAGGAGTTTGCTACCCGCCACGGACTTCTGCCATCACTTTGGTACAAGTATAACATATTCCTAAACTTCAGCTGCACATACTCAAGAATCAAACTTAAACAATTGAAATGTATAGAATATCTATGTATAGGGATGTTCCTATATTTACCCTATGGGAGAAAACAAAGCTGAAGGTGGGGGATACATTCAAAATTAAATAAAACATTGACAGATTCTCTGTCCTAAAGGAGCTTTTAATAATTTGAAGGAAAAGATATGTGTAACACACCTTTCCATGGAAGGTTGGTGCTGGAGAGACCAGACAGAAGCTGTCAGCAGGTCTCACAAGATCTTTCTTTTTGAGAACTCATCCCAGTTGTGTTTGGACTGCAGTCTTTCAGGCTGATAATCCTGACTCTGTTATGAGTGTTATTTGACCCAATTCTTCCCTTCCCCCTTCAGTAATAGGACCCACCTCCTGAGTTTTAGCAGAGCACACGGTTGAGACTGAAATTCCCAGACTGCTTTGCAGCTTATCGTGGTTACAGGACTAAATGTCGGTCAGTGGGATGAGGGGAGAAGTGATATGTGCAAGCCTAGGTCTCACTTCTTCTTTCTCCCTTTTTGTTGTCTGGGACAACTAGAGCAAAGGAAGCCCTGTGCTGAATTATCGGAGTTTCCTCTTAGCCATTGACTGTTCACCTTAAGAGTTGTTCCTGGTAGAGAAACGATCTTCGCCAAACCACTGCATTTGATATTATAACACATAATCTGTACAAGTGGCTGCACTATGTACTGCAGCATTCATACCCAGATCTGTTTTTCTTTTCCTAAGTGACTGATCATATGTATGTGAAGATAGATTTTACCAGTTTAACCTATCAGAGGTCAACCTTTGTCCCCATGCCCTACAAAGCTTATATAATAAATAAAGTTGAGGAGTTGACATATGTGTACAAATACTACAGAGGAGAAAGTGAACAGGCCTTAAAAATGACAAACAAAATGCAAAGTGCCCTCAGATGCCAGAATTAGGAGAGTTAGAATAGGAGCAAGGCCAGGGAGGATAGCATCTGGCCTAGGCCTTGCAGGAAAGGTGGGACACATAGAGAAGGGAGGTAAGGGAGATCTCGGGAATGGTGAAGCATGACCAAAAGCAGAAAAAAGTGGAGGCTCCATCCAAGAACTTTGAAATCTTGTTGAGATACAGCTTTGGATTAATGAAAGGCAGTAACCAGCAGGTCCTATGTTGTAAAGAGCTTGAGCTCCAGGCCAACAATTTTGAGCTCTGGTTACTAGAAAAGAACAAAGTCTTAAAGTTTTTATGTAGAAAAGTGATTTTATTGGCGTTAAATATGGCTGGCATGTACTTACATAAACTAAAAAAAATGTTTAAACATTAATTTTTATACTCTTTAATACTAAATGTAAATACTCCTTAACCCTATTAAACTCTAAATGCTATTTAATATTAAATTTAAATACTATTTAATACTAGTGTAAAAAATATTGAAGTCAAGTATACAAAAGCAGGAAAAAATTCAAACTCCAACCCCCTAGTGGCAATCACTTTGATATGCAGGGTATTTTCATTTTATTTTTCTGTGCCCTTTATAACTGTTGTTATACATATAATGCATATTTATTATAAAACATCAAAAATACCTAGACATTAAATTTAAAAGAAATATTATTCTAAGCCAACCATCCAGAGTTTATCATTGCCATATATTTTCTAGGAAACTCTCGTTTTATATATGTATATATACACACACACACACACACATGCATATATATATATACACATATCTTACATATATATACATACACATACATATCAATTTGTAACTAAGAAATATGCTATAGCCTAGTATAAAGAGCTTTTTTTCAAAAATGTATGTAACATTTTTCCATGTCAAGATTTACACCTGTTTTAATAGGTGAATATTATCCCATCCATGAATGTGCCACAATCAAAGCTCTTATATTCACTGACAAAAGAATGAGCAGGATATGACACCAAATATAAAACATTGATAGCAACTTCTGTATTGAATAAGAGGGGATTAGCTAAATAAATTGTTTTTGAATAGGAGAGACTTGCACATTTGTAATGCAGAGGAGAAGCAGCCAGTGTAGAAAGAAATGTTTATGTTGTTGGGAAGGTAGATGACTCTAAGGTATAAAGGGGGGATGTTTCAAATTGTGACAAAGAAGAGTCAGTGAAATGAACATAAAGACTTTTCATGAAGAAATAAAGTAGAAAGGGAGGAAATATCAGCTGCTGCTGAAAGGAAGATTTGAGAAAACTTGGGGACTCGCTAGATACAGGTGATGAGGAAAGGACTTAGCCAAAGAGAATTCCAATGCCAATTCCAAAGTCACTATAGGCTTCGATCCAAACTGGATAAACCTCCTGATCTGGATTCACAAACCGCATTGTCTTGCCAATCCATGACTTTTAGACTAAATTCTAACTCTATCAAAATATTTGACCAGACAAAACTAAAGCTGGGAATTTTTAAATTATGTTAATGATCCTGCTTTCAAACGTTATCAAAATAAACCTATTTGAAAGATAAACAATAACCCTTTTAATGTAATTATTTATATATGAATATTTTTGTCATAATTAGAAACAAGTGTGGGCTGCATGAGAAAAACAAATGACACCTTGGCTTTCAACCAGACAATCCTTTAGTACTGATCTGGGCTGGTGTGTTATTTAGTACGTAGGGCTCAGTGCTCTTCTGACTTCTTCCAGTGAGTTGCCTTCCTTGAGATCTAAAATAATTTTCAGGCTAGATGGTGAGAGGAAAACTTTTTCTGTATTGGGCTTTGGCATGCTTTGTGCTGTTTTCCTTCATCATGCTTACAAACTTCATTCTAACCATAATTAAAGTCATGACAGATAATTATCCACTTAAGAAAATCTTAATTTACCATTAACAACACTTTTTTTTTACATTTTCCTCTATTAAATACAGGATAATCTATAGTCCATTGTTCTCAAAGGTTAGCCTCCAGACTCATAGCATCAGCATCACCTAGAAACTTGTTAGAAAAACAGATTTTGGTCTCCACCCCAGATCTTCTCAATCATAAACTCTGGGATTGGAGCACAGGAATGTGTTTTCACAAGCTCTCTACGTAATTCTAATGCCCATCAAAGTTTGAAAACCACTTCCATAATGAAAACTAGCATCAAAAGACCATAAGATATAGATTATGTTCATCCTAGACACAGTTTGATCTTGAGAAAAAAGAATTGTTTTGCAAGCATACATCCAATTGTCTCTATTCTGCTAAATTTTGCTCTTATTCTGGTAGTATTTCTGTTTTAGTGTGGGTTTGGAAAAGGGAAAACAACCCTCAGAGTGCCAATGAATAACAAAAGGGAAGGGAAATATATTGACATATGTCAATCATACCCTAACAATAAGTGAACCATCCAGACAAAAAAATAGTTTGTTTCTCAACACTGGAAAAATTAAGCCAGGACAACAGTTGGGAGATCATCTCTCAATAAGTTGGGAGTGAGGGGGCTTGGATTGTATAAATTTGTCCGACCTAATTTTCCATAATACTTCAACTTGAAGATAGATATCTAGGCACCTACTATGTTAGGCTTTTGTGAGCTGTGTGTGTTTTATTTTTCTAGTAACATATTGAGCTGTACCCTGGAACCTAAAGCCAGGTGCTTCACCCCTAGAGCACAGGGAGACCTGTGCACAGGCATTGAGCAGAGAGCAGCAGGCCCCCATCTGAGAGGCTCTGGGCACCGCTTCAGCAGGCTCTGGGTGGGGCATGGACAGCTATGAGCTCTGCATGTCTGACCTGGCATCCGTGGGAGCCTTGTGCCTAAGAAGCAGCCTGCAGCTTGTGAGGCCCAGAATCTACCCTCCAGGCCCCAGCTACCTCCTCCTGCCTGCCTGGCCCTGACTCTGCCGCCCTCCAGATCGGGTAGGCCCGCCATCTACATGGCCCTCGCCTCTGGCTCGGAGGCCCTGCTCAGAGACTTTGCTTCCGGCTACACCCTAGTCCTGGCTCAGAGGCTCTCATGCAGGAACAAAACGGGCTTTCCGAACTGAGACACTTGGGCTGGCTGCCTCAGCAGGCTCTGAGAGGAATATAGGGAGAGCCCCATGGTCTCAGAGCCACCTGAGCCAACAAGTGCCCACCTGACTTGGCATTAGTGGGAACCTGGCACCTGCGGAGCAGCCAGCTTCTTGCTCACCCAGACTCCCTCCTCTGCCTAATGCCTACTTGGCCCTGCCCCTGCCCTCTGGGTGGGATGGGCCTGTCATCTTCACAGCCCTGCTTTTGGCTCAGAAGCCTTGCTCAGAGGCTCTGCTCTCGGCTCCTTCCTACTCCCAGCAATGAGGCTGTCACACTGGAGCCTGAGGCTCCACCCCTGTGCCTCCAGAAATCCTGCCAGGCAGAGACACCATTCCCAAGTGTCCAGCACTGCACCTGGACCCCAAGACCCCAACCCAGAGCCTCCATCAAACCACGGCTGGATGAGCGGCCCCAAAGTCCAATGCCCAACCAGGGACCCACCACCACCACCACCCTCAAGGCACCAGCACACTGTGACCTGCTTTGAACATTTGCCTACAACCCAGAAACCCCCAACAACCTTATCCAGCTGCTGCAGTTACCTCTGTGGGGAGACTTTGGATAGATAATCCCCACAACCCCAGCCTCAGTAAAGAGAATCTCATCCAGCTCCCAACTTGAACATCCTACAACTATCTGGAGAGTTCCCAGTGAGGAACAGGAGTCCTGAAAACCTATTAACCCAGAACTCAGAAAAGAGGGTTCAGATGAGAAGAAACCAGCAAAAGATCTCCATAAACAGGAAAAAATCAAAACAGATCAACACCTCCAAAGGATCACAACAGAGCTACAGCACTGAACTCCAACTACAAGGAAATTGTTGAAATAACAGAAATGGAATTCAGAATATGGATGGCAAATAAGATGAATGGAATTGAAGAGGAAGTTGAAAGCCAAAAAAAGAAGCCCAAAACTATTTCAAGAAATTAATGAAGAAGTCACTAAAGAGCTTAACAAAATTAGGAAGGATATAATAAAACTTAAAGAAATTAAAGGGCCTTTTAGGGATTTTCAAAATGCAGCAGAAAGTTTCAGCAACAGATTAAACCAAGGAGAATAAAGAATCTCAGAGCTTGAAGACTAGGCTTTCAAGCTAACCCAATAATTTAAAGAGGGAGAGAAGAAAACAACAAAGGCAGAGAAATAACTTAGATATGGAACTACGTGAAGTGAACAAACATACAAATCATAAATATCCCTGAGGGAGAAGAAAGTGCTAAAAGCATGGAAAATCTATTCCAGGGAATTATTGTGGGAAACTTCCCCAGTATGGCCAGAGATCCAGACATCCAAATCCAAGATGGTCATCAATCTCCAGGAAGATTCACAGCAAATAAGACATCTCCAAAACACATAGCATTTCCTAGCACTCTGGGAGGCTGAGGCAGGAGGATGGTTTGAGCTCAGGAGTTCGAGACCAGCCTGAGAAAGAGTGAGATCCCATTTCTACTAAAAATAGAAAGAAATTATCTGGACAACTAAAAATATATAGAAAAAAATTAGCCAGGCATGGTGGCAAATGCCTATAGTCCCAGTTACTCGGGAGACTGAGACAGAACAATTGCTTGAGCCCAGGAGTTTGAGGTTGCTATGAGCTAGGCTGATGCCACAGCACTCTAACCCGGGGAACAGAATGAAACTCTGTCTTAAAAAAACCACATAGCATTCAACCTGGCCAAAGTCAAAGTGAAAGAGAAAATTCTACAAGCAGTTAGACATAAGCAACAACTGGCCAACAATGGAAAACCCATCAGGATAACAGCAGACTTCTCAGTGGACCTTCTTACAAGCCAGAAGGGAGTAGCCCCCTATCTTCAATCCTCTTAAACAAAACAACAGCCAGCCTAGAATTTTTTATCTTGCAAATCTAAGTTTCACATTTGATAGAGAAATTAATTCTTTTCCAGACAAGCAAACACTGAGGGAATTCACCAAGTCCAGACATGACCTGCAGGAAGTACTCAGACCTGCACTACACAAGGATTGGCACAATAGACACCCACCAGTGTAAAAAACCCCAAAAGCTAAAGGTCAGAGTCCAGTTGCCACAAGGACTCAAGAAGTAAAACAGAGCAATAAAGTTCTACTCAACAGAAACAACAGAAATCTACCCCATTTATTAATAATTTCAATAAGTGTGAATGGCTTGAACTCCCCACTCAAGAAACACAGGCTAGCTGAATGGATAAAAATAAATAAGCCAAGTATTTGCTGTCTCTATGAAACACATCTAAACCGCAAGGACTCATGCATACTCGAGGTGAAGGGATGGAAAACAATATTGCTTGCAAATGGAAACCAAAATAAAGCTGGTATAGCAGTTCTCATATCAGATAACATAGACTTCAAATCAACAAAAGTAAAGAAAGACAAAGATGGTCATTATATAATGGTAAAGGAAACAATTGCAATTCAAAAAGAAGACACAACAATTCTAAATATTTGTGTACCTAACAAAATTATGCCATGTGTCTTCTCAGACCACAGTGGAATAAAATCAGAAATCAACTCCAAGAAAAACACTCATCTCTGGCCAAAGTCATGGAAACTAAACAACCTACTGCTGAATGATAATCAGGTCAAGGAGGAAATTAAGATAGAAATCAAAAGATTCTTGGAACTAGATGATAAAGAGGACACAAGTTGTACAAATCTGTGGGACACAGTTAAAGCAGTCCTGAGAGGAAAATTACTACCTATAAATAGCTACATCCCAAAGACAGAAAGATCACAAATCAGCAATCTAATAAATCGCCTCAAAGAACTTGA
>VBSM01002217.1:29366048-29435598 GCA_008086735.1 Cheirogaleus medius | reverse complement strand
AAATAAAATTCAAGAGCTAAAAAAATAAAAAGACTAATAAAATAAAATAAAGTCAGCCCCAGGGCCTTACTACAAAAAATGTTACTAAGAAAGAAATCACAGACTAGGAGTGCTATTCTAATAACTATTACTTATTAATAATAAGCTCTACAAATGCTTAAGGAGTAGGTACTTTCTGTTCCTTCTGAAGAGTATTGAGTTTTACCAGGGGCAATAGAGCAATATTAGTGGGAATTAAAGTTTCTCCCTTTATTTATGTTTATGTTTATTTATTTCAATAATGCCCTGTTCATTTGTTAATTTTTTTGGTTTCTATTTAAAATATTAATTAGCAAGGAACAAATGTTTTCATCTAAAGTTTCTCACAAAAGTCTCTTTTTTCAAGAAAATATAATTCTTATATATTTTTGGATAGGGCATTTAATGGGCCAGAAAAAAGTTTATCAGGGTAGAAACTCATCATAAAAAGTCACTTTTAGTTCCTGAAAGAACTAGTAATCAGGCAAACAAACAAAGGTACGACATGTCAGAATGGGCATCTACCTGCATCGGTTTCAACAGGGGCACCTACTAATAGTTACCAGAGTGCCAAAGTGAGGTGAGGCCCCTCTCACACATTTTCTGATTTTCAAAAGAAATGGTACTGAGTACCTATTCTGAAACTCTGGACTATGCAGGCCATCAAGGATATAAAGAGAGGGAATGGGGAGAAAAAGGAGGCTGTTAAAAATTTTTTTGAGAGCTCCGTGCTGTGATTTCCCATACCACTTCTCTTTGGGGATAGTGTGGGGGATATTCCCTCTAACGTCCAGCCTGGTAACTTTTCAAGGGAACCACCAGGAGCTTTGAAATGCACTCCCTACATTTAGGAGACAGAGTAGTCTGATGCCTGGCTTATGCCAGGAAGAGACTTAATCATAGATTAATGCTAATAACCTATGGCCTCGTCCTATCTCCTTTCAGAAAAATGAAAGGGGATAAGTGTCTAGTACTAATTTTGGTATGTCTATCCTACCCCTAATTAAGTGTCTATTCTCATTCTACATACAGGTTAGAGTATAATTTGAAACAGAATAAATAGGCACTATTTTCTTCTCTTTCAATTATCAAAACAATAATATCAGACTTTTTTCAGAATGAATTTTGATATAATTTACAACTCCTTCTCCCATGACCAGAGAATCTAAAAAGAACAAAAGATATTTTTAAAAAATATTTTCAATAAAAACTGTTTATTATGGTTTCTTAAAACTCACTAGAGTTTCTATTTTGGTACATTTCAAATTTATGCGATTACTTTGCATAAAGAATATTCACTTTAATCTACGGATTGATTTTTCAAATATAATTATCCCTTGGTATTCATGAAGGATTGTTTCCGAGATAACAAAACCTGCAGATGCTAAAATCATAAAAAATGCTACAATATTTTCATATAACCTATGTACATACTCCCATATAATTTAAATCATCTCTAGATTACTTATGCTTAATACACTGTAATTTTATGCAAATAGTTGTTGCTATACTATATTTTCTATTTGTATTATTTTTATTGTTGTTATTCTTATTTTGTTTTTAATATTTTCAATCTGTTGTTAGTTGACTCTGCAGATGTGAAACCTGAGGATTCAGAGAGACAGTTCTATTGGTTACTTCTCATTTGGCAATTTCCTAGGATTCCTTTTGCTTGACTAAGAGCTTTTATTTTTTTTAAAAAAAAAAACTAGAGATACAAAATGTTTTTCAATGTTTAAAGCAACCACCATACTTTCCTTTTGCTCTTGGATAAACTATAAAAAGAGCAGTTACTAAGTTTCAAAGTTTCATTGCCTTGTCCTCTGATGACATTGACTAAATTTTGGAAAAAAGTTTTATAGAACTCTCTGAGTCAAAATTAGATGACGAGAATGCCAGCTATATATATTATCTTTTCAATTTCTTCTATTAATAAGAGATAAATATGCAATTTAAGTTTCTTCTTTGCTCCTTAGTCATTTAGTAAGAATAAGCACATCTTATCTCTCTGTTCTAGTAATGGAGAGATAATGGTCTAATTAGTCAGTAATCACTTGAAAACAAGAGCACAATAGAAGAAACCCACACACTTCCAAAGAATTGGGGAGAAAGTAAATGCAGTCTTAAAAATGTTGGTGAGTGAGTGTGTCAGTGAGTTTTCATGATTGGTGTGGGTGGTTCAAGAATAAGGAAGAGAAAAAGGGGGGGAATGTTACCACAGAAAAACTCACCATCACTTATCCATCAGCCTTAGCACACACACACACCCTCTCTCTCATACACCCACATACTCTGGATGAGATATTACATCAGTCATGACACAGCTGTCCAGGGCCTCTTTTGGATTCGTTTTCCATTTTATTTAATTTGTATACAATATATGCACAGATCTTAAGTTTACAATTTCATAAGTCTTAATAAATGTATACACCCCTGTAATCACCACCCCAATTAAGATATAGAACATTTCCGTCACTTTGGAAGGTTCCTTATGCCCCTTTCCAGTCAATCAGTCCCCTCCTGGAATGCTTTATGTGTCAACTTGATGGTCCACGGCACCTGGATATTTAGTCAAACATTATTCTGGATGTTTCTATGAGGATGTGTTTGGATGAGATTTACATTTGAATCTGTGGGCTTTGTATAAAGCAGATTGCCCTCCATGATATGGGTGGGCATCATCCAATAAGCTGAAGGCCTGCAGAGAACAAGAGCTGACCTTGCAGAGTAAGAGGGAATTCTCCAGATGACTCCCTTCTGACTTCTGCAATGTTGGCTCTCCCTGATTTTCCAGCACAATACCTTTGAACTCAAATGTCAACTCTTCCTGCTGGCCTCCCCCATCAGGTTTTGGACAGGTCAAGACTCTAAATCACACGAGAAAATTTTTTAAAATACTCTTTCTCTACAGATACACATCCCATTAGTTCTGTTTCTCTGGAGAATGCTAATATACCTCCCCTTCTATGCAATCACTGATTTCTCTTACCATAGCCAAACAGTTTTCTCACTTTAATTCCCTTTAGAATAATGGCCTCTCACCTGACATTTATCCAAACCTATTTTCTCATAGTAACACTAAAACATGAAAGCTAGCATAATATTTAAATTACATTTGCTTTTTTTAAAAGGTTTATTGTAGTATAATTTACTCCATAGAAAAATTCAGTCTTTTTAGGTATATAGATAGATCTTGAAAATGGGTTCATATAATTGTGAAACCATTACCACAATCAAGATACTGAATATTTCCATCAACTCCAAAAGTTTCTGATGACACTTTGCAGTCCATCCTCTCTTCCTATCCTCAGCCCCTGGCAACCACTGGCCTGCTTTCTGTTTCTATGGTCTCTCATTTCCAGAATGTCATATAAATGGAATTATACCATATATAATCTTTTATGTATGGCTTCTTTCACTTAGCATAATGCTTTTGAGACTCAGCCATGTTTGCATGTGTAAGTAGTTCTTTTTTATTGCTGAGTTATAAGATTCCACTGTATGGATGTATCACAATTTGATTATCCACTCACTGATGGATGGGCATTTGGAGTATTTCCGATTTGGGGTGGTTATGAGTAAAGCTGCTTTAAGCATTCTCAAAAGAGTTGTGCAGACATGTGTTTTTATTTCTCTTATTTAAATACCTAGGAGTAGGATTATTAGGTTGAATGGTTAACTTTATCAGAAACTACCAAATTGTTTTGTAAAGTGTTCTTACTATTTTACATTCCCAGCTATAATATATTAGTGTTCCACTTGCTTACTATCCTTATTAGGACTCTGTAAAGTCAAGTTTTTCAGAGCCATCCTAGGATATATGTACTACTGTTCTATCTTTGTGGGTTTAATTTGCACTTCCCTAATGATTAAAGATGCTGAGCTTCTTTCTTCATGCCTTTTGGCTATCTGAAGTGGCCAGTCTCAAAGATGGATCTGAACTGATCCCTAGTTGCTAGTATTCACACCTCTATGTAGTTCCTTCCTAGTTGTAACAGGCTGTGTTAACAGATAGTATGTTGCAGAAATGATGGTGTGCTACTTTTGAGTCTAAGTCATAAAAGTCATTGCTGCCTCCTCCCTCAGCACTCTTGGCTCACTCACTTTGAGGAAAGCCAGTTGCCATGTCATCAGGACTTTTAAAAACAACCCTATAGAGAGATCCACGTGATGAAGAACACAGGCCTGCTGACAAAAACCAACACCAACTTGCTAGCCAAGCAAGGAAGCCATATTGAAAGCAGATCCTCAAGCCCCACTGAAGGCTCAGATGACTTGTAGACTTGGACAATATCTTGACTACAATGTCAATAAAAACCAGAACAACCCAGCTAAACTGCTCCTGTTTCCTGAGCTATAAGAACTGTGAAATAATGTTTATCATTATTTTGTGACACCAAGTTTTATGTTAAATTGCTATACTATAATAGATAACTGACATTCATATCTTCTCTTTGGAAAAACATTTGTTCAAACTTTTAATCTGTCTTTTTTAAAAATCTGGTTATTTGTTTTCTTATTATTTTATTATTTGAGTTAAAAGAATTCTTTATATACTTTGGTTATAAGTTCTTTATAAGATATGTGTTTTGCAAATATTTTCTCCAAGTTTTTTGGCATTTTTAAAATAATTTTCTTAATAGCACCTTTCTAGAGAAGAAATTTTATATTTTGATGAAATCCAGTTTGCCTATATTTGCTTCTCTGGTTCATGCTTTTGGTGTCCTAAGACACCTTTGAGTAATGAAAGATTATAGACTATTTTCCTGTTTTCTTTCAGAAGTTTTATATAAATTTAGGTTTTACATTTAGATATATGGTCCATTTTGAGTTATTTTTTAAATATAGTGAGTTCACTTTTTAGGATGTCTAAATATCTCAGCATCATTTCTCAGAAAAACTATTCTTTCTCCATGAAAGAATAAATGTATAGCATCTTTAACAAAAATCAGTTGACTATCTCTTTAATAAATGGTTCTGGGAAAACTGGATATCTATGTGCAGAAAAGTGGAACTAGACCTTTATCTCTCTCCATATACAAAAATCAAATCAAAATGGATTAAGGACTTAAATCTAAGACCAGAAACTGTGAAAGTACTAAAAGGAAACATTGGGGAAATGCTTCAGGACATTGGTCTGGGCCAGAATTTCTTGAGTAATACCACCAAAGCACAGTCAATCAAAGTAAAATTGGACAAATAGGATCACATCAAGCTAAAAAGATTCTACACAGCAAAGCAAACAATAAACAGCATACAGAATGGGAGAAAATGTTTGCAAACTGACAAGGAATTCATATATAGAATGTATAAGGAGCTCCAACAACTAAATAGGGAAAAAAATCAAATAATCCAATTGAAAAATGGGCAAAAGATCTGAATGGACATTTCTCAAAAGAAGGCAAACACATGGTCAACGGGTATATGAAAAATTGCCCAGCAACATTAGTCATCAGAGACATGTAAATCAAAACTATAATGATACATCATCTCTCCCCAGTTAAAATGGCTTTTATTAAAATACAGACAACAACGAATGCTGGAGAGGATGTGAAGAAAAGGGAACCCTCATACACTGTTGGAGGAAATGTAAATTAGTGAAATCACTATGAAGAACGGTTTAGAGGTTCCTCAAAAAACTAAATGTAGAACTACCATATGACCCAGCAATCCCGCTGCTGGGTATATATCTGAAAAAAAGGAAATCAGAATATCAAAAAGATATCTGCACTCTCATGTTTATTGCAGCATTAGTCACAATACTCAAGATTCATTAGTGGATGAATGGATAAAGAAATTGTGGCATATATATACAATGGAATGTTGTATAGCCATAAAAAAAGAATGAAATCTTGTCATTTGCCACGACATGGATGGAACTGGAGAACATTATGTTAAGTGAAATAAACCAAGCAAAGAAAGACAAATCTTGCATGTTCTCACTGATATGCTTCACAATTGATCTCATGGAGACAGAGAGTAGAATGATGGTTACCGGAGTCTAGAAAGGGTAGTGGGGCAGGGGGAATAAAGTGGGGATCATTAATGGGTACAAAAATCTAGTTAACAGTTAGAATGAATAATATTTGATGGCACAAGAAAGTGACTCTAGTTAACAATACGTTATGGTATACTTCAAAATAAAACAGTGGAATTGGAACGTTTCTAACACAAATGATACATGCTTGAGGTGACAGATACTCTGATTTGATTAATACACATCGTGTGCCTCTATCAAAACATCACATGTACCTTATAAATATAGATAACTTTTATGTATCCATAATAATTAAAAACAAAAAAATTTAGAAATCAATTGACTACATGTATTTGCTTTTATTTCTAGACTGTCTTCAATTCCATTGGTCTCTATGCCTATCCTTCTACAAATATTGCTTTAGCTTGATTACTCTAGCTTTATACTAAGCCTTAAAATCAGGTGATATGAATGATCTAATTTTTTTTTGCTTTTTCAAAATTTATTTGGCTCTTTACTTTTCCATATACATTTTAAAATGTATTTTTCAGTTTCTATTTAAAAAGCTTGCTAAGGTTTTGACTGGTACTTTACTGAATATACAGGTCAATATGGGGATAATTGTGATCTTAATATTGATCTCTCTGATGCATGATTTATCTCTCCATTTATTTAGTTATTCTTTGATTTCTCTCATTAATTATATATATCTTTCAAGAGACAGATCTTACACATATTTTGTTAGAATTATTGCTAAGTATTTTATGTGTTAATGTTGTTTTTAGTGATACCATTCTATTAATTTCAACTTTTTAGTTTTTATTGTCACTATAGAAAAATGCAATTATATTTGTGCATTGATTTTTATCCTGTAAGCTTACTAAACTCACTTATTATTTTTAGTAGCTTTTTTTGTAAAGTTTTGTGGATTTTCTATGTAGATCACCACCTGGTTAGCCATCATCTCTGGCTGTCACCTCCAGAACAATATTGAATAAGAATGATGAGAGCAGACATCTTTGCATTGTCTTCAACTTTAGAATAAAGGCATTCAGTCTCTCACCGTTAATCAAGTTACTAGCTGTAGGCTTTTTATGTATTCCCTTTATCGAGTTGAGGAAATTCCCTTCTGCTTCTAACTTGCTGAGAGTTCTTTCATGATGGATGTTGAGTTTTGTCAACTGCCTTTACTGCATCTGTTGACAAGATCATATGTTTTTTATTCTTATTTAGCTTGTTGATATGGTGTTTACATTTATTGATTTTTTGAATGTTGACCCAACCCACCTACTGATAAAGACCCTCCATAGTATAAGCTCTATATATTCCATTATATTTTGCAAGAGATGCAATCACAAACTTTAAGCTGTAATTTCTCATTATTCTGCTTGGCTAATGTGTATCCTTTCACCTGCAATGTTCTCTTTCCTTCACCTGTCTGTATCCCTATCTCCCTTCAAGATCTAGTTTTAATTCTACCTCCTCCATGAAGCCTTCTCCAGTTACTTTAAACTCTCTCTCTCTCTCTCTCTCCATGACCTAATGATTTGGACCTGAATACTCTTCCAACCCATTTTTATTAGCAAGAAGCCATGTCAAGAAGAGGCAGAAATTGCTGAGGGTTGGGAGGAGGGGAGACTGAGAGTGAAGACAAGAGTTGGTGAGGGAGAGTACTGAGGAGGTAGGGTAGAATAATATTTGAGTATCACAGTTGGTAATTTTCTCCTAGTACAACAATAAGGAAAATTGCTCGCTTTAGTTCTCAGGAGATTTCAGTCATGTATGATCACTCATAATCCTCCTTTCACTCTTGCTGTTCTTGGAACAATTCTGGAAGACTGCGATCATTTTTTTTCCTTTTTGTGGAACTGCAGAAATAAACAGAACCTCCTGTTTCTCCCAAAATCCTTTGCAAAAGTATGGATACAAGAGTAAGGTAAAATGTTGCATTTATTTATTCAACAAATGCTCAGCCACACCTTATGTGAGCCACTTTGCTAACCTTTTAAACGATACATGATACAAAACCTATTTGACATCTCTGAATTTCAATTATATGTAATATCCTGTATATATTTATTCTTTGTGTTGACATCTCTATTCCTTTGTAATTCTTCACCCCAGAAATACTCTCAGCTTCCTTCTACTCATGGAAAAGTGCTATTTAGTACACAAATACTAAAATATTTGGTCACATAAACACATTAACATCAGTTTAGCACTATTTTGCATAGTTTTACACAACCAGTTTTATTATCAAATAGTTATAAAGTTAAATCTTTAATTTAAAATTTTTTTGAATATTTTCTCATAATCTTTGAATAGAAAAATTTAGTTAATGTAGCAAACTGGTTTCCTTTAAACATTAAAAATGAAATACGTATTTGTTAAAACTAGCTTTTAGTTAGTGTGGGAATCCTGAACAGTGCAGTTGTTGGCGCTATCACCATTTCCTGGCGCTATCACAGTTTTCACGAAAGCATGTTTTTATGAAAGCATTTTGCTACCTATGCTTTTGGACAGCTTCAGCTTTTAGCCTTACTAACACTCTCCAGATGATTATTAAATTACCTGAGTAAGGAATTTCAAATTGTTAAATATTTCTTTTTAAAATTTGTTTTAGTATGGCAAGCATACTATGGAGTAACTGCCTGGGAAAATAGAAATTGCTAAATATTGGATTAGCACTACCCGCCCTCGGATCATTATCTTAAGACACAACAGTAAAACTTTGGTGATTTCCATGATCCAAGATGAAAAACAAAGAAGAAAGTCTTATACTGTAAGTGATAGTGGGGATTTTTCTCCCTCACATTAAACTCAGCTAAGTTCAGCTGGAATTTGCATCATTGAATGGTCAGAATCAAACGTATCCCTTAAACAGAAAACACGAGTCTGTTGCACTAAGCATTACAGGCTCGGATACTTGAATCTCAGTGTTTCCCACAATCAAATTTTGTTCGCAAATCTTGATTCTACCTTGAAAATTTAGGAGCCATCTGCCCGAGAAAGTCTGTGTATTCCCTTCTTCAGTCCTCTGGGATTCAGATTTTTGATATGTTTTTCTCATTAAGCCTTGTCAACCTAAAGTAAATAATTTATTAGTTCTAGTGAAGATGTAATGATAGAATAAGAAGCAGCATAATACAGTTTATAATAGGACTGTTTTTAAAGTATTCAGCTATGTGAAGGGCTTTCTTCAGTGTCTGCCTATAAATCATCATGGAAAACCAGTAGGGACTGTGCACAGTATTAGGGTCCACTGGGAACATAGGCAAAACACAAAGGGAAGAGGAATGCCTTTGCCCACCCTTTGCCAGCTCCCACAGAGTGATATCACACCAGGGAACGAGTCACAAACACACAGACGTCTACCCTCTGCAAATTCCCTGATCACTCTGTCTCTGTTCATACTTTCCTCTTTGTAAGGTGTGTTTGCTGTATTATTGAAGAATATTCAGTTCTTTTTTAGAATAATAGAAAAGCAAGTGGAATTGTTGAAACTCATAAGAAACATTAAATATAAATAGTAAGTATAAAAGTAGCTCATGAGATGCAGGAAAAATTCACAGTAGGTGCAAGGCATGGATAGCAAGTTAATGACCTGTGAGCTATGTCAGACATAAAATGAAGAAGAGCATAAGTGTGTTAAAAGATGGGATGGAAAGACCAAAAGACACCAAAAATTTGTAGTTTATGAAATGTTCATCACACTTATGTGCACATATAGTAGTAACATTCATCGGGTGTCAGGCAGGTGGCAGGGGAGGGGATGGGTATATTCACAGCTAATGGGTGCTGGTGCTCACTGTCTGGGGAATGGACATGCTTGAAGCTCTAACTCGAGTGGGACAAAGGCAATATATGTAACCTAAATATTTGTACCCCTGTAATATGCTGAAATTAAAAAGAAAAGAAATGTTGATCAGTTAAAAGATATACCAAGTATAAAGTTCATGAAACACTGAATATTCATGAGATTTTAAATAGCCCCACCAATAGGTGACACCCATTCTGGTCCAGGTGTCCTCTGCCTGAGACAAGCAGATAGAATCCATAGTTGCTCAGTAAGCTACTGTGGAAATATTAGCTTGAGGCCAAGCAGAAGCACAACCATTTGTTGACTGGGCACCTTCCATCTGCTGAGTCCCTTGCTCAGCCTCAACTCTGGTCTGGTCTTTGTAATCACACAGACAGTGGAGAGGGCTTATAAGGTGCAACAAAAGATAAGACCTGGACACCATGTGTGATATAGAATTCCCACAGCATGGTCCCTTCTATCCTCCAGCTTCTCCTAATTATATTAGCCCACCCCATATCTTTTCTCTTGCTTCTCATTCTGTGTTTTACATTGATTTAATTAACCACAAGCTTTGATGATTTTAGTTTGGTCTCTGAGTCTTTCTGTTCTGTGACCTTGAGGATGCCTGGTTGTATACTTGGAAGCTACCATTGCACCAAGGTCATTTCCCGTTTCTTTACAACATTGTGCCCCACCATCTCCAGTGTTGACTCTCAGCCTTGCTGTAGAGGTTGGGGCAGAATGATGACTGGTATTTAAAAATTCCAACAGGATCCAGATGATGCTGTTAAGCTCCCCACACTTACAGCCTCTTACTCTTCTCTCCACCTAAACCATGAAGTGCCTTTCCATACTTGAGACTTTTTAAGACAAGTAGGATAATTTTCTTTACATAATCTCCCACTCTTTTATTATCTTTAGTTGCAAGTTTTTCATTTTTTTATTTTTTGTGTACTTATTTGTTTACTTATATTTGGTTTATTTTAGCATTACCAAACCCAAACTATTAACGGAATTAAATAAGTTGCTAGCTCTCTAATAAAAGAATATGACAGAGTGCATACTTTTTGCTCCATAATTTGATCAGTCATTTGACTGAACACAAGTAGTTCATCAGAAGGAAATTGATATACCTAACAAGAGGGAGCAGAGAAAGGCGAGGGATTCTTGCATATTTAATATTTCTAAGTATGATTCAATTAAGAAATGTTTCCTCTTTCGGAGAAAAGAATGACACGTCACCTGTAAGCTGGTTTTATAATTTCATATGTCGTGGATTCTTTAGTCATTAACGTTAGGAGTGGGATAAAAGTCATTATCAACATTATCAACAGAATCTGATCTAAGTAGTGGAACTGAACTTCACAAAGGCATTTTTTTTTCCCTTTTGTGTAAACTAAAAGTTGATTGTAAAATTTCAGTTCCAAAAGCATGTTTATTATACTCTGGTTTCTCTTCAGATCGTATAAATCTTTCGCCTTTTACCAAAAGCATGTTTATTTACCACTATTTGACTATCTTATCATAAGCAATTTCACTATTTTAGACCATTGTTGGAAAGACTTAACTTCTTGAAAGTCTTCCTTCCTCTGCTGTCCCCAGTCACCAGTTCCCTTTTTCACAAGGACCAAATGTTTTTAGTTTCTTGAGTAGGAGAAATTAGAGAAACTAGAATGACTCAAGTCACTCAACAAAATGTAATTTTTATACTATTCCCAAGTCTGGTGAGCATGAGTGGAAACAATTTAGTCAATTTCCATCAAAATACATTCTAATATTTTTATCATTAATAATAAAGTAATTGAAAACGTTTTGGTACTTTGCAATATGCAAATACATTTTTAAATTATATTTTTGATACTCACTGAAACTCCTTGAGAAATAAATATTATACTACAAGATGCATGATTATTGACAAATTCCTTAGCCTCTCTGTGCCTCAGTTTCCTTGCCCTATAAAAATGAAAATAATAATAGTACCTACTTTATAAGGATATTATAAGGATTAAAATAATGAATGCATTTAAGGTACCTAGAATAAATACTTGCACCCAATCATTTGAATCTCTTTTTTGTGAATTGTTCATGTTCTTTTTTGATTTCTCCATGACATGTTTATGTCATTTTTAAATAAATAGTGTTATAAGCACTCACTATGCAGAAGAGTTATAAAACAGCTGCAAAGGTAATACTATTTTAAATTAGATTTTATTGAATTCTTACTATGTTCCAGGCATTCTGCAAAGTATTTTAGCTAGATAATCTCATTTAATACTCCAAACAACCTTTTGGATAGGTATTATTATTATCCTCATTTGATAGATAAGAAATCAAGACTTAGAATGATGAATTTCCCCAAGGTTGCATAGCTAGAAAATAGATCTTAAATCAATGAGTTCATCTCTTTGTATCTCTAAAGCTCATAATGTTAATATTATATTTAATGCCCTTTTGTCAAAACTTCTTAAAACATTTCTCCACTCTATAATTTGCCTTCAAGCTTTGTTTATATTAATTATGACGCCAATGTTTCATTTTTGTATGGTAATATCTAACAAATGTTTTGTAGCTTCTTTGCATTTATGCTTATAAAAGGATTTCCCACCTTCCCACCCCAAGATAAGATAAATATTTGGCAATACTTTCTAGTTGCTTTAGAGTATCTTTTATTTTATTTACATTTAATTCATTGATCAATTTGGTATTTATTTTCCTTTTGTGAACACAAAGTTAGGATAACTTGATTTTAATCTAAACAATTGCCTAATTGTCCTAGCACTATTTATTGTATAACTCTTCCTTTTACTAATATGTAAATTTACTTTAATCACACAAAATGAAGCTGAATTCTTATTTATAAATTTGAATTAGGGGACTTTGAAAACATACTCTATTATGACAATATTAGTAAAGCAGCACTATGCAGAACATTTAATATCTGCACTCTAACATTAAAAGTCTCTTAAGAATATTGTCATTTCAAAAAGCAACATAGGAAAAAATGGCAATCCCTCAGGGCTTCTGTATTGCACAATGTGATACTAGGCACAACATTGTATATTCTGGTAAACATTGTATATTTTGGTCTATGCAGCCCTGGCCCTGTGACCAGCAACTGTAACTTTGGTGTGTTAGTTTAGACTCCACTAAAAGCTGCCCCTCCCTTCAGATTCAGGTATAGTTTATTTGGGAGATGATCTCAGGAAACATTGTAGGGGAGTGAGGAATTGAAAAAGGAAACAACCAATAAAGAGTGTACTTTCAACCCCTTTATTACTGTGGGTAACTGGAGCTTAAGCCAGCTGAGAGTTCTGGGAGTCAGTGTAGACCTGGTTCCTAGGAGTTGTCTAACTCCTAGGTAAGGGAGTTTTAGTTAGTAACTCCCATCAGAGAAGGGCAAGAGTGGGGGGCTAAGAGTGTCTAGCTATACTACTCTATCTAGTCTAGCATCTATTTTATCTTCTCTATGTAGTCTAGGGTGACTATTCTGATCTATTACTCTGCAAATCTACTCTTGCACTACTGCAACATTTTAATCAAGATGGCTATACATTTTAAGATAAATCCATCCCCTTTACATCCTTTTAGGAATGTTTTTAGATAGTCTCATTCTTTCAGATGAAATTTAAAATTTTGCAAGTCCTATACCCACCAAAAAAAAAATCCTATTGGTAGTTATGTTAGGATTTCAAAAATTAATTTGGTAAGAACTGGCCTCTTTTAAAAAAGAAAGCAGTCTCCCTTTACAAATCTATGTTCTATAACTGCATATTCAAGACTTCTTTTATTCCTCTCAATGCATTGCTGTAACTTTACTCATAGGCCCATGCATATATTTTGGAAGATTGTTCCTAGGTGTGTCATAAGTTTTCCTTTTTGCTATCCAATAAAGAATATCCCTGTTCTCTCTCCTCATTATATATTTTAGCTAGATATAAATTGTATATAAGAATGTTATAGATTTTTATACATTTCTTTTATTATATCTAATTTATTTTTTTAATTCTAACTTTTTTCTATTATTTTCTTGTGTTGTCTAGGTTATCATCAAATCATCTTCAAAAATAATCATTCTTTCCACCTTCATAAAATTCTATCGTTAAACCTTAATATTTATTCCTGTTAACCAAAGTGTCATCGCCAAGGTGCAATATCTTTTGTGAGATTAAGGACATATTTGGCTTTTATCAGTCATTCTTAACTTATTAGTGTGAATTCACTGATCAAATCCTTTCTAGGAGAATATTTCATTAAGACAGTGTCTTAGGGAAAGGAGAGAACCTACTGGGAGAAAAAAAGCTGGGAGTTATGTCTAGGCCAGTGGAGGGTGGATTTGAACAAAGGTGCTAAAGTTGGCTTGGGAAATGCCAAGGAAGATTGTCCTCTCTTTTGCAATGATGATTAGGGAAGGTCCTGTTCTCAAGTGACCTTTCCACTCATCACCCTGGCCATTTCCCAGGTCCTGATCTGGCTACTGCTTCCACTCCACTTGATGACAAGAAAGAACCGAGTGACAAATGCTTTTACAAGGAGCTTGGCTCAATACCCACACATTTCCTGAATTGCCCAGGGCTGCATGCTTGGTATATGAATAGTAGAATATTCTGGATTTGATTATTAAACTACTGGCTTACAAAGCATTTCTCTAAGTTTCTGGAACTTAGCACACACAAAAATAAAAAGCTTCATTACTTCTCACTCTGATGGCCTAAGATCTTGAATGTTTTTTCAAAAAGTACTGTAACTTAACAGAACAAGAAGATAATTTTAGATAGAAGATTAGCAACATTTTAAATAATTTTAGATAACAAGTAGGAAGAATGTCTACTATCTGAAAACTCAAAACTTCTCTCTCACCAAACACCATATGGTTGAAAATTAGGAAGAAAGAAAAGAGGAAGGGAAGGAGGAAAAGAGGGAGGAACAGAGGAAGAGAGGAAGGAAAAAGGTAAACAAACAAACAAACAAACAAAAAACTCTTACACAGCTATTAAATTAAGTGATTTTTCTAATTCTCACTTCTGTATTTTACTTTTTTATTTCTTTAATCACTATGCTCTTCTGTAAGCCATCTTGAATATCTTTGAGGAAATAATATTTTGGGGATTTTCCAGATGGAAGTACCATTCTGAAATCTACAAAAGCCTGAGAAAATTATTACCTTTAGAAAATACTTAGACTAAATCTCAAAAACTTGCTTTCAGTCTCAAGGATCTACGACTTTACAAGATTATTCAGGAATAGTTTTCATGATTATCTTTTTGGTAAATGAAATAAGATTAATATCTAATGCTTTAGAAATATTTAGGCAGAATATGAAAAATCCTAAAATCTAAAGCTAGAAGCACATATTTCTTAATTAGAATCAAGTGAACACCATCCATGATTTTCTTATCTACCCCAGTCAACCACTTAAAATCCCATATATCATAGAGTTGTCTGTTAAAAAAAAGGAAACTAAATTAGTTAGCATTACACAAATATTTAATTTTAAATATTTACATACAAAAACTTAGTGAATAAATATCACTAAGTCTTAATTACATGTTGAAGAATATTACTGTTTGAGTATCTTTCAATGGACTATGATTCTTGTGCAAGATGCTGATTAACACAAGATAAGTGAGAATTTTAATCTTGATTTAGTTTTAAAACAACAGATTAATTTATACAATGAGGCAAATTTTGAATCAAAATGAAACCATGTTTCATATTTTACAAAAAAATTGCCACATTCTGTATCACCTAAAATTATCTAACACCTTCCATATTTTGTGCTGTCCTGATAATTCAAGCTATTCCATGTATAATGAAAGCGGATGTCAGATAATTCAAACTCTCAAAAATAAAAAAGGTCTTCAAAATGCAATTTGCTAACAGTTAGTGCCACGAATGCCTAGCCATTGAAGTTTGACTCATCAAGCACAAACAACATCTGTGCCCTAGAGTAAGTTATGTAATTGCAATTACACAAATAATCTAAAAGATTAAGTGCTATATCAAACTTCTATGTTCTTTTACTTATGAAGAACTCATGTTTTGGTTTCCTTTTATATAATAAAGAATTTGGCTGGCCTTTCTCCCTAGTTAGTGGGAGATATCTTCTAAACCCTTGAAATTTCCAAAGTGATAATAGGCGTATCTTTGTTATTCCTGCTGGGCCCTTGGGATCACACACCTGAGCTTATGCTAATGAGGTAATTCCTGATAGGCCATTTAATAGTTTATACTAATGAGATGATTCAGAGTGAGGGTCTAGTCAGCCAGAAAGACAAACTATGTGATTAGAGAATAGAGGTTTTGAGCTAGGTGATAGTCTAACATCTGGGGAGGTGAAGGGGTGGGAGATTGAGTTCAACCACATAGCCAATGATGCAATCAATCAAGCCTACATAATGAAACCCCAGTGAAAACTCTGGACACTGAAGTTTGGATGAGCTTCCATGGTTGAAAATACATATTGTCACACATTGATATGCTGGAAGGTAACACACCCTGACTTTCCCCTACAGGGAAAGGACAACAGAAACTTTGTGTTTGGGACATTCCCAGACTTTGTCCTATGCATCTTTCCCTTTGGCTAGTTCTGATTTGTGTGTTTTTGTTATAATGAAACTATAATTGTAAGTATGTTTTCCTGAGTTCTGAGAGTCATTCTAGCAAATTATCACACCTGAGAACTCCTGAGAATCCCTGAATTTGTAGCCCGATGGTCAGAAGTGAGGGTGGCCTGGGTGCCCCTGAACTTGAGGCTGGTGTCTGCAAAGAGGACAGTCTTGTGGAGGACCATGCCCTTAATCCATGAAGCTTGGCATAGTTAGTGTCAGAATCCATTGCAGTTCTTTTCTGATGGAAACTATATCACGTTCTAATGACATTCTTCTAAGTTCTTTAAGCCATTTCTTCTTTGCTTTCCATTTTCTATTAGTGAGTCTACTTAGTGATTTTATAGGTAAATTGAGAGATTGAGATAGTATTTTTTAAAAGATACAGTTAGGTTAAGAAAGTCAAAACTTTTATTATCATTCTTTCCTATCACCTTCTGAGAGGGTGGGGTGAAGTTCTTGCATCAGGAATCAGGATTCATTTCCACAAGCCATGTCCTCAAACATCATGGTAACTTTGCTAAGTAATAGTTTAAATCTCCCAAGTTTGTTTAAATTTTTTTTTTTACTTTTAAAAGAAGCCATATTTCTTAGGATGATTATCAGAATAAACTGATTTTAAAAAGCAAATTTTTCTTACATTAGGTTGGTGCAAAAGGTATTGCAGTTTTAGCATTGTTGACATTTGCCCTTTGATACTGGAATACATTCTTAAATAAATGTGGTTATGCTATACATCATTTTAATGTGCATTTCTCACTTTATGTTTTTTTTTGCTAATGACTTATTGCTTGCTATTTATTTTATATTTATTTTAGACTATGGAAATGATCTTAGCCAAAAAGCAAATTCTAGAAATTTTCTTATTCAAGTTCAAAATAAGTCGTAAAGCAGCAGAGACAACTAGCAACACCAACAACGCATTTGGCCCAGGAACTGCTAATGAACGTACAATGCAGTGGTGGTTCAAGAAGTTTTGTAAAGGAGATAAGAGACTTGAAGATGAGGGCACAGTGGCCAGCCATCAGAAGTTGACAATGATCAATTGAGAGCAATCATGGAAGCTGATCCTCTTACAACTACATGAGAAGTTGCTGAGAAACCCAAGGTCAACCATTCTACCGTCACTTAGCATTTGAAGCAAAATGGAAAGGTGAAAAAGCTCGATAAGTGGGTGCCTCATGGGCTGACCGAAGTCAAAAAAATCTTTATTTTGAAGTGTTGTGTTCTCTTCTTATACACACAATAAACCATTTTTATTTTTATTTATTTATTTTTTTGAGACAGAGTCTCACTTTTTTGCCCCGGCTAGAGTGCCATGGCGTCAGCCTAGCTCACAACAACCTCAAACTCCTGGGCTCAAGCCTCCTCCTGCCTCAGCCTCCTGAGTAGCTGGGACTACAGGCATGCGCCACCATGCCTGGCTAATTTTTTCTATATATTTTTAGTTGGCCAATTAATTTCTTTCTATTTTTAGTGGAGACGGGCTCTCGCTCTTGCTCAGGCTGGTTTAGAACTCCTGACTTTGAGAGATCCTCCTGCCTCGGCCTCCCAGAGTGCTAGGATTACAGGCGTGAGCCACTGCGCCCGGCCAACAAACCATTTTTAGATCAGATTGTGATGTGTGATGAAAAGTGGATTTTATATGACAACCAGTGAAGACCAGCTCAGTGATCGGACTGAGAAGAAGCTCCAAACCACTTCCCAAAGTCAAACTTGCACCTAAAAAGGTCATGGTCACTGTTTGATGGTCAGCTGCCGGTCTGATCCACTACAGCTTTCTGAATCCCAGTGAAACCACTATGTCTGAAAAGTATGCTCAGCAAATCAGTGAGATGCACTGAAAACTGCAACACCTGCAGCTGGCACTGGTCAACAGAGAGGGCCCAATTCTTCTCCACCACAACACCTGACTGCAAATCACACAATCAACACTTCAAAAGTTGAACAAATTGGGGCGTGGAGTTTTGCCTCATCCGCTATATTCACCTTAGCTCTTGCCAACCAACTACCACTTATTCAAGAATCTAAACAACTTTTTGCAGGGAAAACGCTTCCACAACCAGCATGATGCAGAAAATGCTTTCCAAGAGTTCGTTGAATCCGGAAGCACAGATTTTTTATGCTACAGGAATAAACAAACTTATTTGTCATTGGCAAAAGTGTGTTGATTGTAATGGTTCCTATTTTGATTAATAAAGGTGTATTTGAGCCTAGTTATAATGATTTAAAATTCAAGGTCCAAAACCAAAATTATTTTTGCACCAACTTTAGCTCTCTTTTGCTAACTTAAACTATCAGATCAGTCCTATTTTAGGATAAATATTTTGGATATGTTAATTGCTGCCTGAGAGTTATAAGTTCTCTACTGTATTTTCTATTTTTTTACAAACATCTTAATTTATATTTATAATATAGAGTAATAAATAAGTTAACAAATAATTTAATGAATCTCTAGAATCCTTTCATCTCTTTTCCCTGTTAGAATTCTCAGATCATACTGAATGTCCTGGTTATAATAGTCTCTTGAGGTCTACATTAAATATCACTGGAGAACTCCTGGCTGTAAGAAGTAGTTTGCTATTGATGGGAAATGCACCAGATTAAATGTGCCTTTGGCTATGTAAAGGGTTCCTTTATCAAGGGATTTAGTGTTCTCAAGGAAAACCTTAATTGCAAGAAAAAAGAGAGATCCTGGCATTTCCCCCACCATTATTAAGAAAGTTTATGTTTCTGATTTTATTTTTTGAAATGAAATTTCAAAATGAGGAAATAAGATCAGAAAACATAAATGTCTTTGATACAGGATCAAAGATCAATCTATCAGGAATGTTAGCATACCACATAATTCCCCTACCCTAGCCAAAACACAAGATCAAAAGTTTTGTTTTCTGCTTGCTAAAAAAGGGTGAACCTATGAGATTCACTTAAGTGAATTGAACAGCTGCATCAAAATGTTTCTGTTATCCACTCCTCATGCTATTTTTGTGTCTGGTAACTTTGGTTACAACAAGGGTTTAAAAAATGAGGAACTGAGAATCAGAGAGTCATAACCACTTTATAGGAGCAATTTAACACTGCACACTGCTTCATTGCTTAGGAGATAAATGGCTTGAAGTGGTGCAGAATCAAGACATCATGATGTGAGTTATTTAGAGACAGCTGTGTAAGAGGGAGATGTGGAAAGAAGGTTTATTAAACCATGGACCATCTGCCCCATCTGCCTCCTGAATTTCCCATTTCATAGCTAGCCTTTCTTTCCTCCTTGCTTGCTTCTTAAGCAGAATGTAAATTTAAATGAAAAGATGAGCATACACACACCTTTTTTCTGCCTGCCTTTTACTTCAAGCAGTCATAACTGTACTTTATGGCAGAACACTGGAAGGAGAACAATTGAGATGTTTAATATTTGAATACCTCTATCTCACTTTAGTACATGGAATTTCAACATGCCCTAAGTAAACCTAAATCTCTATACTTAGTGGGTTTTTTGTTTTTTGGTCTTCCAAATAGACTAAATTCTTATGTTTATGGCTGTTTGTTTGCTCATTGAAATCCTTCCTTCTTCCTCAAATGAGTGGAGGCACTTTAAAGTCAGAATATGCCTAATAAAACAATGATATACTATAAATAAAAAAAGAGAGCATCGTGGCAGACAGGCATGCAAGTAGATGACCTAAACCAAAGCTGTGAATATGTAGATCACATAAGCTATTGGAGCTTCTTTAGCTGGGTTTCTTAGCTTCCATGAAAAGTAAAAAGGAGATGTGATCCTTTAAGTCTCATTTTGACCAAAGAGGAGGTCATAAATTAGGTTCTCTAGGAAGGAGACTTCTAGGCAGAGATTTGTATTGGTAAAGTTTCCTAATGATGTTTATGGAGATTAGCACCTGTGGGCAAGTGAAGAAAGCCAGATGGGCAGAGAGAGCAGTCGGTCTATGAAGCCAGCAAACAAAAGCTCTCCTGTGGGTAGTGCTGAAGTTGGGGTGAATCTGCAGAGTTGTTCCAATTGGATAACAAAAGGCTTTGTATTAATACCTCTTACTCCACCACCTGGATTGGACTATCAATTGGGTGCAGCCTGTTCCTGAGAGTGGAGTGACATTGGGCCAAGTGGCTCTCTTCAGCAAAGGGCAATCAAAAGGTGGCTAGGGAAGTGTCCTTAGCTCAAGTCATCAGCTGCCAATTCTTCCAGAAGCTGGGTTATGTGTGTTTGGGTCCTGAAGATCATGGATTTGGGCTGCTCCCATGGGGTCTGCTAGAAAAGAAAGAAAACAGATTATTCTCTCGGGGCAGGAGTGGGGGAAAGTTATTCTAAAACAGGGCAAAAAAGAAATTTGTATTAAAAATCAAAGTATTGAAATGGAAAAATTCCCACCAAAAGCTCTGCAAGAAACATACCATGTTTCCCCGAAAATAAGACAGGGTCTTATATTTATTTTTCCTCAAGAAGACACCCTAGAGCTTATTTTCAGGGGATGTGTTATTTTTTTTTAAGTACAGTACAACAATCTACATTTATTCAAATATAGTTATGTCGTCTTCTTCTGGAACATCATCATAACTCTCCAAACCCCGAATTCCATCCTGAATTTCTTGTAACTCTATTTCCTTTAGAACCATTGGCCCCAATCTCTCATGTCGAGCAATAGAGTTCTCATGGGGCAGATGAGAAGGGCGGCTCGTCTTCTTTACCACTGGGAGATGAAATGCATGGTTTGTGCAGATAGGCTGCGTAGCCACGCCCATCACTAGGTCTTATTTTCGGGGTAGGGCTTATATTGCGCAAATGCTTAGAAATCCTGCTAGGGCTTATATTATGGGTAGGTCTTATTTTCAGGGAAACACGGTAGTTAGCAGATTACATAGGCTGTTTACCACAGTATCCTTTCTCTATGAAGGTGATTCTGTAAGGGACTTACCCAAAACCACCCTGGGACTCAGTGTTTTGGAGATCCAGCTTCATTCATTCCTTCATTTATTCCTTTATTAAACAAATATTTATTGAGCATCTGCTGCATGCCAGGCATTATGCTAGGCATGGGCAATATGATGAGGGAAAAAGGAAAGATCCCACAAAGGTCACATATTTTAATCAAAGAATCACGTGAAGAAATGTGAAATCACACCTTACTAATTGTTCACAAGAGAGGCTCACCATTCAGTGTTATCACAGCTTCTAATTGGAAACTGACCTTGTTATGAAGGTCAGAGATGCCTCCTTGAGGAAGTGATTTTTCATCAGAGGGTTGCAGGGAGGGCAGGAGCTTACCAATGGAAAAGGAAGAGGCAATAGAGCCTGCATTAGAAGGATCCACAGAAGAACAAAGGCTGGTGCGACTGGAGTGCAGACAAACGTTAAGCCTGAACTTGGAAGATGAGACCATAGAGTTTGAGAAGAGCAGCCTAGGTAGAGCCTTGTAGATAGATCACGTTGAGCAATGTGGTCTTCATCTTAAAAGAAATTACAAAATCAAAATCATTCAAGTGTTTTACAGGGAGGTTCTGGGTAGGGAGAAATTGCTGATGAGATTCGTTTGGAGGATATTCGTGTTCCATGGCTGCTTTCACAAATTAATACAAGCTCAGTGGCTTAAATCACATAAATTTATTATCTTAAAGTTCTGCTGTTCAGAAGTTCATAATGGGTCTCACTGGGTAAAATCAAGTTGCTGACAGGGGTGCATTCCTTTCTGTGGGCTCTAGGATAGCATTTAACTTCTTGTGTCTTTCAGCTTCAAAAGGCTATCCACGTTCCTCAGGTCATGCCCCCCTCATTTTCAAGGCCAGCAATAGCCAGTCAAGTCTTTCTCACATCATATCACGCTGATAACAATTCTTCTGCATCCCTCTTCCATATTAAGGACACCTGAGATTACCCTAGACCCTCTCAGATAATCCAGAATCATTCCCTTATCTCAAGGTCACTTGATTAGCAACCTTAATGCCATTTGCAACCATAATTCTCCCTTGCCATACAATATAACATACTCACACTTTCTGGAGATTAAGACATAGACATCTTTGGGGTCTGCCTACCACAGAAGAGGACTAGAATGTAGCCAAGAAGACCAAGTAGAGAGGCTATTGTCACTGGTAGTGGTGAATCTGCAGAGCTGCGGACAGATTTGGGAATCCCTCAGGAACTAAAACCGAGAAGGCTAGGTCATGGTTGTTCTGGGAGTGAAATCTATGCAAAGAGCAATATAGGGTAATTTATTCAGTATTTCTTTGTGTTCAGATATTTTGTGAACAGATACTGTTCTAGTTTCTGGAGATAAACTATTGAGCAATTCATAAAAGTCCCTGTTCTCATGGGGTTTACCCTCAAGATGAGTTGCTTATGTCAGAAATGATTGTCTATAAATATTCTTTTTCTCAGGTAGATGTTTGATGGGTCTTCTATAGAAAAACATTCTTTTCTGATGAGGACATGCTTGAAGACTTATTCTGTGCCCTGTGTTGAAAGGGTTCTATGCCTCTGACAGGCAACCTAAATTTTAATTTCAATTTTGATATGAAACAGAAAATTATACAATTTAAGCAAATATTGTCCTCAATTTGCCACAGTTGAATTCTTCATCTTTTCAAGAGATATGGAAAATTGCCATAAACTTACTTTTTAATTCTGAATATCACAAGCAGCATGAAGTATCTACAAGAGAAGAGATTGACTTTTGATATTCAGACTAAGGGGATCCATGTTAAACCAGACTTCTCAGATTTTTTATCTTAGAAGAAATATTTTGTATCTTGTAGGACTAATCTACTTTTATACAGAATCTGATTTTTGTAAGAAATACACAAATCCCTCACATTGGTTTGGAGAGTAAGATCAAACAAAAATTATCCATGGCTAGAAAGTAGTAACCTGATTGGAAAACTGAAATAGCAAGGCTTTCTGCAATGTTGAATGTCTTTTATGTTATCTATTACTTGTATTTTACATTGTATTATTTAGTCCCTAGCTATTGAAGCCGATATGAGATTACTTTCTTACATATTACCAATAATTTTTCTTTTAATCAAGTCATCCTGTCACAAATTAAGAAATACTTAACATGCTTTCAACAGAAAATTGCATTTACTCAAGTTTTATGAACCAAAAATATCTAACTTCTAATTCCAATAGTATTATTTTTGTTTCTTTCTGTTTTATAAAAACTTAATCAAAGAACAATGTCAAAACTAAAATCAGCTTCTGAAAGTAAGAAAGATTGGAGAGGCAACTGTTACATCTTAAGGTTTTTCCCCTATTTACAGTTTCAGATAGCTGGTAAAACTTTCAAATAGACTCATTAGGACTGAGACTATGCAAAATCATTAATTCCCATGTAGTTGGTTATGGCTTTTTTTTTGCATAGAGTTTGTAATTCTCTGGCAATATACTTCTCAAAATTAGTTTGTTAGCTATAAATGATACAGGTAAATCATGATTTTTCTTCAGAAATCAATCAGTTATGGCAATTAACCTGACAAAAACAGAAAATTTGTTAATCAAGCACTTTAAACACACACACACATGTACACATGATTTCATATCAGATGTTCTACTGTAACATGGAATAGGAGAAGCAATTGTGGCAGATGATCCTAAACATTTTTTAAAATTTTTTTAATAGGAGAAAAAGAATACAAATTTATTTAATGTATATACATCAGAGCCTTCAGAATGGAGACCCAACCCCTATAGTAACTTTTTCATTACAGTTATTGTACTTTTCAATGCTATATCTTCCCTTTGGTTCTTTTGTTTTTATATATATATATATGTGTATATATATATATTTGTTTTTATTTCAGGGTATTATGAGGGTACAAACATTTTGGTTACATTTTATGTCTTTGCCTCACCCAAGCGAGGGTTGATTCTAAACATTTGTCTTTCTTAGAAGACTTTCTGGTTTAATCATTCACTTCATAATTTTCCTTTACTCATTTCTATTTGTCTAAATAATATTAGTGTCTAAGTTTTCAATGAACTGGAAAAAATGGAGACTGGCTTTTATGTAGTTTGAGCAGTATTCTTCTCTAGAGTATTACAACTAGTTGAGCCTCCATAGGAGTGTATGTGAATACACATGTCAAGTGCAATACAAATAGTATTCAAATCACACACATGCCTCACATTGAAAGTTATCAGTATGCTACACAGTGCAGTGTGTATAGCACTGTGGACAGAGTGAGGCCATGACATGGAAGAGCCAGCATTTTTATAAGAGTGGGAGAAGATAATTTCTTGGAGCAGAGAGTGGAAGAAGGAATTCAAGAAGGCTTCATGCACACCCATGTTATAGCAGCACTATTCACACTAACCAAGTGGCAGAAGCAACCCAGGTGTCCATCGACAGATGAATGGATAAACAAAATGCGGTATACACATATGATGGAACATTATTCAGCCTTAAAATGGAAGGGAAGTCAGCCACGTGCTACAACATGGATGAACCTTGAAGACATATGTTAAGTGAAATAAACCATCACAAAAACACAAATATGATTGATTGCACTTATATGAGATATCTAGAGTAGTCAAATTCATAGAAACAGAAAGTAGAATGGTGGTTGTCAGAGACTGGGGACAAGAAATGGGGATTTGTTTAATGGGTTTCTGTTTTGCAAGATAAAGAAGTTCTAGATACTGGTTGTACAGCAATGTGGACATACATAATACTACTGAACAGTACTCTTAGAAATGGTTAAGATGGTAAATTTTTATGTGGTTTTTAACCATAATTTTTTAAAGGAAGTATTCAGAGGAAAAGAGCATTTGAACTGAGCAATAAGATGGATGATTACAATAAATTAACAGGATGGGATATGATTCTAGGGAATCTTAAGCAAAGAGAATACATTGGGACAGGGATAGAATTGAGAAGATGCAGAATAGTCACAGACCAGCAACTAGTTCAGGGCAGGTCATACTCCACTGAGCAACAGGCCAGATGACAAGGCTGGAAATGTAGATTTGAGCCTATGGTGGACATACATTTATCTGCACAATACCATCTACTTTTTAATGAATTGCCCCCCCCATTTAATCGTCCTCAATCCAAACGATTTGAATACAAGTAACCCCAGGCTTGAATAATCCAATACTCCATTCTCTAAACATATACACACGGAAGAACAGGCCATTTAGGTTCTTCTCTAGAATTTTGTTGACACCATCAGAAAATGACTCTCTCTTCCATTGAGATTTCAGATGTAAGGACCATGTAGACCTGGGCATGCCCCTGGAGAGTTTTCCCTACGTAGAGAATGCCTTCTGAAAATACAGAGGAAATCATAGTTGAAACAGAAAAATAAGAAAGAAATAAAGAAGTGGGAAAAAGAGAGAAAAAAGAGAAAGAGAGAAAGAAAGGGAGGGAAGGAGAAAGGTAAGAAGGAAGGAAACTTGATACCTGATAATATTTTTTGAACATCTGAATCCAACTATTTCTAGAATCAGATCAAACCTACACTGTTTTGTTTTGTTAATTCAAAAAAAAAATTCCCTTATTTGGCTTAACCTGATTTAAGAGGAGTTTTTGTCATGTGAAACCACAAGAACTCTTATTAATACAGGGCTAGATTGTGAGGAGTCTAGATAAAGGCAATTGGAAAATGTTTTATAAGTAGTGTGTACTCACCTTGTCAGACACTGTACCAAGTCACTCAGCTATGGCAATAAACAAAAACAACGTTGGTCCTTGCCTTCATGAAACTAATAATGTCTTAGGCCCCAGATACCTGGGCCTCATTCTTGGTTATAGGCTTCTCCTTTTTTTTTTTGTTACAAGCCCCATTGCCAAAGCAAAGCCAGATTTGGTAACCACTGATCTAGAACGGCAGCATATCCAAACTTTCCTGATGATAGGAGTCACCTAGGCTATTTATTTAAAAATGCTCAGGCCATCCCAACTCACCTAATTAGGATCTCTAGGGGTGGCACCTGTGAGCATTGTTAAACATTAGCTGCCCAGGTGATTCTCACCATCAGAGAAGTTTGTGAGATGCTGATCTTTTTATTCAATGTGGTTTCAATGGAACAGTGGCAATGAATTTGCTAATAATATGGCATTTCCGCCCCCTCTCCAGACTCATTGAATCAGGATCTGTCTATAATATTTTGGTATCAATAGCATGGGTTATCTGAGAATTTTTATCTGAAAATATGAGGCAGGGAGAAAGAAATCTGAGAGACAGACCTCACTCAGAAATGCCTTCCAACAAAGTCCTTTCACTTCAAAGTCGAGAGGACATTAACTAAAAATTAGATATACCTGCATTGCTTTAAGGCCATTGCCAGTGATGTTCCTCTCTGTGAACTGTACATCACACAATTGTAGGAGGGAACATTCATGTTGTATGCATGTGAGTGGCACCTTCATAAATTGTATATTGCAGTAGTCCTGAATCCACGCCCAGCTGGAGATTCATTTAGAGTCAATCTCTGAAAATTGAACTTGGTGACTGCTTTGAAGTATTGAGAAGCCCTGCTTCCATTTTCAGTAGTTAAGATAATTGCCATACAAATACAACTTGCAAACAAGTGATGACTTCCAAACATAACTTTTTCTTTCTCTTTAAGGAAGGAACAGAGATATTACAAAATAGGAAGCATGCAATAACATAATGCAAAATGTAAAGATGAGAGAATAGTTCCTACTTTTTCTTCCACCCTCCTGTTTGTATATTTAGTTCATCTTCTAGGAATAGAGTGACCTATGACTTGCTTTCTCAGACTCTCATAGTGACAATTTACCATGCTCATGTGTTCACAGATTAAGGAAGCATCATCACATGGCAGCTCTTGGGAACCCGTTGGCCCTATTTTGCAGGATTGTTGATTGCATGGGGCAGTTGACAGTCAGTCTACCTCTCAAGGTACCTAATTTCAGCTGCTACAAGTGGCAGTAGAGGGTACTAAGAGCCTGGACACTGGATCCTGCCTGTCAGGTTCACATCCAACTCCACCACTTATTAGCTATATAGCATCAAGCAAGTGACTTAATATTTCTGTATCTCTCTTTTCTTATCTATATAATATGGATAATAAATTTTGTCAAGAACTGTGAAAGGTCTTAGGCTTTACCCTACTTGCAAGCTAACAAATTAACTTGCCACAGTTTCATTAACACTAGCAAAAGATACAAGACACCTGGATCAGAGACAAAAGACTTTATTATTCATAGCAAAAGTAGTAGCCAGAATATCATCACGGCTGTGTTAGTTACCTGAGCCCTAGTGTCCAGCAGTACTGCAGGTTTGCTTAGATGGATGCCTGCACACAGTGTGTTATGTTACAGAAAGGGAAGATGTTGCTTTATAGTAGCCTGTAAGCAAGCCTACTTATTGTCCCAGAGGGAGACATTACCTCATCTCCCCAGGTTGTCACTACAATACAACCCCGAAAATCATCAGGGATAAAGAGTGGTTAGGGCTTTACATTCTTGGCATACCCAGCAAGATGAGTAAGAGTGCCAGGGACCTGTGGAATATTGTCTCCAACAGCCTGTTGAGAGGGTTGTGTTTGTTAACATGTGGAAAGTGCTAAGAAGAGTAATAATTCTGTACAAGTAGTAGTAGCAGTAGTAACAGTAATAGTAATAGTAGCAGTATATGGATAATAGCTGCCTATTTCTTTAACTTAGCCCCTCAATAATATAAATATATGTATATGTCTCATATATAACATATATAGGTTCTTATACAATATTAGGAGATATATATGTGTTAGATATAACATACTTTATATAAGAAAACTTGTGAATGCAAATTAGAATAAACTATTAAAATCTCCAGTAATACCACCAAATATTATCTGCTATTTTGTATATTTTTGTTTTTCTATGCATATACCTGTTTTTATTTTTCTAAATTTATATCCAAGTTTATATACCATATTTATCCTACTTTTTCTACTTTTTATTTTATCATGAACATTTTGGGTTTAATACTGATTTAATTGTTATATAATAGCCCATCATATATATGTATTATAAATTATTTATTCATTCATACCTTACTGTTGGATAATTTTGGCTGTTTCTCATTTTCTGCTGGATGTTTAACTTTTATCAAGCAAATGGTTAAGTTAAATGGAATTTCAATTAAAAACAACCTAAAAAATATTATTACATAAATCTAATTTCCAGACTCTCAACTCTAAGTCTCTCATTAACTGGCAATGAATTTGTCCTTTTTCCTTGAACCACATGAAATAACATCTAATTTGTCCCAAGACTGCTCAATCTGAACTACTCACTTTTTTTCATTAATAGTGGGTCACTGTTGAGATTTGCAAAGGCAGAATATTAATCAAGCTTTATTACAGAGGCTTACATATTTAGGAAAATCTACTCTGAAAATTTTATGATTCTCTGTGGAAATACATCCTCTCTCTTTTACTCAATTTCTAACTGAATAAGTAAGAAATAAAAAAAAGGAAGCAAAAATGCATAAAACTTATGTATTTTACCCATATAAGAGCTCTCAAGATCAACCTACTAACTTTTACACCAGACTTAATTATAAACAACTTTCTCAGCAATTAACATTTATTGAATCTCTTCAATGTGCAAATTGTGAAGTACTTATGAATATTGGGCAAAGCTGTTAAAGCTGGACAACACATATAAAGTCAGGCTTATGTGTAGAAATATGATAAGATAGAGAAGATCTATGAAAAGTAGACCTGAGTTCTAAAACCATAACCATCTTAGCCCATTTAGTATATGGGTATCCCTATAGGAACATCTGAAAAGAAACTTAGATTTATAAATATTCCCTTGGGTTATCAGGAAAACATTTCATTGAAGTTTACTCTGTGAAAAAGATACATTGACTCAAGACATATTCACCAAGTATTTTCACTTACATGCATAAAACAGTTATCTTCATTTTTTTAAAAAAATTTGTTTATGTGGAACCAATTGTTTTTTGATGTTAAATATGTAGAGCTTTTAGTCATTGCTTTGTTGAATGGGCCACCTATATTATTCCTTCTTTCCATTTTGCTTTTATTTCATCTGATGACTAGTTTCCTTCTCTGGAATTTTTACCATAATGGAAGACATAGCATTGACTAATGAAATACAATGTAAAGAATAACAAGGAAGAATAAAAAACCAAGATCAAAATGATATTCTAACCATAGGATACAGAAATGGAAAAAATTGTGTGCTATGAGGTGTTAACATATATTTCCTTTATTTATAAGCCAGACAGGATTAGCCTAGCCTTCCAGCATTTTTGGAAAGAATATCAAATTAATGGAATCTTGTTTATCTGATTAGTGTCTTGTTTATTGGTGCTTTCTCTTCTGTTCCCAGCCTTATCTCAGTGTGCTTTAGTGCTTTTATGCTGCAAGGGTTCTGCTGCAGTAAGTGCCCAGCAATTGTAAAAGGACAATTAACTCAATTGCCTTTAAAATTTTCCAAGACAAAAGAAGCTTAACTTTCTTTAGATTCTTTAGGTTCTATTAAACTTCTATTTACCTAGTACTTCCATTAAGAGGCAATGAATCAAATTCAAACAAGTTTGTAATGGGGATAAAAGCAGAATGGTAGAAGCAAAGGGTGCAACACAGGGACCAAATTGTACTGCAGAAGTTGAGAGGGCTCAGAAGAGGTAAGGAGAGTCTAAATGCCTCTCAAAGAAGAGTGAGTTTTCTATTTTAATGTCTTAAGACTATAGCACGTTGAAGAAGAGGACTGACAGTGTGAGTGTGATGACTAGAGAATGAAATCTCTGGGGGGCCCACAGTTGGGAGAGCAAAGGCAGGAAAAGGTTGTCACTGGCAATGAATCAGTGGAGCGGGCCCCAGGGATCACCCTCCCCATGGCAGGTCCTGACCAACTCTGGAGGGAAGTCAAGGAACCATAGCAGTGACAGGCTTTGAAATGGTCTCTAAAGACCACTTAAAGTCTAAAATTCTGATGGATTTAAATGCTGTTATTTTTCTAGTTAAAAGAAAATCTGCATCATAAATACTCATTTGCAAATAGAAAGCACAAATACCATGACATGTACTCGTTTTGGTTCCAGTATAGACGAAGAACCCTCTACCGTGCAATGACATATGAAGGAAAAGTCTTTAGTTTGGAGAAGTAACAGCTCACTCAACAGTAAGATCAAAGACTGGCCTGACTTTTTCAGTATACTGTTTTAATGTTTAGCCAGGAAAAAACAAGTCTTCTGCCAATCCTTGGTTTGGTGTCAATGTATGACTTTCAATCTGGGTTTTGAATATAATCACTCCATTCTATGATTACAGATATCATTAAAATGATGCATAAATTGTAGATGCCTTAAGGAAAAAAGTAGAATATGACTGAGCCCCGATGTGTCAGGCACTTTATACAGGGCATCACATTTGATTTTCACAACAAATCAGAAAAGTTGAGTAACTTACTTCTCGCCCAAGTTGATATAGCTTGTTGGAGAAGAACCAAGATCTGATTTTAAGACGGTCTGTCTCCGTGTTCTGTCCCTTACAACATACTGCCCGCTACCATCTCCTGACACAGGAAGGTAAAGGATTGACCCTTGTGCTGGCAGAAACATGAACCAGAGGTTATTTTTCCAATTGAGCTACAAATGAATGTATCGTCATGATACAAAGACATTAGGAAGTACTTTAAAGGAAGTGAGAAAAGGCCTATCCACTGGAAAACTTTCTTGATCTTCTAAATATTTCCAAAATACTGGGGATTCCACAACCAGTCAGCAGGGCCCATACGCTGAAGAACTAATTGTACACATGGCAGGGGATTCCGCAGGTACCACTTTTATTTTCCCCTTCTCAGCACCAAGAAGTATTACACCACAGAAGAGACTCCGGCCTCCTTCCTGCCCTCTCCCACACAGTCTTTAAAAAATGTATATATGGAATATCTAAGACACATAAAATGTGTGCAAAAATATATATATAATAATAGCCAGGTACCTACCTCCCAACTTAAGAAATACCACATTACCAAAACTTTGGAAGCCTCTGAGAACTGATCTCTGATCACATCCCACTCGCTTTCTCACAGTGTAACTACAATGACAGGTTTCAATCTTATTTCCACGCATTTTTTATACTTTTCTTCCATCTGTATGCATTCCTACACAACATATATTATAGTCTCTTTGTGTTTCCAAAATTACATGTAAATAGGTTCATACAGTATGAATTCTTCTGCAATCTGCTGTTTTTCTTTTCTCATTTTTTCTTTGTTTTTGACATAAGGATTTATAACAACATTTCCACTGCACTAGTTTATTGCATCAATATATAACCATTTTCCTGTTGACAAGCAGGATTGCTTTGCCATTACAATATATATTGTATTAAATGTCCAGGCATGAGAGTTTCTCTGGGGTACACTTAAAAGTAAAATTTCTGGATCAGAGGATATAGGCACCTTGAACTTAATTAGATATTGAAAAACTGCTTTCAAAAAGAGGCTGTACAAGTTCACAATTCCTCTCTCCTTCCAACTTTTTAAACAGATACTACCAAACATAAATTTTATTTCCAATAATGCTTGATTCAAGGTGAATCATCATTTCAGTAGACATTTTTAAAAAGTTTACTTGCCCTTTTCTCCACTATTATGTTCTATCCCCTCAACCCAAGTAACTAGCTAAGATAATCAAGTCAGAGTCCAAGCTGATACTAGTGATTAAATGTGGCTTTTCTTATCATGTCCATTCTAAAAAATAAACAGATCTTACCTCTTCTTGAGGGTAATTTGTCATCAATATCTATCAATAGACCTATAAACTGCGTAGTCTCTGATTCAAAGATATCTAAAAATCTACCCTAAGGACATATCTAGAGGTACACATGAATATTTATATATTAAGATATTTTCTTAGTGTTGAATGTGATGTCTATTGCAATGCTGTTGGTATAAATAAGCAAGATACACATCACGCAGGAACTAATTAAATAAATAGTAGTATATTCACAAAATTAAACACTAAGCAAAAATTAAAGAGTGAAGTGGATAAAAATGAACTGATAATATTATTGTTTGGATTATTAATTGCTGCATAACTAACCACTCAAATTTAAAGCAATTATTTATTTATGTCTCAGAATTTTATGGATTGACTAAAGGTGTCTGTTCTTTGTGGTATAGCTGCAGTCACTCAGTTGGCAGAGGAACTGTGGCTGGAACATCCAAGAAGACCTCATTCACACATCTATGCATTGACTGCCACCTGGAACAATCTTAGTTCCCTTCCATGAAGCTTCTCTTCATCCAGAAATCAAGACCCGCTTTCTTACAGCATGGTAGCTGGATTTCAAGTGGGAGTGAACCCTGAGAACAAGCCCTGATGTGCAAATTGTTATCAAGCCTCAGCTTGTATCAAGCTTGCTAGTGTCCCATTGGTCAAAGCAAGATACATGGCTAAGCCCAGGCACCATGTAGGAGAGGACTGCTCGAGGGTGTACACTCCAGAAGGCATGATCCATTGGGGGTCACCAATGTAAGATTCTACCACAATTATTAAATGAACAAATGAAAAAGAAGAGTATAATAGGATAACCATTGTTTTAAAAGTGTTTGCATAGAAAATATCTAGAAGAATGCATACCAAACAGTGTTTGAAATAGTGAAGTGAAATTTACATGGGAAGTGGTAGCAGAGAATGGGAGACTTTTTAATATGTTTATTTGTGTGTGTTGCTTGTTTTTTTAAATAATCGTATGTTGTATAATTTAAAAACTATAAAAGAAAATGAGGTTGTAGAAGAATTATACAAGACAATGTTCATAATATATTAATTGAAAAATGTTAACAGTGGTTATTTCAGAATAAAAGAATTGTGAGCAATTTATTTTCTTTGTGATTTTCTGTACTTTTTTGTATAAGAAATACACAAAAATTTTAAAATCAGCAAAAACAATAAAGAGGAAACAGAACCAATTCAAACAAGTAGTCATGTCTTTCTTATTCCTCATACAGATATTTCCAAGTTATTGCAACTCATTTTGTTACTTACTATATTATCAAAATGCTCACATATCTAACAGTAATAAAATTTTCCCAGTGGCAAAGTAAAAGACTTTATGTACTAATCTATTCTGCTTCATGTTTTGCAACCTATTAAGATCAGGAAGCAACTGTAAACTACTACATGATGATGGGTTTTTCCAAATGTGTGTTTTGGATTTCCCAAGCTCAAATCCATATTTGCTAACTTATGAGGCAATGTCCCAATTGTTTACAGCTGGCATCATGTCTTAACCATGTCATCAGTACTTTGCTAGCAAGGAAAAAGTGCGTTTCTTTTTTTATACTGTTTCTCAAAGATAGATTTTTTCCCCTAACATTCAATTGTTTAAAAATATACAAACAAATGTGTTCTTTCATTTGTTTTTTAAAATAGGCAGCATTAGTCTAAACTAGTTCCACTTAATTGATATATAGCATTCTATGGGATGGAAAAAAATCAAAGTCATTCTCCAACTGCTTCTAATAAAGAGAGACTTTTATTTTGAATTTTACACTATGCTTTAAAAATATATCCATCATAATTAATGGAGATCTAGTTAAATTGAACTTTGATTTATTATTATTTATGTAAACTTTAAAACACAAAGCAAATTTATGTGATGTTTATGGATACATAACACATGTAGCAACAATAAACTACGTATGCACAACATATTTGGGATAGTGGTTATTCCCGGGACTGAGAGGGTAGAAAGGACTGGGGATGGAGCTTTGTTTAGCTATATCTATATATTTTTCATTAAAAAGTAGAAACTGAAGAAATTGCTAGATCTGGGTGGTAGAAAAATAGCCATCTGTTATATTATCTTCTGTATGCTAAAATATTTTGTAACTAAAATGTTTTTAACTAGAAAAGTAAAAGAGTAATTTAAGTGTAGCTGGTGTCATCATCAGGGTGGTTAAGATAGAGCCATGCACAGTTAATGAGGTGATTTTTGAAATAAGCCAGGCCCAGAAAGGAATCAGATGATCCATAGCCCGATTGTGCCAGGGTTAATTTTAGGCCAAGAATTCTATTCAAGACCTGTATACAAGAGGACTGCACTTCCTTAATATGTTGTCACTGGGGCATAAAATAAAGCCACAGTTTTGGCAATGTGTGCCTACATTGTGGCTTCTGCTGGACATTGAATGGAAGTCTGAATCCAACCATCTCTTCTGCTTTTGGAGCTAGGGCCTGGGCCTAGGTGAACCTAATTAGAATCTAGACAAATCCCAACTTCATGGAATATGCCTGACAAAGAGAAAGTATCAAGAAGTGAAATCTTTTATTTTTGTGGTCAGAGTTGGCCTTTCCCAGAGATGAGGGAGAAATACCAACTGGAGATTTGAAGGAGGGGTCTAAAGAGCTTATATTCTAGCAAATGTATGAATATGAAACTTACCTATAATCAAAACTTCTGGAATGCCTGTGCTGCATTGTATGTAATATTTTTCTGTCCCTGACTTTTACCATGGTCCATGTGCATATGGTCTGGGGAAGACAGGCAAGCTTCTGTACTTGGGAAAACAGTGGTAACTATATCCGAACCATGGGCCAGGGTGAGGACAGCTGTACGATTATGGACAGATGATGGGATCTCAAGGGGACATTTGTTCTCTGGGTCCTGCAGACTACCATGAAGAACATGGTCACCATCCCTATACCCAAGTTCTCCAGATTCCCAATCAACTGATCTTTCTACTGGATTAGTAGAAAATCTGGTAGACTATTAGAATTTTCCACCACTTTTTGTAAATAACAGATTCCTTGCTCCCCTGATCCCATGCCTAATACCCCTTCTGGATCTTTGGTTGTATGGTCCAGGTATGTATGTGTGTTTTGTGTGTGTGCATGGTGTTATGTTGGGGGGCGGGGATGTTGTACGTGTTATATATGTATGTGTGTGTGTGTTTAAGCTCCTAAGTGGTTTTGATGCAGTCTTGGATTGCAAGAACAATTCACTTAGGCTGTTATTTATTATTGACACAATTCAAATATTTATCACACAAGTAGTCTTCCTTACTAGTACAGCAACGCATCATTTCTATTGTTAGAGATGGTGCCTTGACCTGAGAACAGTAGAGTTGAGAGATTGGTACTAAAAGGTGGTAAGTAGTTTCTGCATTTTTGAGTAAAAATTGGATTTGGTTCTTGAGGCAGACTCTCTAACTTTTCTGGAAGGGATAAATTAATTGTAAAAATTTAAGTTCTGTGAGGACAGGGGATGCATGTGTGTTATTTACCATTGTATACCAAATACTTGGTACAATGTCTGGCAGGTAGTCAACACTCAGTATTTGTTCAATGAGCAAAGGACAGAAGAAATGCAGAGGTAGATTTTGTTCTCAGAAAAGCACGGTAGCAATGAAGTATCTAAATGGAGATGTTTTATACTGAATCCTTGATCCATCTGTACCATGATACAAAAGGTGGTCTTCATGTGAGGCCTGCTGGCCCAGTGACAATTATGGGGTTGTTTGTTCTGATTTGTTTGTCTGACTATTTATGTTGATGTCTTCCTTCATTTGGATTAGGCTGAAGGCAGAAAAGTATGGGGCCCTGGTGTGATCCAAAGAGAAAGGAATAGAAGAGAAAATCTGAAGGTGACTATTTGGTTTAGGGAGGAGAATTTGTTCCCTAGAAATGTGCAGGGCTTCAGGAGAATCATGGCCAGTAGGAGAAGAAGCCTGACATAGAGCAGTAACTACTGGTGCAGTGTTAAGTTCTCCTCATCTATATTGTAATTTCTGGGGTGACCTCAGCCTTAAGAAAGCTATATTGAAACTGCAATCCAATGTCATCTGGGCATTGGAATTAAGGTCTGGGGACAGGGGTAGGACCAGCAGGATACAGAGAGCCAGGGAGTCAAGAGCCATTGGCAGAAATGGCCCTTTAAGCACAGAACACCATGGATGTGTGAAACAAGTACTTCCTGCAGCACTTAGGAAACACTGGTAGGGAGAATGCAAAATACCATGAGAGTGTAGCAGGAATTTGGAAAGGGGCATTGGAATGAGTATTTGGGGACTTAATGGGAAGGGTGTCTTCTGCGGGCTGGGGAAGTTGAAATTTGGAGTGAGCTAGTGGTGATATGAGGAAGGAATCTTCTCTGCTTCTTAGAGGGAGACTGAACTAATATATCAGTGTTCAGTCATTCAGAAAACATTCAAGTGTTTGCTAAGAGCAAAGTATTGTACTGGGAGAAAAGGGATGAAGACAGGTATGGAGGATAACAAAGAGGTACACTCGCCTTTACTGAGCACATTTATTAATGGCAAGACTCTGAAATGTTCATGGATGATGTCATGTCTTCTCAACAGGGTCAATATTGCCTCCAAACAGGCAAAAAAAAAAAATGGCTCTTGGGGGACAAAAAAAATCCTAGATATTACAATAGTCTGTGACCCTGCAAAGGGCCAAAATACTTGAGCAGATAATAGTACTAAAATTTTGTCACTAGGGTTAGGAGGGGTGGCAATTAGGGAAAAGTGTCTATGAGAACAACAGTATAAAGAAGGCTGAGAAACACAGCCTTATGTTAAAACCAATAGTTCAGGTTTGGTTAAGGAGTGTAAAATTATAAGTATGTGCTTCAGAATTTTTTTCCCTACAAAAATGTACAGAAAAATCTACTAATTGAATTTTCCTATATGGAAAGTGACTTTATAAATTAATGATATACATCTGCATGCCATTTGTTTTCCTTCTTAAAACTTCTATTTTTTTCCTCATCATAAAAATAACATATGCCCACTAAAAAAATAAAAAAGCATAAGAAAATAAGTCATCTGAAAAATCGTATAAACCAGAGATAATCACAATTTTTATTTTGTAAACTATCTTTCAGATACTTCTCTATGTACATGCTCTAGATATGTGCTAAATATATATACACACATACATTCATATAAACATGCATACATAAATTAAATCATACTAAACATATCATTTTTATAGTTCTGATTCACCATTCTTAGTGGACACATATTACCTCATGGTGATACTTTTTATTTATGCAGACATTTAATGTATATTTATTGAATGCCTATAAATGAGAATTTGTTCAGCTGCAAATAACAGAAAACCTTACAGTGCAAGATCAAGATTGCCCCAAAATGACTAGGAACTCATTCCAGACAACAAAGTTCTAAGACTGGGGCTCTCCTTTCTCTCCGAGGATGGGACTGCACCCCAGCTCAGCCCCTTACTGGTCTCATGGATTCCTCCTTCTTATGGACCCCAAATGACTCTGTTCCCAGACAACACCTGTAAGCACCTGGCACCCCCAAAGCCAAGCAGCCTGTGTATTATCCACTGATGAGGCAGCTGTCTATGCACCTACCTCTAGGAGAGGAGCATTGCAGACCCACGCAGCATCTTCAGGAGATTTCCTGGCCCCGGCAGCTTTCCCAGCGTGATGATGGGAGGATGAGAACTGGTCCTTCTCTCCTCTTGTCCAGCCTGGGAAAGGGGGAGGGGGCTAGTGACACTGGCTCAATGGCTAGACTACATCAGGACCAATGTTTCTGCTATTTCCTTGGCCTTTTTCTCATGCTTATTATCTGGTGGTCACAAATCATCTTCTGTTTGTTATCTTTACTTGTGACTTTAAAAATTTAGATAGATGATGCATGGACCTCAAATTGTACTCTTGTCCTGGGTCTTGCAAAGGTTGAGGAGGAGTCTGTTGGTCTCGATCCCTCCATTGAAACAGTGGCCACCAACAATTTCCACATTGTCTAATCAAATAATTTGTAGTCCTCACTTCCTCTGACTAATCACATTTGATATAGTTGATCTCTCCCTGCTTTTTGAAATACTTTTCTGATTGGTTTTTAGGATAAAACTCTCACTTGATTCTTCTTCCCCACTGGCCACTTCTTCCTAATCTCCTTTGGAGGTCTCTCCTAATCTTCCCAATTTCTAAATGCTGGAGGGCCCAAAGGCTTAGCCCTAAGCCATTCTCTCATTTTCTAAGTGATCTCATTCAGTGCCATGGCTTGATTCAGTGACAATTTTAAATTTATATTTAAATGTCAGTCTTGAACCCCAATTTACCTATCCATTGTCTCTTGACTTCCCAGCTGAAAGTTTAATAAACTTCTCAACATGACTAATACAAAACTCCTTATTCCCCATACTCTTCCCCCAAATTCTGCTCGTCCACAGATTTCCCCATCTTAGTCAGTGGCAAAATGCTTTGTTGTTGAGTTACTCAGGGCAGAAATCTTGTGGTTATCTTTGATTCCTCTTTTACTCTCCCACATTTGATCCAATGAGAAACCTTATTGGCTCTATCTTTTAAAAAAAATTCAGAATCTGTAACTACATCAAATGCCACTGTGGTCTAGGGACCCATAATTGTTCACCCAATTTTTATATGATCCTCCTAACTACATTGCCTGAGCCAGTTCTTGTTCCCTATATTTTATAGCATATCATTCCTCAGCTCAAACCCCTTCCCATGACTCCATCTCTCTTCAAATAAAAGGCAAAGTCCCCAAAATAGGCTCAAGGTGCTTCATAACCAGGCCTTCAATTCTTATCATTTTTTTTATCCAGACTCCTTGCAGTTCCTTCTGAAACAGAAGATTTAAAGAGCTACAAACTATAAAGATAGTTCAAGTTTTGTGGATCCTACTATCTTGGCACATATTTCACTAATCGTAATGATTTGCTATACACAATTAATTCAATATATCAAGTGCAGCCCCTTCCTCCTGCCCTACCCTTTCTATTTGCCACTGCAAAATTTTAAGTATCAAGATCGTGGCAAAGGTTATGATTCCAAAAGGGTTTCTTCCATTCAGAAAATAGGTTATTATTATTGCTATTAATACATTATGAACCTCTGCTAGCAGTAAGAGCATATTTAGTAAGGTTTATTTGCTTTACATATCATATTTATTTGCTTTATATATTATACACTTTATATATTTACTTTATATAACAGTTATTTAGTTAGTTATATATAATGTGTTATATAATAATAGTGTATATAATGTATAATATTACACACATATATATATGCTGAACTTTGGGAATTAAAATTTATGTTGTGAGTCCAAATTTGGCATATAAACAGCTTGGCTTATTGGTTACTGACATAAGGTCCATGGAATTCCTTCTAAGTGTGCCAAATTGATATGCTTGTTTCCTAATTCACTGTAAAAGCACAGTATGGACAAATTAGTGTAAAAACTCTTCTCCAACTATAAACCTAGTTCTGTCTTTATAACTCTATATGTACATTGCTCTTAGCTTTGAAGGCTTTTTACTGTTATTTCACTGCTAGAAGGCATGGCTTTGACCTAGGAACTATAATCAGTTTATTATATTTAGGCAGGATTATTTATAAATTGCCTTGTAAAATGAGAAAGGAAAAGAAAGTGTAAGAATATTACTGAAGTCTTATGCATCCATATCCTAGGTAGTTTTCTAAACAGCATCTCATTTAGTTGTTAGAATATTCTTAGAATAATTCAGTTATGTATTACTCTTCCCATTTTACAAAGGAGGAAACTGACACTTAAGAGATTAAATAAATGGTACAATGTTACAAAAAGATCCAGGTCTGTTTGACTCCAAAACTTGGTTGTTTCCGCTATAGCACAGCACATCCTATTCTAAGTGATACTTCATAATAGCAAATTCCAGTATCACCAGACAATTTTCTGTCAATAAATCCAATATTAAAATGCCCCATTATTTCTTTCTGCACCAAAACCTATCCATTTTTGTTTTTTCTTATTTGTTCATTTTATGAAGATGAAGAATACCAAGCCACAAGCCCCGAATTCATACTTTATATATATATGGGATAATTATGTCTTGCTTTTCTTTCCAACAGATCAAATGTTGACCCCAATATTTTTCAACCCTTTATAGCATTTAAATACATATTTAAAATTTGCTTGTTGATTTTAACCATAGTTCTGCCACCCTTCAGCCATGGGGTACTGACTTCACATACTAATTAAATAAAAGGAACCAACATTGCATATAAAATATTTAATTTGAATTATCCTACACAGTCACTTTTCTCTGGTACTGTCTAGGAAATATGGTTTCAGTAGTTTCCCAGCCAAAAAGACTCCCCTCATTGATCCACTCTAGTATCCAGGATGGCACAATTTAGAAATTCTTTACTCCTTTATTTTTTTTTATTTCAGCATGTTATGGGGGTACAAATATTAAGGTTACGTACGTATATTGCCCTTGTCCCCAATTCCCCCTCGAGTCAGAGCTTCATAAGTGTCCATCCCCGAGACAGTGCGCATAGTACTCATTATGTATGTATATACCCACCCCTACCTACCCCCTCCCATCTGCCCAACACCCAATAAATGTTATTCCTATATGTCCACTTAGGTGTTGATCAGTGAAACCAATTTGCTGGTGAGTACATGTGGTGCTTATTTTTCCATTCTTGGGATACTTCACTTAGTAGAATGGGTTCCAGCTCTATCCAGGAAAATACAAGAGGTGCTAGTCACCATTGTTTCTTATAGCTGAATAGTACTCCATAGTATACGTATACCACATTTTATTAATCTACTCATGTATTGATGCGCACTTGGGTTGTTTACACATCTTTGCAATTGTGAATTGTGCTGCTATAAACATTCAAGTGCAGATGTCTTTTTTATAGAATGTCTTTTGTTCCTTTGAATAGATGCCCAGTAATGGGATTGCTGGATCAAATGGTAGATCTACCTGTATCTCTTTAAGGTATCTCCATATTGCTTTCCCCAGAGGTTGCACTAGTTTGCAGTCCCACCAGCGGTATAGAAGTGTTCCTATCTCTCCATATCCACACCAACATTTATTGTTTTGGGTCTTTTTGATAAAGGCCATTCTCACTGGAGGTAAGTGACATCTCATTGTGGTTTTGATTTGCATTTCCCTGACGATTAGAGATGTTCAGCATTTTTCCATATGTTTGTTGGCCATTATTCTGTCTTCTTTTGAAAAGTTTCTGTTCATGTCCTTAGCCCACTTTTTGGTAGGGTTTACTCCTTTTTAATATACTCTCTATTAACATTCTTAAATCCCAAGGAGAGGTCCGATTTTGAGTACTCATAAGTTAACACAACAGTAGAACAATCTTTCAGATTCCTTCTAGTCTGTTAGCCAGGTCCAACAGTGCTGAGGGAAAAAAAGAGGTTGCCTTAAAGGGTCAGTGAGAGGGCACTAAAAGATGAAGTTCATTTACATTACAAATTTGCCTCACTTCCCTTTTAACTGCCCCATAACACAGCTTTAGAAATGGATCTTGGTGGCAATGTCATGATCCTTTTCATCTACTGAGGCTTTACTCATAGGTAACCAGCAATCAACTTCTTGAAAAGAAATACAACTAAATTTGGTTGCCTAACAGCATATGATTCTGAATCATTTTCCTATCTCTGACACTGAAGTAAGCTGGCATTATTGTTTTTTCTCAAAACTTTGTAATCAAAAGTCACTTAACCATGGGGCATGTACTACTCAACAACCACACCCTAGGCCCACACCCAATAGCTTCAGGGGGGGATCCTGGGGTTTCCCAAGAAGGGGGCTGTGGGGTGGGTGACCACCATGGTGTGACAAAAAGATCACTACCTCAAAGTCAAAAAACCCGGGTTTGAATCACAGCTGTGCCAATTATGGTCTTTCTGGCTTGGGGCAAGTCACTTAACTTCTCTAAACTTCAATTGCCTCATCTAAGACCTGGACATAATATGATCCACTTCACAGGAATTTTTCCAAGAATGACATGTGAGAACACTTAGCAAAAAGAACACTAACAAAGGAAAGGCACTCCATAAATGTGTTCATTTCTGAGCTAGACAAGGTTCTGTTTTTCCTCTCTGGTCATGGAGAAAACAGCCCTGAACAATTCAGAATAATCCTTTGATACGTTAATTAAGTTCACAAGGCCTAGGTGGTAACTCCAACAAAGCTGAGAGGTTTCACAATGACTCAATAGCCAACTATACATACTCGAATTCACGGTTTATTTCACACCCCATCAACCATGCAGTTAATATTCCACACAGAGGCAGTAATAACAAGGGGGTAATGAACCACAGCGATGGCTCCTGAGACCAACGCACTGACAGATGAGTCAAGAGGGTCCAGAAGACACCAGTCAGCAAAGAGTGACTTTGACACATGTTGCATAAATACTAACAGGAATGTGAACTTCCGTCTTCCTTCCAGAAGGCGAATGAAATATCCTGGTATGAAGAGGAAGCTCATTACTTGTCACAAATTGACATCAGAGTGTCCACATTAGAGCTTATCAGAATTGGCTTTTGTTTATGTCATTGTCCGTCTTTGGAGGAGTTTCCGTGTAAATTTAGCTTGGGAGAGGGAGGAGATTTTGGGTTCATGGTGAATTTTGTTTCTTAGGTCATGTGGTCAAACTAAAATATTAACTACACACCTTGAGCGTTAAAGTCAATATCCAGACGAAGTCAGGTGTATTTTGGATACAGTAGATGGGTGAGCCAAATTTACTCTCTCTCTTTTGGAAACCAAAATTTTTTATTCATAATAGAGGTACATTATCCGTAAATAACCTTCTTGTTTCTGTACTAAATTTCGTGGAGATTGATAGAACGTAAGTAACAAGATCACTGGGCCGCAACATCCAGACTGATAGGAGCTGATGAAGATGATCTGTTAATCTCTCATGAGTCATTTCTGTGATTTTTTTTAAAAAAAGGATAAGATATCACATTGGTATCTAAAATGAATGTCTACAACCATGTTACACCTAATATTAATGTACTAGGTTAAAATTTCTGGGAAAAAAAACACAAAAATTAAGAATATTTGACAAAAACTTTTTTTTTCATTCTTTTATAACCCAGTGTGTTATATTGTAACCCAGAAAACCATACGGGTCTTCTCACTTTAAAAAATGAATGGCAGTAACTGTAGAATTAATGGAGTTCTGAAGAATAAAGGCTACTTAATAGAAATTCAATCTTTTTTAAAAAAAATTCTTTATCATGCAAAGCAGAATGGACAACAGAACATTGTTCTGTGATCTGCTGCCCTTTATACAAATGCATAACAGTTAACAAAGGCAAAGTTTGTTCTTTACCCCAGATCCCCTGTCTGTACTATCTCCATTCCTCCTTTGATATCAGTCTTTTCACTCATTTCCATCTAATTCTGGGTCCTCTCATTCTCTTCACTTCTGCTCCTCCCCTACATAAACAACAATCAAAACAACACACACACAAAACCCATGAACAATTATAGCTACATATTGATTCATTAGTGATTACTCTTTAAAATATATTCAAACTAATGACCTATCTCATTGAAGCCTATGATTTTTCAAGTTTTTATAAAGACAAAAAGGTATGTTCTTCTTAAATCTGGTCTTCCAAGGTTAATCCCCCCAAAATACTAATTAAACTTTGCCCCAATCTGGAGTGGCCCAAGACTACCTGGCCTGCAACAATTTAGAATTTCCTCTTCTTCAAGTCCTGCTCCTCTTTGCTAATGGCGCCATTTATGCCAGAGATCCAGAAATCACTTTTGAAAGCTAACTCTCTCTTATTCTTCATGGTTTCTATCATCTGTTCCTGACTAATAAAACCCCTTAAAACTTAGTGGCTGAAAGGAGCAAAAGATCTGTGATTTCTTATGACTCTGTGGGCTAGGGGGGCAGTTCCTCTGCTGATTTCTTCTGAGCTCCCTCCTGGGACTGCTTTCAGCAGAAGGTTCAGCTGGGATGTTGCTGACTCTGGCAGACAATTCTGGCATTGGCTGGGGTGCCCAGAATCTCCTCCTCCTCTAGTCCTCCCATCTCGTCAGACTGGCTGCCTTGCATGGCCCTCTCAGGCAGTGTTCCACAGGCCAAAAGCAGAAGCTTCAAGGCCAGAAGTCACACACTTTATTCTTCTTCCTAGAGCTTGCTATCACCTAACATTGATGTGACCATGTACATTAGTGGACTTCTTTCTCACTATAACTCAAGCTTTGTGAGAGTAGGCATTTTATCCTTCTAATTCAGTATCCTCAGCATCTAAAACAGTGTCTGGCACAGAGTTCTGGCTCTACCGATAATTATTGAATGAGTGTAAGAATGGCCCTTCCTCTTTCCTAGTCACCAGGTCCTGCCAATTCTAAGCAGCCCATCTCCAGATTCCCATCAGCTCTCACAGTATATAGCACTTTCTTGGCCTCCTAGCACATCTTTCTTGCTCAGATTCCTCCTCACCTCCAGTTCACCCTCCATGTAAATCTCAGGGTTTTTTTCTGAAGAAGAGGGCTGATCATGGCATTTTTCTGCTTTAGAACTTCAGTGACTCCCTTACTACCAATAAAATCCCATACCCTCACCATAGAATTTGGAGCCTTCATGACATGATCTGAATCTCCCTTTCCTGCCACTGTTCTTCATCAACTACCTCCACTTCCAACCCAAAGATCTTGCTTCCTACGTGTAGTGGCCTCTGCTGCTTACTCTCTCTTCACTGGGCGCTCCAGGTTACTTGATATAATTTGCATCTTTGCAGATGCTGGAATATTCTTCTCACCTTTTCTGGCTGACAAACTCCTATCCATCTTCAAGATCCAGAAATTTCATCACCTCCTCAGTGAAGGCTTGTCCAATATCCCCTTGCCTATGAGTTTCCTCTGAAATCTGAATTTAACTGAATAAATTGTTTTATTATAATTATTGTCTTATATGTATGCCTTTTCCTCCCCACCCCAACCCCTAAAATCTGTCATCATCTCTTGTCTTTTTCTTTCTTTTAATTTTTATTTTACACTCCAGGCAGGGCTTGGCACAAAGATGTTGAATAAATGTTAGTTAATGAATACTCCCAAAAATAGATTTGGGAGGTATCAGCATTAGAGTAGGAGTAATGACTCAGTGATACTCAATTCTGTCCAAGATAATTCCAGATCCAAGAACACAGTGGACCCAGGCACTATGAACAAAGAGCTGGAAAGATAACATACCCTGAGGCTCTGGTCATTTAGATTAAAACTTTAGGCTTCTTCTCCTCAGACAGCCTCATCATAAATGGAAGTAAGCCAGTTCGCAAATGCTAACTGTAGAGAATGTGATTTGCTAGATATCCACACAGAGAAGCAATTGCAGGAAAATCTGAGAGGCTGGCTTTCCTACTCATTTCATAGGAGCATGGAAAGTGGCAGGGTAATTGGCTGGAAATGCCTGAAGGTGGGACTTTTGGCCAATAGTTCATTTGATCCTGTATCTGCTCAGCTTCACATTAACTCAACTCTGGAAATGTTGGAAATTAGAGACTCATAAAGTAAATACACAATTCTCCAGATTTTTTCCCTAGTCAAGGATAACCAAATCCCTAAAGAAGTATGTATATGTTTGCTCAATGAGGTATTGAAGCTTTCTTCTTGTACTACTGGGAGTTTTTCAGAAACATATGAACTAGTATTGACATTGTCTTAGTTCTCACCACATGATAACTTTTCTTGTAACCCCCATCATAATATTTTTAGTAGATATCCTGGCTACCTACTCAGTGGCATTTCTAGCAGAGATGTGTAGGCTTGCCCTACATACGGTACTCCAGCTGGCAGGCCTCAAGCAAGACATTCCCACTGGCAATTCTCTATCATATCCCAACCCTCAAGACGTTGAGTTGGCAGGAAAGCTGAATACAGATCATTACAGATCATTCTACCATGGAAATTTTTTTCCCTAGTCAAGGACACTCAGATCCCAAGAGAGCAGTTTGTATATTTTTGCTCAATGAAATGTTGAAACTTTTTTCTTGTACACTAATGTTGAGAACGTTTTTGGAAACACACCAACTAGTATTGACCTTGTAAGTACTGAGTTCCTTTTTGGCTCTGATTTTGTCTCTGTAGTTACAAAACAAAGAATATTCTTTCTATATTTTTCAACAGGCATATGATTAAATGTGTTAAGTTGAATATATTTTATTCTCGAAGGAAAATGTATTTAATCAAACTCTTTTGGCCTCTACTGATCACAGTCATGAACATAAAATTGTTCAGAATAACACTGAGTGATGCTAATCTCTGCTCTAAAATTATGCTACCTCTCCTTCTTCTGGACTGACAATTTTGGTGATTTGTATTAATCCTACCCATTAAAGCAGAGACATACTCATCAGAATATTTTCATTATCTGGAGCTGTGATCTGTACACACTGCTAAAGTGTCCCCACTATTGTGTTAGCCCTGACATGGAAAATGTGAGCCTCGTGCACAGTCATCATCACTCCCTGAAGCCACAGCCTCATCACTAAGCCTTATCATTCTTCCCCACCAAACCCAGAGCAGAATCCAAATCAGACCCAAGAATCCTTTTCATCCAACTGCTTCCAGTATCCATGACCTAGTAAACAAGTCCAGCAAGTGATAGAAAAACCTATGTAATATTTCTATTTCTCTCAAATAGAGGCACTTCTCAGCTTTAAAATAAAGGTGGTTAAGCCAAAACATGAAGAATGAGATCAGATATATGCATGAGCCACATTTTAAGTAAAATATAAGTTGGTAAAGCAAAATAACAAAAGCAACAAATAAAAACATAAAAGCAGAAATATCAGGGCTTGAATTGAACTTCATTAAAAGTATGAATAAACTTGAAGGAGACCTGTCTAAAAAAGATGAGGCAGATTGAAGAGGGTAAAACAGAAGTCAGAAATATAAAATTTGCTGACGGTTATTCACCACAATCTACAAAGCGGATACACTGAATCTAGGATTACATTCCAAATGTTTTCTGTTGTGGGGCAAGGACAGTTCATTAGGCTTTACCAGAATGTGGATGACCCATTTCCCTAAATCATCCAATTCCCTAATTCAGCGCCCATCAAGCAACTTTCCAATTACAGCTTCTCAGCTCTGATACCAGTAAGAGTGTTCCCTGGAAAGCCAACACTAGCAATGCATAGTAATAGATATTCTTCATTTTAAACTAAAGAGATGGCAAGGGAAAAATTTTTCTATAAGTGAATGTTAGTATCCAATATGATCCATCCTGAATTGTCCCCTGGTAAATATAAACATATTGGTAACTTTGTTTATACATCAATCTCTTTTGAAGTAAATCACCAGGGCTATTTCCCAAATATTTCCAGTCTTCCACCTACCAGGCCTGTGGTAGGATTGGACATCCTGGCCCCTTGTGGTTGGATGAGGCCATGTGACAATGATGTATTCATGGGAGGAAGCAATGTGTCACTACTGGGCTGGAGTACTTACTTGCCAGCATGATACTTTCCAGAGCTTTTGTTTCCCTAGTGATGGTGGCTTGGCAACGTGTGAGACACGTGCTGCTCTGTCATGGGTCCTAGACGGAAGATGATGTGGAACATGGGTCCCCAGAGGGTGATGCCAAGAACCAAAAAGAAAAATAGACTAGGTGGCACATTTCAGGAATGACTTAATAACCATTGTGATGTTTTTCTAACATGAATTACAATTTTTAAGTAAAAAATGCTGAAGATAGCTTTAATTTTTTCATAATGATCCAGAATCAATTATTGTTATGAATATGAACTGCTTTAGGGTCCAGTGAGTTGTGAAAGCTATTGAAGTGTGCATGGAGAATTTGGAGCCTGAGAATGAAAGAAAAATTGACCAGGCATTTTACATAGTAATTTCATTTAATCCCTATAACCACTCTGCTAGTTAGATTTTGCTATTTTCATTTTACAAATAATAAAACAGATACTCCAAGATTGTAAATAATTTACCTAGGTTTATATAGCTTATAAACAGGTAGTGGGTTTGGTTTTGTACGCAGAACTGTTTGTTTGCAAAAATCCAGCAAGATTGCTATTTCCCTAATGTTTGATATTGAATTACACTCTTAGATTCTTTTTTATTTCAGAAGCACCAATTCCTTTTTATTTTATTTTTAATTATTATAGGTACATATTAGTTGTCTATCTTTATAGGGTACATGTGACATTTTGATACAAGCATACAATATGAATTAATCAAATCAGGGTAATTGGGGTGTCCATCACCTGAGGCATATATTTTTTCCTATGTTGAAGTCCTGATTATTGCTAACAATGTATTTGCTTTTAGTTATAACCCAAGCCTTCTTTATAAATTCGTTGCTGCTAACAAGTAGTGAGAACTAAGGAAGGGAAGTAAACAACTGTGTCAGATGTGTTAGGAGTAAATATGCTTCAGCCAAGGACTTAGTGTACCGGTTCTATGAGCACAGAAATTTTGACATGTGGACTCTGTAAAGTCTTTTTAAAGAATAAGGCCTGTATTTGCAAATCTTGTGGGTTTTCAGACAAATTCTGAAAAGTGGGTTTTATCGGAAAAGCAAATTTCAGATAACTGAAATATTTCCATCCACATTTTTATCTCTCTGCGACTGCTTGGAATTTTCAAGAATTTTTGTTGCTGTTTTTTATGACAATGGACTTAAAAGTATGACTAAATGATTTAAAAAGATGTTACTTTTAAGGAGATGATGTGTAAATGTGCTAGGTTTAAATGGGCTACCTAATGATCTAACAGAATTGCTTTTAGTTTATTTGAATTTTTCCCCCATTCATGTTTTTTTCAGTTAAATTAAAATTGCTTTCTGATTGCTTTCCTACCCCTATTTTATTCAGTAGCTTTCCTCTATTGAGTAAGTTAAAAGAAAATGTTATTGCCTTTTTTGTGGACATAAAAAATAGGAGGCTAATCAGGTAATAGATAAATTAACCAAATGGCTCAAGAAAAACCATTAACTATATTCCACCATATGCAGTCTGATCCTTTTGTATTACTAAAATATAAAAGAACTGGTCAATGCCATAAACTATTATTTTTATCCTAAGGAAGTGACTATGCTGTTTGCAATTTCCTTTAAGGTCTTTTTCTTCCCCTTAGTTCCAAGTAATGAATAAATTTCAAAATTTCAAATGCTGCATTAAAGTAAGCAGAACAAGTTTACAGTTTTATTCAAGCAGTATTCCATAATCTAAAGATCCAGAAATAAACTAAGAGATGATTCCTTTCCTTTGGACAAAATGAGACAAAGGCAGGACAGTTGGATGATTAGGATTCACGACAGTGGGTCAGACACATCTGACGGGATTCTGTCTCAGCCACTTGACAGTGGAGTGATTTTAGACAAGAAACTCCTAAGTCTCAAATTCCTCATCTGCAAAATGAGAACAATACAGTCGGAACAGTAACAGTCGCTCTTTGATGGGGGTAGAGTCATTCTTGTATCACATGAGAGAAGCAAGGTGTCAGCATGGCTGAGTCTGTGGACGCCGGCAATGGTTATCTGCAATGGTTATCACGCTGGCTTGCCACTTACTAGCCCTTAAAATTGCCTAACCCTAAGATCCCTCATTAGAAAAGTAGGAATAATAATAGTAAATATTCCATAGGTTACTATGAAAAGTAAGGGAGATAATGAATGTAAAACACTTCACACAGTGCCTATTAATATATAAGTTTACTAAAGCTACCATAAAAAATATACCGGACTGGGTGGCTTCAACAACAGAAATTTGTTTTCTTACAGCTCTGGAGGCTAGAAGTCCAAGATCAAGGTGTCCACAAGGTTAGTTCCTTCTGAGGTTTCTCTCTTGGTTTGTAGATGGCAGTCTTCTCCCTGTGTCTCCACATGGTCTTCTCTGTGCATGGACATCTATATCCTAACCTGTCTTCTTATAAGAACACCAGTCATATTTAATTAGAGCTCACCCTAATGACTTCATTTAGCTTTACCTTTTTAAAGGCCCTATCTCCAAATACAGTCACATTCTGAGGTACTAGGAGTTGGACTTTAACGTAAGAATTGGAGGAGATGCAATTCAGCCTACAAAACTTGCTTATGAGAAATTCTCAATAAATGTTATCTATCCTTGTTGCTGCTGCTACTGTTGTTGTTATTATAATAGAATAGTTATAGTAAGATACCAATACTGAATTAACAATAGGCTATTTTCCTATTTTTTATTTCACAAACAGAGGAATTTTAATCATCATGATGTTTAGTGTTATCTGTCATGTGATTGAGAGTTCTAAATGCAAGCTTCTGGTAGTTTCCCACATTAGTCAAAGTACTAATGGGATCAGGGTCAAAGGTTCAGTCCATGTTTAGGCCAATGGCTTCATTTTGTTCTGTAGTTGCAGAATGTGCCCCTTCCCTGGTCAGTCACATCACAAATAAAAGCCATTGTTTCCTAACAGGAACAGGGCAAGAGAGTGTGCATGGATCAGCAGAAATCTATGGGCTTGACCAGAAAAACAGCCCAGAGTATGTGCCCTTCTCTAAATGAAAAAATGATTCCTTATCAGATCTTTTTTCAGAGTGAAATGCAAAAGTGCTTGAGAAATGACAATTGTCTCCCAAAAGGGCAGTGAGTAGAAAATAAGACTTTGCTTTGATTTTCCTTTTTTAAAGTGCTTATAAGTTAATCAAATGAAATTATTGACATCTAAGGAAGCATTTATTGGCCAACCACGTACTTTAGTTCTCATCCCTCTTGTAATTTCCTTGGAAGATACTGAAATATTGTGCTCTGAGGAGATAAAGGAGGAACAGAGGCTTGATTATATTTTCAGATATGGATACATATACTTCATTTTCTACCAAAAAAATGTCAAGAATCCAACTCCATTTTGAAAACAATTACTATATATTAGACAAAGGTGAGAGGTTTATGTGTATTCAATAGCATACCTTCAAGATTCTCAAATTACTATCACTTGAAATCACTGACATTTACATAGAACTTTAGTTGATAAAGAAAAGAAAAAAGCAATGATTCTCTTTCTTTTCAGTGAAAATCAGCTGAACATTTAAATTCATCTCATTTGTCCTTATACATTTATCCATGAAATTATATTTAATAAAAATAGAAGTACTTCTTGTAAAATATGCCCTAATGAAATTTTCCTAACTTGGTTCTGCCACTGGCAGAAAATAACTGATAGAAATTTGTGCAAGCCGTAGTTTTATTGGACATTATTATTTTATATTTTTATGCTTCTGATTAACACTCAACACTTAGAAATCTCCCATGATTTAGATTGTAATAGAGAATATCTTGAGGTATAATTTTCTTTCTAACTTCCCCCTCATCTTCCCAAAAAAGTCACTAAAGCAGGTCATCAGGAAAATACCCCAAGAGCCTTTTGAGCTAAAAATCTGTTTGGGTCAGAAAGAGACAGTCCTCCAGCCTCACCCCCATAATGAACAGTAATCATCAGGATTGGTTCCCAATTTACACAGCTCTACAACACATTAACACCCAAATAATCCTAAAATTTTCCCATCTGGATAAGCATTTCAGAGACTAGGAAATATTTAGGATGTAAGTCACTTCATATTGAAGAAGAGACACTTAGCAAGAGAGTAGAATTCTAGGCAAATTGTATTTGCTTCTACATTATTAAAACAGTTTTTTAAAAAGTCTAATTTACTATGAACTTAAAAATCAAGAAAATGGATTTTTAAAGGACCTTAACTCTGCAAATACAAGATTAACCACAACTCCTACTTAGTGATATCCCTGATAGTTTGCATAAATATAGTTTTAGGGTTTTGTATAAACCATAATAACTATCCATTTTTCATTCTTATCATTTGGTAAATGCTTTAAGAAAATCATTCCTTTGTTACAAGATTGCAAGCAGATAAGGAAACTGAGGCTCAGAGAGATTAGGTAACTTGTCTAAGGCACCACATCTAATGGCAGCGCAAGGATTTGAACCCTGACAGGGGCTAATTCTCAAACCTGCGATTTCTGCTGTGCTCAGCTGGCAACACTAGTTTTGTCTTCACATCTTTCAAAACAGAACATGACCAAAGAGGTTTGAAAAATCAATGTTGTGATTGAGATCTTCTATAACACATAGGTTTAGTTATGCCTATATTTGATAACTTTAAATATAGCTGTAGTTATAATATATGTATTTTTTGAAAAGACATTTTGTTTTTATAGTGAAACCGGCATCTCTTTGCTTCCATCTAATATCTTATTTATTTCTAGTTTACTAATACCAAACTTTGACATAGAAAGATTTTTCTCTTTATAAGGAATTACAAAGAAAGCTTCGGTAGGCTTGCCATAAATTCACACCATATTTATGAGTCAGAATCAGAAGTTTCTTTAGCAATCCCTTTTATCCTCTTTCCCTCATGCCCACAGTTGTTCCACCTTTTCTATTTTGATATTTCTGTGATTTTGCATTATCAGATATAAGATAGCTAGAAGACAAAGGACCAAATGCCATTTCACACTTTGTACTGTGCAGCTTGGCTTGCTTGTATCTATTTTGAGTACATACAGTTCTATTCTAGATGGTTGGGGGAAAACAACGATTGTTTGCAAGCTATCAGTAAACTAGAATTCAAACATTGAAAAATATGAAAGTAATATCTAAATAAATTCTTAAAACTTTAAGTAGATCTAATTTTTAAAACCTATAATATGCTCTCTCTAATGTTCAGGAAGAAAACTAGCCCAAAAATTACTGTCAAAGTAGGGATTATGCTAGAACTCAGTTATACAGTTATGAGTTTGAATAAATTAATCTAAGAATATATTTGATAAAATAAACCAGAACTTCTTGTGTAGTAATAGGCACTTCTGAGAACTGCACAAAACATATTGCACTGTTATAAAAAATATCCACTTTGAAACTAAGCAAAATACTGGAAATTTTCAGAATATTTGTCTATATTTTTAAATTTCCAAGTAAACGTTCACTCTTTTTTTTTCAGAGATTAAAAAAAATAGTCACTGAAATTTGTAGTTATGACAGTAAGACAAAAATACAATACAAGGTATCTATCAGACACATAAACCAATGTATTAGAAAGGAAAGCCAATAAACAATCCTCAGAGATATAATCAAATAATTTTTGACAAGTGTGCTACAAGGGTTGATCTTACATGTGAATGTGACTGGGCAAGGGTGCCTAGACATTTGATCAAACATTGTTCTGGGTGAGTCCCCATAAAGGTGTTTCTAGATGATATTAGCATTTGAATCCATAGACTGAGTAATGCAGATTGTTATCTTTGATGTGGGTGGGGCCTTAAAACTTCAACTGAAACATTGGCTCTTCTTTGGTCTCAAATCTACTGGCTTTTGGACTGGAATTTATACCACCAGCTCTCCTGGTTATCAGCCATCAGACTGGAACTGAACCCACACATTGGAATTCCTGGATTTACAGCTTGCTGCCTACAGACCTTGCTTGGGACTTCTCTGCCGCCAAAATCATGTGAGCTAATTTCTTATAATAAATATTTTTATATCTGAGATAGATAGATATAGGTATAGATATAGATATACATTCTATTGTTTCTATTTCTCTGGAGAACCCTGAGTAATACTGACTTTGGTACCAGGAGTGGGGTGCTACTGTAACAAATACCTGAACATGTGGAGGTTATCGGCTTTGGAACTGGGTACTGGGTAGAGGCTAGAAGAGTTCTGAGGTACATGCTACAAACACAGATATTAAGGGTGATTCTGGTGAGGCCTCAGAAGGAAATGAGGAATATGTTGTTGGAAACCAGAAGAATAGCTATCCTTATTATAAAGTGGCAAAGAACTTGGTTGATATATGTTTGAGTGCTTTGTAGAAAGGAGACCTTGTGAACAATAAAATTGGATATTTAGCTGAGGTGATTTCTAAGCAAATTATTGAAGAAGTAGTTTGGTTCCTCCTGACTGCTTATAGTAAAATGTGAAAAGAGATGAATTGAATAAGAAATAGTTAAACAGAATGGAATCAGAACTTAGAGATTTCAAAAATTCTCAGCCTATCCATACTGCAAAAAATGAGAAAGTTTGTTCTCAAGAGAACACTAAGGATATGGCTGAACAACCATTTGATAAAGATATCATGGGTGAGACCAATGGACTTAGTCATCTCAGCAGAAGCCAGAAATAGAGATGGGATTATGCCAGCAGAACCACTGCCAGTTTAAACTAAAGGGGACAGAAAGACAGGACAAAATGAACGAAGGCTGTGGGACTTCTTGGACCTGACAGGATAGGATAATAGAGCTATTTAGCAGCAAATATTCCCTATTCTTCAAGAAAAGATAAAAATGACCCCAAAGGCAATTCAGAGATCATCAGGGCCACCACCTTGGTTTCAACTGACCAGATAGCTTCTGCCCAGAGCTTCAAGGGTGGGGACCACCGCTACCTATTCTCCAGGGTAGGGCAAAGCCACAGGAATGCAATCACCCCCCCCCACTGGGTCAAGAAGGCAGATCTTCTGCCCCAGTGGGTCCAGAAGGGGGATTCTAACCACATAGGATTATTTTCCAGCCATAAGATTTAACTTGCCTTGCTAAGTTTTGGACTTGCTAGAGATTCATCACCCCTTTCTTATTTCCTCTTTTTCTTATTTGGAATGGGAATGTCTATTCTATGCCTGACCCACAATAGCATTTTGAAAGCACATAACTTCTCTGGATTCACAGGTTCAGAGCTAGAGAGTTTTGCCTCAAGATGAATTATACCTCATATCTGATCGATACGATATTTAGATGAGACATTAGACTTTACACTTCAGACTTTATGATGAAATAAGTTAAGAATTTGGGGGCTGTTGAGATGAAATGAATTTATTTTGTATGTGAGAATGATGAGAATTTGGGGGGACTGGGTAGAATGTTATGGACTGAATATGTTCTAGAAAAAGCACATTGAAAGAGAGAAAAATTTCTAAGAAAGAGGCCACTCCCTGGTGAAAAGATCAGTGGTTTACACTCCAGAGATGTATTAATCAGATCCATTTTTATATAATATAAGTTTAATATGCTGGGAAATGTTCCTTTTCCTTGGCTGATGGTGGGGAGAGAGAAAAAGAGAGAGGCTCTAGACAGAAGAAAACAAAGGTTCATTCAGCACTTAGATGGAGCAAGTGTTGGCCTCTTTTTGTCATTTCCTAAGATATTTAACAAAAGTGTGATGTCACATAGATCTTACTGAAATGAATAACTGTGGGTTCCATGGTGACCTTAACACTTGAATTCACACTCCTACTCAATGGGTAGCTTTTTTTTTTTCAGACCAAAAGTGTTGTTTTTTTCTTTCTCCCCCCACATATTTGCTACAAAGCTTAGCAAAACTTCAGTGTAAGAATATGCGACAGCTGAAGAGGGTGCCTACGCAGAAAAATTAATAATATGGTGACTTATGGATGAAACACACATACGCAGTGGCTGTATTGGCTATAATATAATCAAAGTTTAGCCAATTTCCAAAAGAACAATGAATCACATATAAGTTGTAAATAGTGAGTTTTTTGTTTTATAAACCCTAAAACACATGTGTCATCACTTTGCATGTGAATAAGAACATACAAAAATAATTTCTTGGTCTGAAGATGGTGCTGGTAGGTCAAGGGAAAGGACTGAATATCCAGGAAAGATATACCCAAAGGAGATATAAGCTAGGAAAGGAAAAAGCATAATGTGTCTTTCTTTTGTTCTGTTTCTCATGTCTTTCTTACTAGAAAAGAATTGTCACCACTTACAGAGTTCAACAAATTCTACTGAATTTTTTGGAGGTTTACTATATGTGGTGTCAAAGCAGTGCCCTGAAACCCCAGCTGCACACAGTGTGCTCCAGAGTTGGGCTCCCAGAGAGTTTCCGATACCTGGGAAAGCAGACAGTAATGCAAGTAACTATTATTATAAAACTAAAGCACTAGGAACCAGGCTGGCTGTTTAAAAAATGTCAAGTTCTTTTTGGTGGATATTGGAATCTTCTAATAGTTAGAGGTGGGGGAGGGTCTATAGTGCCCAGCTCTCACTTCCAAGGCGTCTATCGCAATGAAAGAAATCACAGATCCCCTTCTGTGTCTGTCAAATGCAGAGACATTTATTAGCAAGTTGTTGTGAACTTACTGGGAGCATTAGTTCAGGCCAAGGTAGTGGATCCTGTATTACCATTTCAACCAATCTCATAACCTAAATATCATTGATTTCAATTTCACCGATAATCATATACTATTAGTTAACTAATCTTAAGGTATTAGTTAATTAATTTATTTTTTTTATTTCAGCATACTACGGTGGTACAAATGTTAAGGTTACATATATTGCTCATACCCCAAGCGTGACCATCCCCCAGATGTTGCACATCTCACTCATTATATTTGTATATACCTATCCCCCTCCCATCTGCCCGAAACCCAATAAATGTTATTCCTATATGTCCACTTAGGTGTTGATCTGTTAATACCAAGTACATGTGGTGCTTGTTTTTCCATTCTTGAGATACTTCACTTAGTAGAATGGGTTCCAGCTCCCTCCAGGAAAATACAAGAGATGCTATATCACCATTGTTTCTTAAAGCTGAATAGTACTCCATGGTATACATATACCACATTTTGTTAATCCACTCATGTATTGATGGGCACCTGGGTTGTTTCCACAACTTTGCAATTGTGAATTGTGCTGCTATAAACATTCGAGTGCAGGTGTCTTTTCTGTAGAGTGTCATTTGATCTTTTGGGTAGATGCCCAGTAATGGAATTACTAGATCAAATGGTAGATCTACTTGTATCGCTTTAAGGTATCTCCATATTGCTTTCCACAGAGGTAGAACTAGTTTGCAGTCCCACCAGCAGTGTAGGAGTGTTCCTATCTCTTGGTATCCACACCAACATTTATTGTTTTGGGATTTTTTGATAAAGGCCATTCTCACTGGAGATAGGTGATATCTCATTGCAGTTTTGATTTGCATTTCCACGATGATTAGAGATGTTCAGCATTTTTTCATGTTTGTTGGCTATTAAGGGAGAATTATGAAACACTGAGGAAGGAGATAGCAAAGGACATAAACAGATGAAAAACAATACCATGCTCATGGAGCAGCAGAATCAACATTGTTAAAAGTCTATACTACCCAAAGTGATTTACAGATTCAATGCAATCCCTATTAAAATACCATAATCATTTTTCACAGATATAGAAAAAATAATTTTACACTTCGTATGGAACCAGAGAAGACCCAGTAGAGCAAAAGCAATTCTAGGCAATAAAAACAAAATGGGAGGTATCAATTTGCAAAAGCAATTCTAGGCAATAAAAACAAAATGGGAGGTATCAATTTGCCAGATTTCAAACCATACTACAAGGCTGTAGTAATTAAGTCAGCTTAATACTGGCACAAGAATAGGGACGTTGACCAGTGGAACAGAACTGAGAACCCAGATATAAAATCATCTTCATATAGCCATCTAATCTTCAACAAAGCAGACAAAAACATACACTGAGTGAAAAAATCCTTATTCAGTAAATGGTGCTGGGAAAACTGGATAGCCACATGTAGAAGACTGAAGCAGGATCCACACCTTTCACCTCTCACAAAAATCCACTCACGCTGGGTAACAGACTTAAACCTAAGGTATTAAACTATTAGAATTCTAGAGGAAAACATTGGAAATACTCTTCTAGACATTGGCCTAGGCAAAGAATTTATGAAGAAGACCCCAAAGGCAATCACAGCAACAACAAAAATAAATAAATGGGACCTGATCAAACTAAAAAGCTTCTGCACAGCCAAAGAAACTGTCACAAGAGCAAAAAGACAATCTACAGAAAGGGAGAAAATTTTTGCATGCTACATATCTGATAAGGGGCTGATAACTAGAATCTATTTAGAACTCCGGAAAATCAGCAAGAAAAAATAAAACAATCCTATCAAAAAGTGGGCAAAGGACATGCAATTCTTAACTTATATGTAAAGTAACATGACTTTGAAATAAAGAAAAGAGGAGAGGCTTCAAGACGGCTGACTAGAAGTGCCCAGCACTTGCCTCATCCACAAAGAAAGAGCAAAACAGCAGGTAGATAATGATATATTGAATGGAGCTTCTAAGAGAGAGCACTGGAATTCAGCACAGGACTGACAGGGAACAACCGAGACATGGAAGGAGAGGGAAGAATAGCAGCATGGCTGGGATTGGTTTGATGCCAGGAGAAACTCTCCATTATAGGGAAAAGGTAAGTAGGAGATCCCCAGTGGTCCACATTCCCACTGCGGACTTCTGCAATCCTGGCCATGATGGAGTCCCTTGGCTCTCGCAGGTGTGAAACTAGTATTGGGAGATGCCTGAAGTGCACGTGACAGCATTATTACAAAGAAGGAGTTTTCACTGGGACCCACAACCACCTTGGTACCCAAGCAGCTATACAGCATGATGCCAATTTGAGAGCTCAGCATCCACCAGACTACATCCTGCCTTGGGGCCCAATAGCCCCTGCGTCTACACATCCCTGAACCCCTGCTGCCATTCCCCCTTGTCCATCCAGAGGGCTGCAGTATTGCAATATCTATAGATCCAGTAGCACAGCTGGGTCCCTAGGACTCTAGCCTAGGCAGTGTCCTACACCCTGGGGAATGGGCAGTGCAATGCATCAAGGAGGCTGCCCCCAGTACAAAGGGAGCTGAAGCATGTGCTCTGCAGAACCTGACAGCCGCCTACCCATGGTTGCTACCTTTCAGCAGCAGGGCCACTGAGCACCTGCACACACCTTTTCCTATGAAAGCCAATCCATAAAATTGGATGTGAAACTTATACCAGAGGTACAAGTATCAGTATAAGGACACAAGAAACATGAAAAAGCAAGGTAACATGACACTTTCAGAGGAAAACAATAGTTTTCCAGTAAAATATCCTAACAAAAAGAAAAGCTATGAAATACCTGAAAAAGAATTCAAAATAATGATATTAAAGAAACTCAATGAGATACAAGAGACCACAGATAAACAATATTAAGAAGTCAGGAAATTAAGTCATGATCTCAATAAGAAGTTAAACAAAGAGGTAGGTATCATAAGAGAACCAACAAAGTGTAATAGAGTCAGAAACCAACTGCAAAATGATAGCTAGAAAAATGCTATATGTTGTGAACTGTAAAACATGCTTCCAAATGATTAATTGATCAAAGAAGAAATAATAAACATTATAATTGAAGTAAACATCATTAAAAATACATATCAAAAGTAAGACATGTGGGGAGACATCTGCTTCTGGGAAGATGGACTACTGTACCTTTCCTTATTCCTCCTACTAAGCACATCTAAAAACCCGGAACATTATATGTAAAACAATCATAAGATCCTGAATGGTGAAGAGAAGAAAGCAGACTGGCCAGGGACCCTAGGACCCAATAAACTGAGCAGTGTGAGTTCCTTGGGTTTTCTTTTTGCCTCGTATATTTCAGACTAGATATTAAGTGAGTTGGCAACTGGGAAATGCCAGTGGGCACAAAGGGGAAAAAGGCTCAATGAAAGCTTTCTCTCTTAAGCTAAAGGAGAAAACTTTTAGACAATAACTTCTCTATTCCAACCAAACACCCAGATACCATATTTAAAACTGTGGCTCCATCCCTTGTCACACTACCAAAGGCCAAGAGGAGAACCTACACTCTCACTAAGATGTAACAAGGCACCCTAAGTTCCCACTCCCACCCACCCTTTGGTGGTCTGGTGTCAGAGAAGGCCAAGTGGGGAGGCAGGATGTTCATATTCGCCTTATGTTGTCATCAAACTGAATGAAAATGAAAGTATATCAAAATCTGAAGGGCACAGTTAAAGCATTACTAAGTAGTAAATTTATAAAATTCAATACATTAGAATGAAGAAAACTTTTAAATCAATAATCTAAGCTTCCACCTTAAGAATCTAGGGAAAAAAGAGCAAAACAAACCCAAATCAAACCTAATGAAGAAAGTAACAAATATAAAAACAGAAGTCAATGAAACTGCAAGAGAAAATCAGTGAAACAAAAATGTGGTTTTTGAAAAGATTAATAAAATTAACAAGCCTCCAGCAAGACCTACAGAAAAAAGAGAGAGAGAGAGAAGGCACAAATACTAATATTAGAAATGAAATGAAAAAATCACTTCTTGGCCTTTTGGCTAAGATCAAGTGTAGAAATGAAACAGAGGATATCACTATAGAACCTGCAGACATCAAAAGAATAATAAAGGAATATGATAAACAACTCCACACCTAACTCTGATAATTTAGATGATTTGGATCAATTCCTTGAGAAGTACAAGGTACTTCAACTCACACAATATAAAAATAGAAAACTTGAATCAATTTACACTACTAAGTATTTCGAATTTGTAATTTTAAATCTCCTGAAAAAGAAATCAACAGGCTCAGATAGTTTAATTGGAGAATCTATCAAATGTTTAAAGAAGAATTAACACATTCTACCCAATATTTTTCAGAAAATACAAGAGCAGAAAACACTTCTTAACCCATTCTATGAAGCTAATATTGCTCTGGTACCTAAACTAGACAAAACAGTACAAATAGAAGAAAACTACAGACCAATATTCCTTATGAATATAAATATGAAATTTTTTTCATGAGCCAAATAAATATAAAAATGCTTTTGAAAATATTAGCAAATAAAATTCACCAATATATCAAAAGAATTATGCAATAGACAGCAAAACATACTCCACTTTCAATAAAGAATCGAACAACCAGACAGAAATCAACAAAGAAATAAATGATTTGAACAGTATTATAGAACAAATGGAGATAACAGACTTATTCAGAAGGTTCTACCCACCAGGAGCAGAAAACATATTCTTTTCAAGGACACATGGAACATTCTGCAGGATAGAGCACATGTTTTTAGGCCACAAAGTAAGTTTTAACAAAATTAAGAAGACTGAAATCATACCACATATCTTTTTCAACCACAATGGAATGAAACCACAACAGAAGGATGACTAGAAAATTCAAAAATATGTAGAAATTAAACAACACATTTTTGATCAATTATGAGTTAAAGAAGAAATGCAAAAGGAAGTTATAAAATATCTTGAGACAACCAAAAATTAAAATATAAAATATCAAAAATATAAGATGTAACAAAAGCAGTACTAAAAGAGTTTATAATGATAAATGCCTAGATTTAAAAAGAGAGATATCAAATAAACAACCTAACTTTATACCTCAAAGAACTAGAAATAGAAGAACTAAATACAGTTAGCAGAAGGAAAGAAACAATAAAGATTGAAGTAGAAATAAATAAAATAAAGAATAGAAAAACAATTTAAAAAATCAACAAAATTAAGAGTTGATTTTTTGAAAAGAAACAAAATTGACAAACATTTAGCTAGAATGACTAAGAAGAGAGAAGACCCAAATACATAAAATCAGAAATTAAAGAGCAGATATTACAATTGAGGCCAAAGAAATGCAAAGATTCATAAGAGACTATTATAAACAATTATATGCAAATAAACTGGATAATTCAGAAGAAATGGATAAATTCCTAGCAACACACTATCTACCAAGACTGAAGCATGAAGAAATAGAAAATTTGAACAGAACTATAACTAATAATGAAATTGAATCAGTAATCAAAAATTCCCAACAAAGAAAAGCCCAGGACTAGATGGCCTCACTGGTGAATTCTACTAAGCATCTTCAGAATTGACACCAATCCTTTTCAAACTCATTCAAATAATTGAATAGGAGGAAACACTTCAAACCTCATTTTATGAGGCCAGCATTACCCTGATACCAATGCCAAACAAAAATACCAAAAGAAAATAAAACTACACGCTGATATCCCTAATGAATATAGATGCAAAAATCCTCAATAAAATACTAGCAAAACAAATTCAACAGAGCATTAAAAAGATAATATACCATAACAAAATTGGATTTACTTCTGGGGTTCAAGGATGGTTCAACATATAAAAATCAATTACTATGATATACCACATTAACATAATAAAGAATGAAAACCACATGATCATCTTGATAGATACTGAAAAAGTGTTTGCAAAATTTAACACCCTTTCATGATAACCATTCTCAACAAAGTAGAAAATTACCTCCACATAACAAAGATCATGTATGAAAAGCCCACAGCTAACAACATACTTCTGCTAGAAGCAGGAACAAGGCAAGAGTTCCCACTCTCATCATTTCTATTCAACATAGTACTGGAAGTCCTAGCCAGAGAAATTAGCCAGTGAAATGAAAAAAATTATATATATTCAAAAGTGAAGAAATAAAATTGTCCCTTTTTATAGATGGTATGACTATATATATAGAAAACCCCCAAAAAATCCATTAGAAAAACTATTCAAACTAATAAACAAACTCAGTAAAGTTGCAGCATACAAAATCAAAACACACACTAACACCAAACTACCTGAAAAGGAAATTAGGAAAACAATCTCATTTATGATAACATCAAAAAGATAAAATACTTAGGAATAAACTTAACTAAAGAGGTGAAATACTTGTACAATGAAAATTACAAAACAATGCTAGAAGAAATTAAAGACACAAACACATGAAAAGATACCTTGTGTTCATGGATTGGAAAACTTAATATTGTAAAAATGTATATACTACCCAAAGGGATGTGCAGATTCAATGTAATCCCTAACAAAATCCCAATGTTATTTTTTACAAAAATAGAAAAAACAATTCTAAAATTCATAAGGAATCACAAAGGACCTGAATAATCAGTCCATCCTGAGAAAGAAAAACAAAGCTGAAATCACCCTTTCTGATTTTAAAATATATTACAATAAAACAGTATGGTACTGACATAAAGACAGACATATAGATCAACAGAACACAATAGAGAGCTCAGAAATAAATCTACACATACACTGCCAACTTATCTTCATCAAAGATACCAAGAATACAAAATAGGAACAGGATCATCTTTTCAACAAATGGAATTGGGAAAACTGAATATCCACATGCAAAAGAATGAAATTGGACACTTATCTTACATTATGCATAAAAATCAACTCAAAATAAATTAAAGACTAAAACATAACACCTGAAATTGTAAGATTCCTAGAAGAAAACATAGGGGGAAAGCTTTATGACACTGATCTTGGCAATGATCAAGTGAGATTATTCTAAGGATGCAAGACTGGTTCCATATTTTAAAAATCAATCAATGTAATCCACAAAATTAATAGGCTAAAGAATAAAAATAATAATATGATCATATAAAATGATGCATAAAAAGTGTTTGACAAAATATAACACCTGTTCTTGAATTTTTAAAAGCTGTAAGAACTAGGAATAGAGGGAACTTCCTTAACTTGATAAAGAACATCTGCAAAATAACCTATAGCTAATATACTTAATGATGAAAGAGTGAATGCTTTCCTCTTAGGATCACTTCTTCTCCTACTACCCTGCAAAAGACAAAACATTTGCCTATTTGAGAATAGATTGGGTAGAAGAGGAAAGCTAATCAAAAATTGCAACACATGCAAATTTAAGTTCTCATAAGCATGGTTTTATGGGATTTCACTACAATTTCTATCTTGCACAACTGTAGAATAAAATCCAATCATCAATTATTTTATGAAATGAATATAACCTTGATTGCAAAACCAAATAAGGATAATGTGAGAAATAAAATTTATGGGCCAATTTCAAAAATAACCCTTGACACAAATAGTCTAAATGAATTATCAATAATTCACATCTACTAATGTACAGGAAAAATTAATATATTATGTCTAAGTTGGATTTATCACTTTTATGAGATTAAAGGGGGAAAAGTATGATCTTCCTGGCAAATTTGGGAAAACATGATAATTATAGAAAATCTCTAAGGTAGTCCCTAATGATTCCTCCCATTTTTAACAAATAGAATATAGTAAAAGTGATTGGATATAACTCCTGACATTAGGTTACAAAAAATTTGTGGTTTATGTTTTTAGGGGCAATTTTTGAACATCTCCCTCACTCTGAGGGAAACCAACTTTCGGTTATAAATTTCTCAGTGGAGAGGCCCACATGACAAAGAACTTCTATCTTCGGCAAACAGCCAACAAGAAGCTAAAATTTCTAAAGTAATATTTTTGAAAATAAAAATTAAACTTTTTTTTAATTACAGAAAATCAAAGTGTATAGCTTTAAATGTTGACGGTATGTCCTTAGAGCCCATTATAGTTTCAGTTACTCTTTTGTTCCCTGATCTTGTTTACCTCTGTTTATACACTCAAAGTTGTTCTGGAAGCTGCTATTAATGCAATAGTCACATCATCCTTATTATAAGGGAAGTTAGTAGCCTCCTTAGTTGAAGAAAATTGAAAGCTATGAGGTATTATAAATAGATTTGCCTGATACTGATGCTTTTCCATAAGTTTAGCATAAGTCTACAATAGTGTAACCATAAAAACTAAAAGAAAATATTAAGAAAGGTGCTTAAAGTATTAAAGATAGAATTAAAAACAAGACAAGGATGACACTATTATTAAATATGTTCTATTAAATATGACATTGTTAGCAGTAAAATAACTCAGGAAATAGAAATTAGAGTAATAACTATTAGAAAAGTAATTCTTTGGCAAAGGATAGGCTTATATACAAGAAATCTCTAAAAGAATCAACTAAGAACTGTCAAATCTAATAAAAGTTCATTAAGATGAATAGAATCAAAACAAAAATGGAAGCACAATAGCTTTCTGATTTATCAGTAATAACCAATTGTTGGTTAGAAATTAATATAGGAAATTTTTCCATAAAATGTGAGTGACTCTAAAGAAATAATTGAGAAAATAATCTTCTATATTCTTCCAGCTCTTACTATTTCCAATGCTCGTCATTCCTTCCTTCCTAAATATCCCAGTTTTCATTAGGCACTATTTTTTTAAGCCTAAAGGACTTTTTAAATCATTTCTTAAAGTGTGGGTCTGTGATTTAAAAATTCTCTTGGTTTCATTTTATATTAAAATATATTTATCTTTGCCTCATTCCTGTAGGATTTTTTCACTGGGGACAGAATTCTATGTTGAATTGTTTTTCTTCAGGACATTAAGTACTGAAAAGTTTCACTGTTCTTCTAGCCTACATAGTTTCTGACATTAAGTTAGTGACAATTCAAATTGGTGTTACAAAAATATTTAGAAATCTTAGGAATTACTTGAACAAATATATATATATTTGTACACACACATAATATAACACATACTTTACAGAGAGTTATAGTACTTTGACATAAAAGAAAACTCAAATAAGTGGAGGTAATATGATTTGTAAGGTTTGGAATAAGAATGCCATTTTGAAGAAAACCGATTTATAAGTTTTACATACCTCATTTACAATTTAAATAGGACATTTTAACATGAATATGTAGTACTAAAATATTATCTAGGACTAAGTAAGTAAAAATATCTTAGAGAATTTGAAAAATAAAAGGTAAATTTGGTATCATTTACTTATTACATCAATAAATATTGAGCATCAACATTATAGTAAGCACTGTTCTAGATTCTTGGGCTAGAGCAGTAAACAAAACAGGCAAAAATCCTTGTAGTCATGTAACATTCATGCTATGAGGGAGACAGGTACAAAAATGTATTATAAGGAAATAATTAATTCAAGCAGTGTGATGTTAGATAAATGCTCAAACAAGAGATCTATGGAGCATATCAGAAATGGACTCAATACATGAAACTTTAATTTACTCTAAAGCCTACCTTATAAGCCAAAGTGTAAAAGATTAATTACTTTTTAAAATGGGGTTAGAAAAAGTTGATTATTTGAGGTAGTGAATCTAATTAGATCATACATTTATAACTTACACCAAATAAATATCTAAAAATGATTTAATTTTTTCAAATGAATAATAGAATCTTAGAAAAAATGTAACTGAATAATAAAGGGAAAGGGATTTCCAAACATAAAAATATATGTATATATTTAAAAAATCAATTTGACTTCATTAAATTTAAAAGCATACACAAAAAATCAAATTGCCAAAGACAATTTTGTGAGTTTTGATGGGAAATCATTAGCCATCCACCTTACAGTCCTGATTTGGCTACTTCTAAATTCTTTTTTTTTTCCTAATCTTAAAAAATCTTTAAAAGATACCCATTTTTCTTCAGTTAAAAAAAGTAAAAAAGACTTTATTAACATGGTTAAATTCCCAGGACCCTCAATTCTTTAGAGATGGATAAATGGCTGGTATCACTGCTTACAAAAGTGTCTTGAACTTGACGGAGCTTATGTTGAGAAATAAAGTTTATATTTTATATTTGTATCTTTTAATTCCATTTTTACATAGACTTACTTTTTTTTGTTGTTGTTGAGACAGAGTCTCACTCTGTTGTCCTGGCTAGAGTGTCGTGGCATCAGCCTAGCTCACAGCAACCTCAAACTCCTGGGCTCAAGGGCTCCTCCTGCTTCAGCGCCACCATGCCCAGCTAATTTTTTCCATATATTTTTAGTTGTCCAGCTAATTTCTTTCTATTTTTTTTAGTAGAGAAGGGGTCTGGCTCTTGCTCAGGCTGATCTCAAACTCCTGATCTCAAACGATCTGCCCACCTCGGCCTCCCCGAGTGCTAGGATTACAGGCGTGAGCCACCATGCTGGCCTACATAGACTTTTTGAAGTCCTCTTGTATCTCAACAGTAATGACCAAAGGATAAATAAATATAACTTATCTGGAAACAAGTGGACAATGTGTATTGTAAGCCTAAAAAATGTTCATATTCTTCATTTTTGTAACACCACATCTAAAAATCTATCCTGAGAGATCATCAGATACGTCCTCAGAGACTTACATACAAAGAGGTTTATTCCATTATCACTTATATAAGAATCATTGTCACAATATAAACACTTACCAATAGGTTATGAAGTTTCTAATTTCCCCACATCCTTGCCAACTTCTCATATTATACAATTTATTTTATTTCCAATCTAAGGCATATAAGATGGTATTTCACTCTCTTATATCTCTTTCACTATCATCTCAATTACCAAAACACTTAGCCAGTTCTCCACGTGGTCTCAAGAAGACCCTTCTGTATATAAATTTGGAATTATCTCTTCTTCTAGGAGCAGGTACAAGTAGTGAGAATTCATATCCTGGCAACAGTCATCTTCAAAGAAGATTTCCTCACCAAACCAGTTCTTGACTAATTCCACCTGGCTTTGGGATGGTACCTGTATTGCATCTCAGTGTCTCTAAAAATACCCTTTGAAAGTAACACTTAGTGACATCATATCAATCTACATAGGATAAAACCTATTTCATCATGGTTTGTGATTTTCTAATGCACTATTTTATTTATATAATGTGCAAATTTATTAGGAGACACCAACATATAAAAGATGTTTCAGACCAAGATAGAAAATCTTCAAAGGAAATATCCAAAAACTTGCTACATGCTTTTTAACCCCTCATCCCTATGACAGTTATAAAAGGGCCAGATTTTTGATAAAACTGATTTTAATGCTCAAAGAATGTAATGGTTCCCCTGAAATTGAAGACATAGTGGACTTGTACCTAACCGAACTAAGAAATCAGGGGGCTAATTGCTAACAGGCAGATTGGAGAGGTGGCTACTTTCAGATCTATCTGTACTCCCTCCTCCATTTATTGAAACAAAAAATGCATGAGTGGTCCCCTCTTCCAGGAACCAGATGTAAGCCATGCAAGAAAGAGTGTTCAGCATGTGCTACAGGGTCTAACAGGAATGACTGGAGAAGCAATGAGGCTCATCAGAGGGAAACTGAAGCCCTATTGGATTTCCAGGGTTGCAGAAATAGTAAGCAATCCATTGGAGAAGAAAACATCTACCACATACAGGTATTTGCTTGTAAAAGATGACTAGCAATGGCAGAATCTTCAAAGAACACAAGAAAGTACCCAAGAGAAACAGTGTAATCAAAAACTTAAAACATTTGTTAGGTCCAAAGAGTTTAAGCCATTTTATAACAGTACAATTCAAATAAGTTCTTCCCTGCATGCTTAACTTCCCTTCCTCCCCACTTTGACTTTAGAGGTATATAAATTCACAAATAATAAGATAGGAGAACAAGGATGGAACCATAAAAAGGGAAAAGAAATAAAGACATTGTCCCTCTTCTATGGTTTCCCTCTTTGAGAAGGCCCAGATGGTGGAGGGAAAAGATTTGACTTTGCAAGTTCAGATTGGTAATTATTATATTAGATCAGAAATTTTAAATTATTTTTTGAGTCTGTGTTTGATAAGTTAAAGTGTCTATAGCATTTCTTAAACCTAAGAGTGATCATCAATGAAGTTGTGAAAATATCTTTTTTTCCTCTTCTAGAAGTAAAGGGAGTACTTTACCCACTATAAATGATTAAATGAACTTTAAAGTGGGAGAAAAAATAAAGTTGCTTTATAATTAGATCCATGAATCCTACTTATTTGAAAGATCAGTTATCTAATATTTTATGACAATCATCACTTCCTTAGAATAGCCTTCTCTAAACTTGTAACACAATTCTTCCTGGTATATTCCCTCATAGCACTAGAAACCTCCCTTCTTAACACATATCAAGCTGTAAGTAGGTATTTTCCTATGTGGTTCATAGATTAATGACCACCTCTGTATGTGTTATTAGTTCTGTGAGAATAAGACCTCTCTCATTTTATTTTATTTCATTTATCATTATATCCCCAGCACAAGCACACAAGCTTTCAATAAACTTTTGCTGAATGAATGAAAGGGCCTTCTAATGTAAATATTTTTAGAGGAAAAAAATTTAAATTTTTTAGTCACATCATTAAGGTGACCATATAATTTATTATTTAAATCATAACAGTTTACAACAGGTAAGGAAGGGCTGCTTTTAATAACTATGTCAGGACAATAGGCATAATTGGATATACTATGTTACCAAACATATCGCTATAGACAGGAATTTTTACAAATAAATGAGAGAATACATTTACATATATTACTTATGTTAGTGTAAGTCAGAGATGCATTATATTAAAAAGAATAGTTGAGACACAGGGATGCAGTCTCTATGCAATTATAGTTTCATTTTCTATTGCATGTATTTTGCATATATGACAATTAATTTTTTAATTTTTTCTGTATCATTCCAATTTTAGTATATGTGCTGCTGAAGCAAGCACATAAATTTATTTTTAGCAGAATATTTAATCTATATTTCATACAAAATCTGGTATGAGTTAATAAGTGAAAAAATTTAAATTGCACCAATTCAAATATAATTGTCTCTAATGAAAATTAGCATAGTAGTTACAATTTTGTTGCTTTCTGAGTTAACTGATGTAAGCTAATCCAATCACACCAGAAGCTAATTTATTTATTTTTTCAAATATTATTTATTTATTTGAGAATTACCTTCTGCCAGGCACATTCTTTATA
>VBSM01002217.1:29289238-29351283 GCA_008086735.1 Cheirogaleus medius | reverse complement strand
AGTACTATTAGTCTACAAAGCAACTTGAAGCTCACGGGAGCCTGAAGAAGAAAAGCCTGATAAATTTCAAGTTGAAATAAAGACATGATCAAATCTGGCTCAAATTTCAATATGAACCTTTTGAACAAAAACATCATTATATCATATTATCCTACAGTTAGAAGAAAATTTATTAAGTCCAGTACTATTATTATAAAGATGAGGAAAGTTGGACCTAGGAATATTGTTTCACATCTAAGGAGTGACAGAAATAAAGTAAGCATATGTATGGAAGAGAATGTTTTCAAAGATGGCCAGAGCAGTATTTTCCATCTCTCTTTTGCAATGTGACTTTGTCATTAGACCCTCAAGAAGTAGTATTTATTTGCCTTCATCTTGCATCTTGGCTGGCCAAGAGACAGAGTTTGACCAATAAAGTGCAATGGAATTGAGGTTGAATAACTTACAAGGCAGGGCCTTAAAAGAACTTCAATATTTACCATTACCTCTTACCTAGATAAAAGCCAGCAACAACGATTGATCATGCGAATGAAGCCATTTCACATCATCCAGCTATCCCAGAGACCCAACCAACAACACAGAAAGCAGAATAGTTGCCTGTCAACCAACAGAATTCTGAAAAGCAATCAATTGTTGTTTTAAGCCAGTGAATTGGGGTGAGGGTGAGGTTTGTTTTGTAGCAATAGATAACTGCAAAAATGGTCTTAAGACTCCTTATCCAATAATCTCTGTATTTCTCTATGCTGCATTCTTCTCATGCTCTTTCTTCTTACTTCTCATTTGCTGAGTTAACCAACACTTTTTTAAACATTTACAATATTCCAAATACTATTGATTCAAAGATCAATAAAAAACACAATTCAAACCACCCTCATCAACCTCATCATCAAGAGTAGAAAATAGACTAAACAAATAACTCTCATGCATTTTGACCAAAGCACTAATATAGCTATGTACAGAAGTGACAAATAGGAGCCCTGTGTATATGTGTGTGTGTGTGTGTGTGTGTGTCTGTATTTTTATTGATTACAGAGTCAAGCACAGGGGAGGGAGGGAAAGTTTTACAAAGGAATTGACACCTGAACATCATAATACATTATATACCAGACAGAAAAAGGAAATGATGGAGTGATGTAAATTGACTCTTATACCTTACTCAAATGCATTCCTTTTGAATTATTTGTATCATTAACTCCTCCCAGTAGTACAGATAATGTGTGATTAGATGAATGTGTACATGTTAATATTTACCTTGATTGTATCACTGAATAAAGTTATTATTTCCTATAAAAAGAATATTTGAAGGAAAAAACCACACATTTCCTCTCATATTCTCAATAATCTTCTCTCTAAAAATCTATTCAGAAAGATATTTTATTTTCTATTAATGTTTACCTAAATCATGGGTCAAATGACAAATTAAACCATTTTGAAACATCAATGGGTTCCATCATCAGGAATGAGTAATCAAAATGCCCTTGAATAGCTTATAATCAAGGTAAGTTTTTTTATTGATTAGAGTTCCATTACAGACCTCAGAAACCTATTATACAGAAAGGGGCACATCACCAGCTACTCTGTGGCTTAAAAACTGTTGGATGATCTGGAGATTAAGGCGGAATATCCAAGAAGATACCAGCCCCATGAATTGCCCACTGCTTCTGTGTTTGAGAATGTTTTACCTGCCAATTCAGAAAGTTGGTGAAAATCAGGAAGTTGGTGACAGACCCAAGCTTACTGTGCCACCATCTGAATAGCAGAATTATGATCTCTATCCCAGTTAACTTAGCTCAAAATTCAAAGATTCCATTAAGTGTCCTAGGTTGGAGGAACCCAAATCACACCGGAAAGCTTAACCACAAGGACATCTGAAAAATGTTTAACTTTATTTTTCAACCTCCAGGCATTGCAGTACTGGAAATCACAGAAGAAAGAAGTTGGAATACGTGTTTTAGGGAACCAATCCACAAGATCCACCACAGAGACTAATTGTATTTTTAACAAATGAATAAAGAAGTCAAAGTGCAAACTGGAGAAGCTATATTTACCTCACTCAACAGTGAATGTTGAAAAGAAGGTCATATTGACTGATCATTAGAGAGATCATATGTAGGAATTGCATCCAAAACCCCTAGGATCAAGGAAAATACCCTTCTGATTTATTTTAAGTCAAAATCATTTGTTAAAAAGTTACAAATGTGATTTTTGAAATATTTACACAAACATGTTATATTTCTTTAAAGCTACTGTAATGCTTCTGTTATTTCCTCTTCTACATTTGACCAAATTTCTTTTTGTTACAAATTTGAGTCTGTTCTGATACATACTTATCCCAGAGAAATATTACAATTTTGTTTGATGATATTTACACTCCATAATTTTAAATAATGTATTATGTCTTGATAATATAAGATTATTTTTTAAATTTTGAATATTTTAAAATAAAAGATTTCAAAGATATTAAGAATGTATATTTTAGATTCCTTACTTCTTGATTTGAACCAATTGTCATTTCCTCTCATAATGTGCTCACATAAGATAGAGCCAACTGGATCATGCAAAATGAAATAATACTCATAAATGCTCCTAAAACCATAAAAGTCAATTTTGGCTTATTTAGAACAAAAATTCTGGAATAGGACACTTTGGGGAAGTTTTAATTCCACATAAAAAAATTTTTAGGTACGAATAATTTCTCTGAAAACATGAAAAAGTATTTTCCCAGAGAAAGTATCTATTTTTCTAAATGTGAATCTTAGCAAAAATTAAAAACAGTTAATTTTCTCACAATCTAATCTACCCTGAATAATGATTTCTTGAAGTCTTTGAATCTTATTATCTTTCAAATGCTCATCCATAAAACTGAAAAGTTGAAATTTTATCAAAAGATAAACTGTGAGGAAAAGAAGCTCTGTGGTTCAGCGAAAAGTCAGATATTGTTAATGAGCGTGGACTGCAGCTGTAACACATGAATCATTATAAGGAGCTGAAAGTCTCACTGTTCAGTGCACAAAACTATTAGTCTAATTCAGCCTCAGTTAAGTGGCAGAGAGTTGGCAATGAACCAGCTGGAGCTCTGGATGTAGTTATAGTGATTAATTGGATTTTTTTTTTTTTAATAAAACACAGGCAGCGAAGGCTTATTCCCACAAGGTCAGAGTAATGATACTAAATACAAGGACTAAAGACATAGGATTGGTAATGCCCAGAATAAAATTTTGTAGATATTTTTAACTGTCTTCCAAAAAGAGTTCCTAAAAGTCGCATAATGAAATTTGAAAACCCTCTGCTGTGTTTACATGCCAGCACCATGGAAAGAATCGGTTTCATTCTCCCCCCACCCACAAACACCATCTTGCATATAATCACAAATTATTATTATTTCTGAATGGTAGCGATTCTTAACAAAATTTTTACTTATCTCTATTATCCACAACAAACATATTTCTTTTGTAAAAAGAAATCCATAAAATAGAGTAGAAAAACATTATTTGGCAATCCCCTTCAAAAAAGCAAGTTTTAAAATATCAGAACAGAACAAAACTTTCAAGAAATAATACTTTTTTATTTGAACTGTAATAAACCTATTTCAATATAGATTCAACACATGTGCCCTTAAAAAGAAAATATTACAGCCTATGGAGTCAGAAATCTTGCCAAATAAGTGGAATGACTGTTACTTTTTCCCTTTTACAAAGATTATAAAAGCTCCAAGAGAATAAGTATTTTGTCCAAGGGTATGATAGCTAGTAAATGGCAAAGACAAATTTCCAAAGTCTGGGCTCTATGTCATTTATACTTATTCTAAATCAATACTAAATAAAAAGCTATCTCAGTCCCCTCTCCCACGTCAAAAATAAGCAAGCAGAAAACCACAAAAATGTCTTAGATTTTTAAAAATCATATGATATAATAAAAAATGTTTCATATGCTATCTGAAACACCCCACATTGTTATAAAGAGAGCCGATTTGGCAGTGTTAAGGGGAGATGGAGAGGAGACCTTCTCAGCACTCACCTTCATTCCCAGGTAACCAATGAATTTATTTTACCAGGGTGTTGGCATCCCTGCTTTGTTGTTCTACACACAGCAGTGACGCTAAGGGAGGCAAATGGCCAGTTAAGAGAAGACCTTCAGACTGGCTGAGGGAAGTGGCGTTTTGGCTGGTTAGCTTCTGCAACCTCCTTATCATTCTGAACAGCCTTGACAAAAGCAGAAGAGCAAAGAATATTTGCATCGACTAATCACAGTATCATATGTTGATTTAACCTTATTTGGATTGATAAAAAGCCCGGATACTAAAATCCTTAGGGAAGATGTGGAATAAACAGACATCAGTTTATAGGAGGCCTTCTAGTATAATATATTCTATGATTGTCCCAAAAGAGATTAAAGTAAAGCACATAATGGATGAAGCATTTTAATATTGGGAATTACAATATGCATCCACATGTTCAGGATGAATATCAAGTAAAGTTTTAACACTTTTGCTCCTATAAATAATTCACTGAATTTAGCCACAGCCTGCACAAGCTTTTATGTGCAATCCTGTGCTCAACTGAAGTTACAAATGGGCTCTTTGTAGGCCATTTCTTCTTCTAACCCTAAGAAAGTTTGAGATTAAATTAAATTTTGAAATGAAAGAATTTATTTCTATAATGGCCAAAGGGCTTCATATAAATACTATTAAATATATTTTCTATTGACAGCTAAGCATTGACAGAAACCAGCATCTATGTAAAGAAGGAAAATTAAATATTTATCTCAGGAAGGAGTATATTTTATTTTGTTGTGCTTTTGGATTATGATTAATCAAAAATTCCAAATAATGTGAGTTGTGTGTAGCTTCTGAAAATAGTTATCTTATTAACAAAATTAACAATAACAGACAAAAGCTATTTAAAATGATTAGAATGGAAAATACAGAGTGCTATGGAAAGGAAAAAAATTGTTTATTACCTTCTCTTATACAAAGGAATTGTGGACCCTTTTTGTGCCATAAATTTAACCTGTCCTATGTTTCCAAACTGGGCCATTCCAAAGTTTGTTAGTATGTTCATCCTTCTGACTGAAAAATGCCAGTCAGTGAGCCCAATGGTGGCAACACAGATTAGACTTTGAAAATAAAAAATAAAAGGTTAACAATTCATTATATTTTAGGAATAGAAATAAATTATGCAGATCGGCCAACTCTAAATGTTTTTAAAGCCATTTAAAGATAATATCACCTATTATTAGATATAGGCAGATTGAAGTGAGATATTTTTAACCTTTTAAATTAGCAACAACAACAATAATTGGGTGATTTCCAATACTAGTGATAACCTAATATATTCTTGTGGGAATATAATTTGGTCCAATCCCCTTGTAAAATAAATTTGACAATATTTACTAAGAGTCACAAAATTATTTATATGCTTTGACCTTGACTTCTCTGAGATATATAAATTGGAACCTTTTATACCTAAAGATAATAGTTGCAGAACTATTTTAATAGAAACAAACAAACAAAACTACCAAGAGTATATGACATATACCCAGTAAAAACATATGTATGAATTCTGTAAAATAATACAGAAAAATGCTTATCAACATAAACAGCAGGATCCTAAATTACATAAACACAAACATACACATACACACAATCATAATTTTATTAAAAAATATAGAAAAGGTAATTTTAATATCTTAACAACAGTTGGGTTTGGATGTAGTAGGAATATGAATAATTTTTATTTTGTTATTTCTGTTTACATTTTTTGTATTTTGTTTAATAAACCTATAACCTTGGATTTTTAAAACAAAAATAAATGAAATAAAAGAAGTAGAATCATGTGATCTAAGTTTCAACCTAGCCGTAAATTCAATTTCTTTCTCTTATGTAGATGACATCACTATTGATTCTTAAGGCTTGTATATTGTATTTAGAAGCTCTTAGTATATTGATCTACCGTATGACATTGATTAGTAATTGATAAAAAAACAAAATAACGCAAAACTTACACAATATCTAATGAGTTAGTAGAGAGAGCAAGTGACTAATTTTGTTTTTCATTTAATGTGTTCCATTGAATATTACCGAATACCTTGTACAACATAAGCATTTCAACCAAATGATAAAATCCAACTCTGATGAAATAGGATATATCTCTAATAAAAACATTGTTTTTACTCTTTAAATAGCTACAAGCCTAAGTGACTCTGAGATTGGTTAACATTACATAAACAGCCTGCATGCATATATAAAAGCTAATTATATTAAAAATAAAATTATTTAATTCATTTCAGTACCAAATTTGATGTAATTTATATGTCACGAATTTCTGTGGAGATATATGTGTCTTGGTGTCTAATGATGAATGCCACTCTATTCTATGCTTTATCTTTTCTTAAGTTATTATTTGTAATAAATTGATGATATTAAAATTATGTTCTTTTTCAGGGCAATCTAGGATGATCACTTTACAATATGACCAATAATTATTTCCACTGAAGATTGAAAATACTAAACACTAGAATAGTAATTATGGCACAAAGTATTTGAAGCCAAGATAAGACTCTTCTAATAAAATCAACTAGAGACTTGTGGAGTTAATTTTCCAAAAATTTCCATTTCTAATTTTATAAGTCACTCTCATAAAATTAGAGGACTTATACCCCAATGGTTACATCTATTGGAAATTCTCAATAGATTTAATGTTCTCTTCCAGAGTTGACTTGTTTATTATTGAGTAATTAATCTAAGGTACATAATTCCACTATTATAATCTTTGTCTCTACCTCTGTAACTCCTTCGTACTCTGGTTTGGACTTTCTCTCATTATTTTGTAACTTTTTAGGAGAGTTTTTGGTACTATTTTAATGTTAAATTTTTCTTTGTACCTAAAAAAGTATGGTTTTGTTATTTGGTTGATTAAACTTTTACTTTTTTTTGATTTATTAAACTTCTTAAGGTATTACAGAGATTCCTCTGCCAAAATGCATTTCAAAATGTTTTAGAATGTTTTGTATTTATAACTGACCATTTGAGGTTTATTTAATGCAAATCTAATATTTTTCAGTGTGAGTCAATTGTCACAAGGCTCCTAAAGCCCAATGGCAGAGTGAAAAGTGGCTGTGGGACAGGTACAAGTCCCAGCGTAAGGTCATCTCGAAGTAGTAAAGGATAAGGAAAAGCAGAAAGACAAGGATATCTGCAGGAGAGAAACTTCCCCATGGGTCTTGAGAGAATGCTTCAGCAGTCTTGAGGGAACATGCTAGAATGTGAAGCAACAGGGGCTGTTCTAATGCAAGCAGGCATTGAGTGAGTTTTCCATTGTCTCTGTGTTGTTTGTATTTCCGCACACAGCCTGTAAGCCCCATGAAAGGATGAACATTTTGGTCCACGCCCTTCAATCACAGCATAACCTACTGAGGTAGCTGCTTCCCCACTGGCATTCAAAAATATTATTGAGTGAATTGATTCCATTTCATCTTTAATATTCCATCACTGTATTTGCTTTAAAACTCAGATGGTTTACTTTGGTTTCTATTTACTGTTGTAGTCCCATGCCCTGGATAACTATATCTGGCATTCATCAGCAAATGGCACCTGGAAACAAATACATCTCCCTCCTTTCTCTCTCCCCACAAAAAAAAGTCCTGTCAAACTCCAAGCCAAATAAAGCAAATAAAATTTTAAAACCATCTTAAAATACTGCTAAAGAAAAATAGAAGAGACCTTGTTTTTCAAGTTAATCAATCCTCCATACTACACTAGCTCTGTATGTATATACATTTACGTTCTACTTTTTGCTTATGATAGAGATCTCAAATTGGCCTAAATCCTTGATGATCAACAATTCTTATCTATTTTGAACTTCCATGTACTAAGAATTTCTCTGAGTGCCTAGAGGTGATGAGAGTTCATGAAAAAGTAGGATCCTGACCAAAGCATGGGCAAAAGTAATTGCAGCTTGCACCTTCCATACAACTATACTTGCCTTTTTTTCCCATGTGGGTGTTAAATTTCTGAAAAACATAAATAAATTAAGATGTTAGATAGGATATTTAATATTATATGCAAAGGAATAATGATTAATACACTTACTTCCATACTACCCTTAACCTAGGGTTCACAACTAAAAATATCATTTTAGTGGCTTTATAAAAAGCACAGATCTAAGCAAAAACTGTTTGGGAATAAATAATGAAAAGGCATTTCAACAATTTAAATGTAAAAAAAGCCTTCAGGAAGTTGAAATATCTAACGTCTTACAAAATTGACTATTAGTCGGGGTAGGCTACTGTTGCAACAAACAGCACCAATACCCTAGGGGCTTGAGACAAGGTTTATTTCTTGCTCCTGTCACATTCCTTTGCAGTCATTCAGAGTCCTGGGTTTCTTCCATTCCATGGGGCCCCAAGTCCTTCACTGCATCTTCAGCATCCCCTGCTGAATTATGGAAAAGAGCAAATGTGGAATAATCTCTACCCCTAAAAAGGGGTCAGGAGATGTTTCTGACATACTTTGAATTCAAAGTAATATTTTTATTAGGATGTGGCTACATGTAAAGATTTTTATACAGTAAGTCAATATGAAGAGACCCATTAGATAGTTAACAACATCAGTATTGAATTTCACGGATGTGGCAAAAACAAAATGTAAGGAGGTTTGTGAATAACTGAAATGTGATACCTAAGGTCCCTTCGAGGTCAAAATTCTACTGCTCTATGACCTGGATGTGATTGCCATCAAGCTCCTCAGTTTCAGGTAATTCATTTATAGTTAAGTATGTGTTTCTTAGCCCATGATTTTGCTGAGGAAAAGTTATTAGCATGTTGATATAATGATTCTCTCGGGCCTCAGTAGAGTCCAGGGAACCACAAGTACTTGGCACATTAACCCACCATGAAGGACTAATATTTCCATTCCCTATATGTACTCTGACCTGGAAATAGTTAAGAAACACTAAGATACATATGTATACATATGTGTATATATACACATATATATGTTGTATACATATACACAGCCCCTAGACCTGACTGGTTGTTTAAATATAGCACAGCTGACAGTTTTGGGTTTTTTTCTTTTTTTTACAGAACATCGGGTTTGTAAAAATCCAGAGAAATTCACAAATAAAGCAAAGTGAGGCTTAAGCAACATTATACAGATGCATGGGCCATGAAATTTTGTAATATTTGCTTGTCTCTGAAATGTTTCTAATATGTTCGGCCTAATGGAATACATTCAGAAGACTGCTGGCCAACCACTACCCATTGTTATGGGCTAAATTCTATCTCCCCTAAATTTATATGTGAGGTCCTAACCCCCAGTACTTCAGAATGTGACTGAATTTGGAGGTAGGGTTTTTAAAGAAGTAGGTAAAATTAAACAAGGTCCTTAGGGCGGGTCCTAATCTGACTGCTGGTTTTACAAGAAGAAATCAGGACACAAGCACACACAGGAAAGACCATATGAAGGCACAGAGAGAAGACAGCCATCTATTAAACTGAGAAGGCTCAGAAAAAAATCAATCCTGCTCATACCTTGATCTCAGACTTCTAGCCTGTAGAACTGGAAGAAAACAACTGTTGTTTAAGCAACCAGTCTATGGTACTTTGTTATGGAAGCCTTAGCAAACTAACACACCTGTGTTTACTAAAATCCTTTGCAGCTGTGTTTTCTAACAGATGTTCTTCCAACTCCTAGGATAGTTTTGGCTTCCTCTAGAATGGATTTTTAAAAATGTATCGTGAACTAAAGACAGGTATCCTATCCGAGGGATTTTTTTTTCTTTTTAACGGTTCAGATGTGACTCAGGACTATAGGTTATTTCAGGTGGACCCATTATTTCCCAATCAAGATACTACATTTCCAGGCATCAATGCAGAATCGATTTTTTAGGGCAGGTTCTAAAATATAACACAAAATTTTCACTTAGAAATCCTTTGTACCCTCTTATCTTGAGAAGAAACCCTTTGAGGGGCTTGATTCTAAAATAATTCTTAGGTCAATATGATTGTATGCTAGGGACCCAACCAATTTGCTCAACACTTATAAGTTGGTGACTTCTTAGAGAGACATTATTTTTAGGGCAAAAGTCTCCAAAATACAATTTAGTAAACCACTGTTTACTATAAATATCCTAACAGAGAAAGACAGAAAGGAAGAGTGGTAATGTTTGAATCTGCGTCCCTTAAGGACAGATAATTTGGTCTCATCACTATCCCAAATGCATAAAGAGTAAGTCTTGAAAGTGAGACATTTTAACATGTGTTTGTAAACCACAGCAGTATTCCCAAAGTGGCCCTTTTAGAACACTAGCTTCAGTAGCTGCTCCTCATTAAAAGAGTTTTATGATCAAATGGGTTTGGAAAACACTGCCATCTCTACCACACATTTAGAAACTCGCATTTTACATACATATATTAAAAGCCCCAAGAAATCTCGCAGTTAAAGAAATAAAAAGCCACTGATTAATTCTCTCAAGCCCAAAACTTCTCAAACCTATCTGATCACGAAACTCTTACTAACATTATTAGCAAGCACCCTGCGATACACAGGTTGGGACTATAGTTTGGAGTCATGAAGAAACCCTGCCAGACAGTGACGGAACACGTAACAAATGTTTATACTAGAGTTAGAACGTGAAAGGAATTGAAAGTCCCTTCCTTTAATAATAATATTTAGTTGTTTTGAGCAAAGCAATACATTTTGGTCATGAAAATATACCGCTTCTCTTACTTCTTAAAATGCTTATTTGATTACATATTTCTTTAACCGCATGCACCACGCGAAATACTTATGCACATGGACAAACTCACACATTCTGCCTTTTGTTTATTTCCAAAGAATTTTTGGCATTTATTTGTAGTAGAGTAATGTCCCTTCTAAACTGGGTTAAGAGGCAGCAGGAAGAACAAAGAGGAAATCTTCTGTAAGCATGACTTGACTCCAATTACTCCTAACAAAGTGAGCTGAGTGGTTCTTTATAATCTCTGTCAAAAAGATGACTGGCTCAGAGAGGTCTGGCACTTTCCCCTTGGCAAACATTTTAGTTTCATGATTGTTTATGCCAAAATCAATCAGCACAAACCGTACACATTTCAGACACACACAAAAAACATTATCCAAAATAGTATGAAGTCAAGTGAGGAGTTAACCTTTTCAAATAAATGGATGGTACATTTGATTTACAGTTTTGTATGGAGTATTTTACTACCAGCCTTGACTCTAAAATGTACAGTACAGAACAGAAAAGGTATGTTTGAGATGTGAAATTAATATTAGGTTGATGATGTTTAATTTTAAAATATTTAACTTGCTTTTTTTAAGAACCTGGAATTCAGAGATCTATTCACATTTGTATGAAAAAATAGGTTCCCTCAAAGCTAGAAAATCTACCCCGGATGATTCATCACAATGAAGTAGGTAGATGCTAACAACTTCTGACTAGCAGAGACCAAATTGCTTCATTATACTCAATTAATTCCAAAAATCCACAAGCAAATGAGTCACCTGCCACCATTGTTTACATGAGGTTTTAAGAAGATTCAGGGACAAACTAGGCCTAGCTCATCTCTTGATAAACATGTACCAATTCCTCCCCACCAACACCACCCAGTCAAAGGAAATTCTCTATCATCCATCATCGCTGAGCAATGAGCATTCTAGTCAATTAAAGGTATAATTGATTCTTTTTGCTAAAAAATATTATTATTTTAACACTTTTTAAGATATTGTACCACTTGCAAAATCAACATGAATTTTTAAAAATTTTTATTTTTAATTATTATGGGTATATAATAGTTGTATATATTTATAGGGTATATGTAATGGTTTGATACAGGCATACAATGTGTAATAATCAAATCAGGGTGATTGGGGTAACCATTGCCTCAAGGATTTATCATTTCTTTGTGTTACAAACATTCCAAATCCACTCTTTTAGTTATTGAACATTTCAATTCCACTTTTTTAGTTATTCTAATGTATACCATAACTTATTGTTGACTACAGTCATTTTGTTGTTCATTCTATCTCATTACCTAACTATATTTTTGCACTTGTTAACCATCCCCACTTTATCCCCTCCCCATTACTCTTCCCAGCCTCTGATAACTATCATTCTACTCTCTGTCTCCATGAGATCAATTATTTTAATAGTTAGCTTCCACAGATGAGTGAGAACATGTGAGATTTGTCTTTCTGTGCTTGACTTATTTTACTTAACATAATGTTCTCCAGTTCCATCCATATTGTTGCAAATGGTAGCATTTCATTCTTTTTTATGACTGAATTATATTCCATTGTGCATATGTACCACATTTTTTATCCATTCATATGCTGATGGATACTTGGGTTGATTCCAAGTCTTGACTATTGTGAATAGTGCTGTGATAAACATGGGAGTGCAGCTATTTTTTGGTATACTGGTTTCTTTTCTTTTAGATATATACCTAGCAGTGGGATTACTGGGTCATATGGTGGTTCTATTTTTCATCTTTTGAGGAACCTTCATACTGTGCTCCATAGTGATTGCACTAATCTACATTCCCACCAACAACGTACAATGGTTAACCTTTCTCCACATCTTTGCTGGCATTCATTATTGCCTCTCTTTTTGATAAAAGCCATTTTAGCCAGGGTGAGTCTCTTATTCCTGCATTTTCTATATCCCATAGATTTCTGTATGTTGTATTTTCATTTTCTTTGAGAAATTTTTAAATTTCATTCTTCATTTCTTCATTGACCCACTGGTTATTCAGGTGCACATTGTTTAATTTCCATGTGTTTATAAAGTTTCCAATGTTTCTCTTATTACTGATTTTTAGTTTTATTCCATGTGTTCAGGGAAAACACTTAATATGATTTCAATTCTTTTGAATTTTTTAAGATTTGTTTTGTAGCCTAACATGTTCTATCCTTGAGAATGATCTATGAACTGAAGAGAAGAACATGTATTCTGCAGCTGTTGGATGCAATGATCTACAAAGATCTATTAGGTCCATTTGGTCTATAGTGCAGATTAAATCCAATGTTTCTTTGTTAATTTTCTGTCTGGATGATCTGTCCAATGCTGAAAGTAGGGTGTTGGGGTCTCCAGTGATTGGTCTCTCTCTCTCTTTTGCTCTAAAAATATTTGCTTTATACATCTGGGTGCTTCAGTGTTGGGTGCATATATATTTAGAATTGTTATATTTTCTTGCTGAATTGACATCCTAATGATTATATAATGATCTTCTTTTTCTCTTTACAGTTTTTGTCTTCAAATCTATTTTATATGATAGTAGTATAGCTACTGCTATACTGCTCTTTTTTGGTTTCCACTTGCATGGAAATATCTTTTTCCATCCCTTTATTTTCAGTCCATGTGTGTCTTTACAGATGAGGTGAGTCTCTCATAGAAAACACCTAGTTGGGCCTTGCTTTTTTATCCATTCAGCCACTCTATGTCTTTTGATTGGAGAGTTTAGTTCATTTACATTCATTGTTATTATTGATAGGTAAGGACTTATTACTGCCATGTTGTTATTTGATTTCTAGTTGTTTTGTAGTTCTCTCTTTTTCTTTCTTCCTTCCTTCCTGTCTTCCTTTGTGTAAAAGTGATTTTTCTCTGGCAGTATGTTTTAATTTTTTATTTTCATTTTTTATGTATTTATTGCAGGTATTTTAAATTTGAGGTTAGCATGAGGCTTGCAAAAAGCATTTTATAACCAATTATTTCCAACAGATGACAACTCTGCTTACATAAAACAAAACAAAACAAAAAAATAAGCAAAGAGAAATCTAAAAGAAATTATGTACCTTAACTCCATCCTCCTCCCTACTTTTTGACTTTTTGTTGTTTCCATTTATATCTTCTTATACTATCTCTCAAAAAGTTGTTGCATTTATTATTTTTGGTAAGTTTGTCTTTTAGTCTTCCTACTCAAGATATAATTGGTTTATATATTGCAATTATAGCAATAGAGTATTCTGTATTAGTGTACTTACTGTCACCAATGAGTTTTATATTTTCAGATGATTTCTTATTGTTCGTTAACATCCTTTTCTTTCATATTGAAGAACTCCTTTTAGCATTTCTTATAGGACAGGTTTAGTGTTGATGAAATCCCTCATATTTTATTTGTCTGGGAAAGGCTTTATCTCTCCCTCATGTTTGAAGGATATGTTTGCAGAATATAAAATTCTAGGATTAAGGATTTTTTCCCTCAATACTTTGAATATGTCATGGTTCTCTCTCCTAGCCTGTAAAGTTTCCACCGAGAAGTCTGCTGCCAGGCATGTTGGAGCTCCTTTGTATGTTATTTTTTTCTCTTTTTTCTTACATCCCTTAGGACCTTCTCCTTATTCATGGCCTTTGAGAGCTTAATTATTAAATGCCACCCTAGACACATATGAAGTATTTCTGAACAAAAATCTGATAATAGTTCCAATAATATTAAGTTACTATTTCAAAAGTCTTAGTAATGTTTCAAGACATATAATAAAGAATAGAATTATTTATAAGAGGTGTTGGCCTCCTCTGAACAATATTCAGGAGAGGTATACCTCTCTATTTAATGGTTTACCATCATATATGCCAAAGATGATTCTCTTAAATATCATACATGTAATGAGCACATTTCTATTCTGTTTCTCTCTAATACATGCTACTTATAATAAGGATGATATAGATTGCCATTGATTAACGCTGTTCTTTGTATCAGGATCTGTGTCACGTGCTTTACATGTTTTGTCTCTAGTTCTCATGGCAACACAACAAAGTAGTTCTTAATATTATCATTATTGCTATCATTGTCATTATTATTTCATTTTAAAGATATAAAATCTGAGATCACAAAATTTTTTTTATTTTTTAATTTCAGCATATTACAGGGGTACAAATGTTTAGGTTACATATATTGCCTTTGCCCCACCCAAGTCAGAGCTTCAGGTGTGTCCATCCCCCAGACAGTGTGCACCACACCCATTAGGTGTGAATATGCCCATCCCCTCCTCCCCCCTCTCACCTGCCTGACACCCCATGAATGTTACTACTATATGTGCACTTAACTGTTGGTCAGTTAAGTCAGTTACAAAAAACAATGGCAATTTAACACCTTTTGTATTATCCCAAAGCTACATGCCCAGTAAACATTCAATCCTACTTCTATAGTTCTCAAAAGTCCAGGATTTTTCCTCCATTCTGTGATTTCATTTGTTTTTTCTTGTTGGTGAGCCAGCTATAAAACAAAATCCAAATAGGTATGTATATCCCCTTGAATGTGAAAAATATAATATACCCTTGACAGTCTTTCAGGTTCCAGAATAAAGTACAGGAATTGTGTCGACCTGAAGCAAGAGATTCCTTGTCCTACTTTTGGCCTGTTGTATTTACCTGTGAAGATTCATGTATTTCCTCAGGCTTCCTTTACGGAGCTGGCGGTTGTTGTTTATTTTCAAATAGCTTGTCATTCTCAGGACATACCTGTGTTACACTTGACTTTGAACAACTTTAAAATGTGAAATAGTGCAAGTATTGTTTTCAATTTGTGCTTTTTCAGAGTCTTCCGCACCTTCTTTTAGAGTAGCAACTCTCAAATTTTAATGTGTGTAATAAGGCATGCCTATGGGACCTGTTAGATTGCAATATCCCAGGCTAATCTCCAAAGATTCCAGTTCAATAGGTCTGGAATGGGACTGAGGATTTCTAAATGATTCTGATACAGGTGATACTCAGATGATACCTCAAGAAAAACAATTGAATTTTATCCTTTTCCATGATAAACTGAATATGATTATAATCTTTTTTAAATAATAAGGGTAACAAGATGACCTCCAGGTTCGAATGCTATACGCTTATTTTCTGCTTCTGTTGCTTGCTAGCTTCAATCTAGGACAAATGTCTTAACCTCTTTGAGCTCCAGTGTTGTGAGGAAGTAATGAGATCAAAGGAGAAAGTCCTCAACTCACTTAACAAAGCCCTTGAAAACATTTCACTTTCCCTTTTTAAAGCTCAGATCTTTGCACTCCAAATCCACTTTAATTTCTATTCCACAACACTGCTGCTAAGGAAAAGCCTGCTCAAAATTGTGCAGCTCAAAAATGCTGCCTGTCTTCTTAAAACTCCTATGCATCAAATCAAGGCTATTTATTTCCTTGATGATTAATCTTCTACTCGTCACTAGTTGAATTTTCCACTGGCACCAGTTAGTTTTGACATTCCGAGCCTTCTTTGGGCAATAATGCCATTTGTTTGGAGAAACAGAATGAGTGTAGAAATTCAACACTTCAACACCTTTCTAAGGTACCATGTTCCAGGCAGCAGAAATTCACCTGAGCTTTGTCATGGGGATTTATTACCTGTCCGGTCCCCTTGAATATAGCTGGCAAGTAGCTTAATTCATCCTGGCTCAGCTTTTGCTCTGCCTTCAAATAGAAGTAAAGTACCTTTCATTACTGGACACACTTCAGGAGACATAAGTGTCTTGGAAGAGGCTAAAAGAGTACATTCTCCACAGTGAGAAATAGCTGTGCTATGGAAGAAGACAGGAAAGAAATTTCAAAGTTGGGTAATTTATACCTTAATCTTTATGTATATAGATCCTTGGTGAAATGCAAAAGAATATTCTCTGATTTATTAACTTCTTACAGCCTATGGACTTTTCATCTTAACAGGGCCCTCAATTTAAAATGATTTTCTAATGGAAAGCAAATGGTAGTAAACTTTATGAAAGGATAGAATGGTATAGTCATTAAAACATTATTGAAGTAATATGAAATACTTATTTGAAATGACTACTGGCATTGCCAGAAAGGATCTTTAACCTTTCAGGAACTTTATAGTTCTGATTCTTATTTCCAAATTTAGATTTCATCAGCATCAACAGAAAATATAAGAACAGTAGCCTCAGTGCAGGTTTGGCATATGTTTAGGATTTATTTTGCCATCTTTCACTTACAGTTCACTAGTAGACCAAAAAAAAAATTTGGAAACAAAAATTAGATATTAATTAAAAGATATTTACTAACACTTTATTTTGTAGTTTATTTTTTTCAGGCAATAGCCTACCCTCAGGAATCTAATTTGTGGTGCTTACTGCCTCCAGAACAAAGTCAGTGCTCTAGCCCTGCAGTTTCCAGGCTGTGTGAGATTGGTGATATTATTCAACATCTCTGACTCTGCATTTTTAATGTGTAATATGGGAATAGCAGTAATTTTCTCATAGAGTTACTGTGAGGATTAAATTAAGTAAGCATCTAAAACTAATGCTAAAAGATAGTGGGTACTCATCAAATAAAAATTTTTATCATGCTATGAGTATTAAAAAGTAAACTAAATAATAATCAAGATCAAGTAGAATCACAAAGGAAGACTGGGCATCTTCATGGATGTCTAGTTTTTCAAAGATTAAATCATAAAAAGTTAGTTGCATTGCTTGATCTAATGGTTGGTCTACTTTCAGTTTTCTGAGGAATCTCCATACTGTTTTCCAAAGAGGTTGTAATAATTTCCATTCCCAAGAACAGTGTATAAGTAGTCCCATTTCACCACATCCATGCCAGCATCTATTTTTTTTGACATATTAATAATGGTCATTTTGACAAAGGCAAGGTGGTATTTCATTGTGGTTTTAATTTGCATTTCCCTGAAAATTAGTGATGTTGAGCATTTTTTCATGTTTGTTTGCTATTTGTATATTCTCTTCTTAAAAAAAATCTGTTCATATATTTTTCCCACTTTTTGATGGGTTTATTTGTTTTTTTCCTGATGATTTGTTTGAGTTATTCATAGAATCTAGATATTAGTACTTTGTCAGATGTACAGTTTACTAATATTTTTCACCCATTCTGTAGATGCCTATTTACTCTGTTGATTAATTCCTATGCTGTTCAGAAACCAGACCTACCATTTGATCCAGCCATCTCACTACTGGGCATCGACCCAAAGGAAAAGAAGTCATTATATCAACAAGACACCTGCACCCAAATATTTATCACAGCACAATTCATAATTTCAAAGATATGGAATCAACCTAAGTGTCCGTCAACTGGTAAGTGGAAAAAGAATATGTGGTATGTATATACCATGGAGTATTACTCAGCCATAAAAAGGAATGAAATAATGTCTTTTGCAACAACTTGGATGGAGCTGGAGACTATTAACCTAAGTGAAGTATCTCAGGAATGGAAAAAAAATACCACTTGTTCTCACTTATAAGTGGGAGGTAAACAATGTGTATATATGGACATAAAGTAGTATAATGGACATTAGAAACTAAGAAAACAGAAGGGGGCTGAGGGATCAAAAATTATATATTGGATATAATGTCCACTATTCTGGTGATGGGTACACTAAAAGCCCTGACTTCACCACTATACAATTGATCCATGTAACTAAAATCACTTATACTCCCTAAATCTATTGATATAATAATAGTAATTTTTTAAAAATTACATTGTTATCTCCTCTGCAAAAAAAAAAGTAAGTTGTCACAAGAAACTTAGGAAGGTAAAGTGTTTCCTTTCATTAAAACCAAATGTTTAAGCTTTTGCTGTTTTGAAGTTGAGATCATAATGCAAATCTTTGGTTTTGATGAATTTATTAGTTTTCCTTGCTATGACCATTGTGTTTGAAGCTCTCCCTTATGGGTTTATCTATGGAAAAATTCAGAATACTTACCACTTCATTAATGTGGGGGTCTTTAGATTGGGAATACAGCCTACTAATTGGAAAGTACATTTCCATAAGAAAAATTTATTACAGTTATAATAAATTAAGGATATCATTTTCAAAATGTTAATTGTGTATAGGCAAAATTACTGAAGCCACAAAATATGCAACAGCTTGGAGTTTAATTACAACTGGAAGACTATCCTTTGGAAAGTGCGTGTGGATGGAAATATTTACGGGTTGGCGTGGAGAGCTGGCTCAGTACATTTGCTATGGAATAATTTTAACTGTTACCTTGTTTTACAAGCTGGATTTTATCTGATCCCTTTATGGGAGGGTTGAACAAGTCTATACATTCACTCTACATGCTGAAGTTGCTGTTTTAGTTTTCAATTTCAGATATGCTTGAGAAGATTCTAATAAACTTTCACAGGAAAACGATCAAATGAAACAAACTAGCAACATTTTCCCTATAAGAGTGACAAGATATTTTGTATGCCCTATTGTTTCATTCATCATCAATTTTACACCAGACTTTGGCAAAGGAAAAGATCCTGCCTCAAGAATTTTTATTTTTTGGACCATCAACAAATAAAAATCCAAAAATAAACAAAGACCAATCCAAGGAAGAAGGCATAAAACAGTAAAAATCAGAACCATGACTTGGATGTTAAATCTGAAAAGAAACCATATAAGTTGTCTGCTCATTCTGATTACAATCAAAATTTGTAACAAAATGGTCTTTCTCACAAACGATCCAAAATCCTGTTTACTCTTAAATATAAAAACAGTCACACTTTGAAAATATTATTAAAGATATGTATCCACCTGTGAGTGCATGTTTCAAAAATGTATAATTAAAATTTAAGACTAGATCTTAAGGAAATATCACAGATCCACCAAATCTATAGATACAAAGATATTTGTATAATACTATTAAAATAGAAAAAAATTATTTAAAAATCTAAATTTGTTCAAAATAAGGAACTGATTAATGAAATATATTTATAGTAGATTATTCTTCAGCCATTGAGAAATGATGTTGCAGGAAAATATAGTGACATGGGGAAATGTACATTATATCCTAAGTGAAAAAATATAAAATGTGGTCCTATGGTCCTATTTTTGTTTTAAAAATTGTGCTTATTTTAGCAGAAAATTGGGTTTTAATACTATTCACCAGTAGTTTTTTTTCCATGGGATATAGGCTTATAGTAGTTTATTTCCTTGGAAGTTAAATGTATTTTCTAAAATTTCTAGCAATTGATATGCTTATTTTTATTGTGAAAAGAAAGGATTTACCACAATAATGAAAAATGACAAACTGAGTATAACAACTGGCTACTGTCTCTTCAAAAGTAAGGCGAATACTTCTGCATTGACATTTCTGCTTCCAAACTTAATGGCAGAGTGTTCAGGTGTTTCTAACAGGGACAAGCCACCAGAAGAGCCAAGTCATGAACCAAGGAGGAAACTTGACCATGGGCCAAAAGCGAGTTAGGAACTAGGAGACCAAAGCAAAGTCAGAATCTAGGGAACTTAGGAACATTTTGCAAGTCCCCCCAGCAATCAAAGGGTCTGGAGCCAAAACCCAAGAGATGTAACATAACTTCCTTGCCCAGCAACATGTTCCATGTTAAAGGGCTCTTCTCTCTTCCTCTCTCTGTGTCTCTCTGTCTCTGTGTCTGTCTGTCTGTCTGTCTCTCTCTCTCAAAACAACCTTCATATAAACAAACTGTGTGAGGTATTGTGTCCTTAAGGCATTAAACCTTTAAGTCAAGCAACTCTTACCTTTAGAATTCATATTCTCAAGGCCAGTAGAGGAGTAGTCTAATTTGAGGATTCTTAATGCACCCAATCTTAGGTTAATTAAGTTGAGCCACACACATGCGAATATATAGTATTACTTACATGTCTTGTTTTAGACTGATTGTATATCTGCATCAATTTTTAAATCCTGTTATTCTCAGCAAAAGATTCAAAACTGCTTAGTGACTGTTCCTGAAATGTAGGAAAAGTCAGATTTTAGCAGAGTTCTGGGTGAGTTATAATTTTCCAGAAATTATATTAGGAAAGCAAATGTAAAACGAATAAATACCTTAAATTCTAGAGGAAACCAATGGCTGAAATTTAAATTCTAAACTCCAAAACAAAACTTTAGTCCCTATCTTCAAAGTAGTTTTCTTGTGTATATTACAAGGAGACGATGAGGTTACGCACTGCTGGGGAATGGCCCAGCTAATGTCTCCCAAAACTATAAAGATTTTTCCAATATAGCTATGGTAGAGAAATAATTACTTAATCCATTTAAAAATCTTTATCTTCAGATTAAAATAATCTCAATTCAATTAAATTTTCTTCATAGACTGTTTTTTTTCCTCACCTCTGAATCTCTTCAATTTTTCTGAAAATGAGATGCTCAAAATTAAACCTAGCACTAATGTATACAATATACTAACTCATACTAATGCTGGGAGGATTTCACTCCCAGCGCTTTTATGATAAATAATCTCAGATTATGAATAGCAGTAACTTCTAGAGCAACCTGTGCTATGGATGGTTACAAAGATAAAATAGAACATATAAATCAGTTGATAATTTCAACTAATAATAATAATTCTTATTTATTAAGTTGGCAATAATAATAATATACTTTTAAATTCATTATACTTGATATAAAATTATGACCCAAGCGCTGGCTCTTCCGGCAGAAGGTTTCCAGCTGACTTCCCAGAGAGTCCCATGATCTACTGACAACCCAAGTATCAGAGCTGCTTCTTCAAGCACCTTACCCCTGGTTCTAAGGGTCTTTCTTTGCACTTCTTATGAGACACCTTTGCAGGTCACCTCTACAGAGCTAACCAAAACAGGTATGTACAGTGTGGAAGCCCTTCTCTCTGTGTGAGGAGATCTCAGGGGACAAAAATACATTTCACCTAAGTATAGGCTAGCTACTCAACTCATCTTAGCACAGGTCAACATATCAACCCAGGTTTTACAGCCATGTCCAGTTCTACTTCCTTGTTCACTCCCTGTGACATTTGAACACTTTATATACTGGTGCTTTAACCACACCCCGAATGAGCCAACTGGTGATTTCAAATATTCCACTAGATGGCAGAGGTGTTCGCAAGGAAGTGAAGCTGCACAATGTTAAGTCTCCTTAAATTAATTTTAGCAAGCAGGAAATGAGAGAACATAATTGGAGAAATTTATGACATTCCTAAGTTACATAATAAATATGTGTTAAACTGTAAGCTCCTCCACCACACACAAGAGTTCCAATTTTAAACAAAATATAAAAGTGCAACAGCTACCTGGCTCAGCCAACACTGCTACTTGAAATAATTTTTAAGCAAAATTTGCCTCATTTTTTTCTTCATTTTTAAGAGAGAGTGAACTTTAAAGGAAATGCTGGATTACTGATGTTCCATTGACACAGTCATTTACTTCCAGTCTGTACACTTATGAGCCCTGGGTTTCTTCCTCTTGTCTGTCATCTGCTGCATGTCAAAACTTGTTATTTAATCAGAGCTAACATATCCCTTTTAGCCATGCAGCTGGACTCTGGATTTGACTTGGTCAGAGTTTTCCAAAAGATGTCTCTTTGTTCTCTTTCTGCAGTCTTTGTTTGAGCTATCTTAGAAATTATCCTCTTGGCTTGACAATAACATCATCTCTACATGTGTTCTGTATGATAAAAATAAATTACTCCTAGTGGAAAGAAACTGAGATTCTTTTCAACCAAAGACCTAGATTTGAGTGCTGATTTTGCCACTTATTAACTTTCTGATCCCGGAGAAGTTTCCTGACAACTATCTCCAAGCCTTAGTGTCCTTGTTAGTAAAATGGAGAAAATAGCTAAAGCCACAGAATCACCGTGAGGATCAAAGGAGAGTATATGGGAATCATTTTAAAGTATTAGAAAAATATAAATGATTAAATACATGCAAGGACATGTGTAAATATATATGCAAATACATATTATCATTTAGTATTAACAGATCAAATGTGAAAGAAACACAGGACTCAGGGATAGCAATATTGCTCCATCCTGGACCCACTGAATCAGAAAATGCATTTAGTAAAACTCCTAAGTGATTTGCATATACTTCAAAGTTGGAAAAGAACTGGTTTTGATCATCTAATATTGATATTTAGTTCAATTGCTATGTCATCTGATCTATCAACAATATTGACTTTCTCTATAATTACATGGGTGATTAGGAGGTTTCCTCTTTTAGCACTTACACTTTTTTTTTTTACCCCCATGGAACACATCATGGGATGTGAGGCTATTTGTGATTGGGCTCCCACCACCTCACCAAGCCTGTCTTGTCTCCCTCTTCATCCTTCTCCCTCTCAAGCTGTGTTTTAGATGTGCTGCAATACTTGAAGCTGACATTAAGAGGCTAAATGTGCACTGTGTAGGGTCCCAGTTGGGCATTCACTTTGACTATAGCATTGCTCAAAATATTAAATATGGGGATGCTAGGAAGGTGGTTAGCCAGGAAGACATTGAAGAAGCAGTTAAAAGTGGAAAATATTTGTGGCTTTATTGAGATTGGCCAGAGGCACCATGGAACATTTTCTTTCTTAATCTTTTTTATTATACAATCTGTTTATGGAATTCCTAATTCTGCATGACCTGCCATGGTGGGGAAATGGGCTTTGCTTATGGAAGTAAAGATGGAAACTCAATTTTTTAAAAGAAAAAGGATGAGTAGGAAGAATGAGGAGAAATAGGTTTCCATATAATAGAATGGCAGTTACTAAATGGATATAAAAGAACATAGAATAGGAACTCTAGGTTTCAATACCCAGAATGAGTTCCAGGGGCTAAGGAGTGAGGAAATAGTCACCCGGGTCTGGGCAAGATTAAACCCTGAAGACCTGCATTCAGAGATACAAGGAATCCCACTCTCTCCTTAGCATAGAAAGCCAGTCTTTCAAGGTTTCATGCAATGAAAGATGAGTGCCCTGGTGATAGATTTGCATCGTATTTTGATTTTGGAAATGAATCAATATTAAAAGTGATGATTTTTTAAAGTATTCTAAGTTGGAAAACACTCAAAATTATATTGCTAAAAACATAACCTTCAAGATATCACAGCAACCAAAATATCACAATATTATTAAAGCTCCAGCAATTTGACTTGAAAATAGTTTGCCATTGGTAATTACAAAGCAGCTTGCATTCTAGAGCTTTAAATTGAAAAAAAAAAAGGTGTTTTTTTTTAAAATTGCAAACTAGTGTAAACAATGGAAAGAATGACCAAGGATGACCAAATATGCCTAATTATAAACTCACTATAATTAAGAGAACTCATAAGCCTTATAAAGAATTCTGCTTAAAGCCAGAGATTACAGTGTAAACTCAAATAGGGATTATTTGACTTTGAGGAAGTTACCTCAGTCTTCTGAGCCTCAATTTTCCCATTTGTCTAATGCTGATTACTAACCCTCACCTTGCCTGGTTTAGTCACAGAAGGTAATGACACAGGGGTCCTATTTCCTGAATGACAATCTGACAGAAATATTTCCCCCTGATTTTTGAAAAGTCTTGCAAAGACATAAAAATTAAATACATTTAACAAAGCATGTAAGAAATTGTCTTTCTTAAAAAGCATAAAATTATATGAAGTAGATGTTCAGAAAAATTAGGATAGTTAATCACAGCCACTCTTTTCTTTGAAGTCAAATAATTGCTGCATGACTGACTACAAGTGTTTGAAATCACTACATATAAGATCTTAAATTAAATGCAAGCTTTTATACTGAGGAAAAGTCAAGATTTTTGAGTATTCAAAAGAGTCTACTATGTTTAACGTGTCCCACTTATTTATTCCTTATAATTATAATTGTGTGAGTATGAAGAAATTTGGTTAGCACAGACTCATCACTGATTTTTTACCAGAAGGAAGAAAGTGGAAATAAATAAAACCTCTGCTTTTCTCAGCACTTAGTTCAAGAGGCAGCTCTCCAGGGCTGCTTGTTTTCTGTCCTCACAGGAAGGAAACACTCAGGGAATTCGTTTCCTGTAGCTACTATGGACAATCTTCCATGATGGAAGTCTCTTGCCTTCCTCGCTATTGCATGTTCTAAAAAGTCATGCTTTCTAATTATTTTAAAATACAAAAATAAAACATATGGATTAGAGGGAAAGGAATATGTCTCTCTGCTGGCTGGAAACACATACTTGTTTTTGCCTAAGCCTTAGTTTGAAGACACATTATATTTTTTTATTCTGAAATAATTTCAAACCTAGAGACATGTTGCAAGAATTATACAAACTACTCTTATGTCCTTCACTCAGATTTACCAGTTGTTAACTTTGCTACGTTTACTTCGTCTCTCTCTGGCTCGCTGTTTACATGGATGTGTATGTACATATAAAAAAAATTTCTGAACTATTTGAAAGTTATAGATATTGTACCTTTTTATTCATGTAATACTTCAGTGTGTATCTATTGAGAAAAGAACATTCTGTTACATAACTCTGGTACAAGGAATAATTTTAGGAAACTTGACATTGATGCTGTTACCTAAGCCACAGTCCATATTCAAATTTCACCAATTATTCAACTACATCCACTTTTAATCAGCAACCTTAATGTATCATCTGGATATTGCATTTTCTTTAAGGGACAATGGACAATCAGAAATTATAAATAGCCATTTTATTTTCCAGAATGCACTACATACCAACATAGATATATACCTAATTCATTGAACAGACATAATGGAATGTCTTCTATTGTCCATATAGAAAAAAAGAAATTCCCAAACTAAGATAACATAGCTTAGCTACCTACTAGAAATGAGTTAACTAGGAGAATATACAAATAATAGATAAAATTTAATATTTAATGAATTCTTTTACTATATGATAATCATGGAAGAATAGTGGAAAGGCCCTTTTTCTCTTGGAGCCTCACTGAATGAATTCAAATATATGTCTAGTCTATAGGATTCTGATCTCATGGACTTATAAATTTAACTCATCCATTGCCATTTAACAGTTTGAAGATCTGCCAATAGCATAGGAAAGGCTAAAGAACTGCAAGCAAAGAGCAAGATTTTTTTTCTCAAAATTTGACTACAATATTTAGGGAAAGGAAAACTTCCTTCTCCTAAAGCTTTCTGAGAGCTTAACCTAAAAGCTAGCCTTCAGGCCATGACAGTTCACAATGACATCACCAGTGTGGGAGAAGTGGGATTAATAATCCAGTCAATAAGAGACCCGCTATGAGCAATCTACTTGAAAAACCACAATATTTTTTGTATGGCTGTACAGATTGTTCAGGAAACCTTGGAATATGTCCCAAGAGGTCAAAATATGAATGTTAAGGCTGATCCCAGTCAACTGTACAAAATGCAGACATCATGGCTGCTTCCCTGAACAGAAAACTGTGGAACAGGAAATTCCAGCAGCTTTCAAGAAAAATGGTCAATTTTTGACTTAGTAAATGCATAAATGCCATATTTAATTAATGCTTTTTATAAAGTTAGAACATTCCAGTCAAACAGAACACTAGAATAAAGTTTAACCTAACTAAGTAGTACTAAGATGGACATAGCTTTGGAAAGGCCAAATATGAGCAAAAAAAAAAAAAAAATCTAAGTTTTCTTATTTCTTTACCTGCTAACATTTTTCATTTCTAGTAAAATTTTCAGAATTTCAGTCACCAAAATATCAAATTTCTTCATATCTACAATGAAATCTCTTAAGTGTTAATAAAAAAATTATTGTCTACTGACTACATCACAACTATAATATAATAACCATATGTAAGTTGCATAACTTAATATGCTCTGTGAACAATGAGTATTTCCAAGAAAAAATAAACAGTATGTGCCTAGCAGGTATTATATTTGCCTAAGGAATTTTCATTGCAATTGCTAATGCATTTTAAAATTGCAGATATATTTAAAAACTTTTACCAACTGAAAATTTAAAAGATAATTTTTAAAGATAGGTATCTCATATCCTCCCCTAAAAAGTTATGTGTGTATTTATTTCAGCCACTTTTTAAAAATTTAATAAGAAAATTCTTTCTTATCTATTTCTGGCTCAATTTAAACAATTATTTAGATTTTTTTCACTTAAAGACAACTTTTTAAAAACTACTATTAATGGTTGGTAATTAGGCAAACAATATAATCATTGATTAGACCCTCTCTGTGGATCTGTAAGAAGTTTTCTCTTGATTTTGTATAATTATATTATATATATCTACACACACATATGTATCTTTATTGAAAAATTTTTTAAGAAAAGTATATTTAGCTAAGTTACAGATAAAATAGTAACTTAAAGGGGTTTGGCAAATAATTTAATTATATAGTTCATCCTGTAAAAGAATTTTAAATAAAACAAGACAGAAAAACATCTAAACCAAATCATATGGTGATATCTCATTCGTATATCATATTCCCATGAATAATATGGGAAAGAGAAGAAATTTAGCACAGTACATAAATTTTATTGCTAAATTAATTTTTATCTTCATTTTTAGGATAATTAGGCTAAGTTTTAATTTAAAAAATTATTTTGAAATTTATTATCTGCAGATGCTGTTACCAACAATTCCTCAAAATCTATTCAAAGTAAAATATACTATACTGGAAAAAATGTTTCCAGATTAATCCCAACTCCCAAGAGACCATCTAGTACCCTCCCTGCCTAACTCATCCAACCAACTCATATCTTTGAATTGTGATATTTAGTCCCCAATTCAAAGTTTTAAAAAGAATAGTCAACTAGAAAAAAAAAGCCAAAGCTCCTTAGGGTGGAGAATGTGAAAACATGGTAACAGCTGCTAGACACAGATGAAGTTTTCTGGGTTTTATCCATAGTAGAAAACCACTACAGACTCCATGAATAGTCAGTGACACCTTTGATTGTCTGTTATTTAAAAACTTTACATCTCCCATGAAGGAGCAGCTGCCTTTACCATTTATTTGATGGCCATTTGCATGGAACAGAAATTGAGCGCACTTACTAAGCAGAATGAGGATATTCTCTTAGTTTCACCTCCTTAGATTTCAAATTTTCATCTTTTCTTTCTGTTCTTTAAACATATATCAATAAAAAGCATCAGGATCTGGAGTTGACTTCACTGCAAACTAGAGTGGCTTAGGAGCAAACAACATAAATAAAACAAGATGATTTCTCTGCTTATCAAACTACTTAAGCTGCCCTGACCAATTCTTTTCTCCAAAAGTACCTGCAATTTTGACTACACTCGTGCCTTTCTGAGTTTGTTTTCTGACTCATAATATAAATTAAATTCCTAATCTAGGTCATCATACCTCTGCTCTGCATTTTTCACACATTAAGACTCTTCATATTTTATTTTCAAAAGAATGAAGATCATAAATGTGGACAACTTTGTCAGGTGGCCATTTAAAGAGAGAGAACACAACAAAGGATGTTCTACTGACTCAGACTTTAAAACAGGCATAAGGTTGTAGGAATTCCATCAGATTATTCATCAGCATTATGTATGGGAATCTGACAATTTGGTTTTGAATTTCAACTCTAATATGGGAAAGATCCCAAAAGAGAAAATACTTAACGTTTCCCAGTCTCTTTCATGCATAATACTTGGCTCACAATGTTGTGAGGATGAGAACCAAAATAATGTGTGTAACTTTTGTGGTGCATGATAGTATTCAACCATGCTCTTTACCGTGCAAGAACTCCTGAGTGACAACATCTTGAACTCATATATGTAACAAGGAGCCTGAAGGCAGGTGGTGGCACATGTAGGCTCAGTGACTCAGCACAGGCTGGGTCTCATCTCTGTCAGTCGCTTGACCTTTTCCTCAGGTTTGTAAACCTGTGGTCACAAGATGGCTTCCTGATGTCCAAGCATCACCTAAAGTGTTCCCTAGCCAGTCTCCTTTTAGGTTTCATTAACTGGAAATACATCACATACTTAGCTTTAAAAGATGTTAGAGAAATTAGTACTTGTTATGTTTTTGCAGCTTCTATGGTGAACGTGCCCAAGGGAAAGGGTGGTGGGAATGGGTGTCGGAAAATTAACCAACAACATCTGCCATGTTTCCTTTGACAAACGTTGAACAGTATGTTAGTCATGTTATTAAATTCCCCTATAACAAAATATTTTGTTTTTATTCTACATAGTGTACATTTATTTTTCTCCTGAGGCTGCCCACTTTATCAACTCCCATAAGCCTCTCTGGCTCTGACCGCAGCAGCAAGACATAGTATGTGTTTTTTCACAAAAGCTGATTAGTCTGCCTTCTGTGAAACATGGCACAGGCATCAAAACAACAGAGCAGGCACACCCAGGATCCCCCTAAGGAAGATAAAAACATACATATCCAATTATTTTATTGAAAGCAACATCATAAAATTATAATTTGGTAATAACTTCATTAATAAATAATTTACATATGGTGTTTCTTTAAATACTCTGTGATTATCGAGTGTGGCAAGATGTCCTGCCTGAATCTGCAAAACCTGATTCTCTGCCTCTCATGTTGCTTCTGCCTGCTCACCCACTTCCTTAATCTTTATTGCCATCTTCTGGAGGATTTGCTTTTATATGCAAATAGGTAATACTAGGCCAAAACAGCTCCTCTCTTAAAGGAATCTGGATCCACAGGCCCTTTTCAGGATCTTACAGCAGGGAGAAAGAATAGATTAAATGCCATAATCACAGAGCACCTTGAGCTGTGGAGGCAGTGCACCTCAGAGTGCATTTCAGAAATAATAGGAAAGCCATCTGCCTAGAAAAACAGCTCCCCATTTACAAGCAGAGGCCTGTATTTTCACTATTAAAGTTCCATTGTAATGGTAGAAGGCTTTGACTCATGTCAAAATGTAGGTACCACTGGAAATAGGAATCTTTGAAACTGAAATCGATCAATTCTACTGCAGTGTAAAGGAGTTTGGAGTGCTTTCCTATTATGATAGATTATGAATGGGGAGCAGGGGTGAAGAACACAGTATGTGAGTAACCTGAAAGTCATGTCTCTGAATATCAGCCATTACTGCCCTGCTGCCCAGAAGGGAGACAGAAGAGACCACAATTTGGATCTGAAACTACCTAGGGGAGGAGAGATCAAGCTGGGAATACAAAGACAATGACCAATATGGTAGCCAAGGGAGTATGGCAACCAGCTCACATCCAGGAATCCGATCCCATAAGACAAGCTGAGCATTCATGGGAAATCCACTAATGGCAATGGTGACACTTTAGGTTGAGAGACTGACAGCTAGCATCAGAGAGGTCTAGCAGCAGAGTAGCACCCCAGCCACCTAGCCCTAGCTTAAGGGTGGGCTCCAGCCTCTGAGTCCAGGGCTATGAAGGGTAGCACAAACATTTATCCTTAGAGAATTTTGAAGGCTTATTATGACACGGAACAGAAGTAGGCCCATACATCTCAACTTTCTTGTATCTTGGTTTATAAAGAAAATGATAGTATTTTTATCTTGGAAAAATGGATGAAGCTACTCCTAGAGGTGGCTCTGGCCACTCAGCACATCTGTAACCCTCCATCTCCACATGACAGGTGGGAAGCTCTGAGCTAGAGGAGAGGCTGAGACCTGATTCTCTCAACAGGCTCCAGGGCAGAGCCAGAGGGAAGGAAGTAAGAGGATTCTAACTCAGAGGGTTAGTGAGAGACCTGGGGTTGTAGCTGAGCTAGGAATAGCAGGCAGATGGCTCTTGTTACGCAAAGACTTAAAGAGGATATGAGATCAGAGGGAAGGATAGGGAGCAAGCATGCTTGGGTATTCAGAAAGCTGAGACTGTATAATAATGTCACCTGGGCTGAATGGTTGCGGTGTCCATCCCCCCCTTTTTTTAAAGAACATAATCATACTACCACAGCATTAATTCATGCAATAAATATTCTTTTATTTTATTATTAAAATATTATTTTAATTAAAATAAATATTATTTTAATAAATCTGTACCACATGATTATCATAATTTCAACACTACAGGTAAACCCATGAGCAAAGCAAACAAGGTCTGATCTTTAACCTATGAGCTTGAGTCCAGTGAGGAGGCTTGACATTAAGTAATAAAAGTAATAAATCCAAATCTTTTCTTATACCTTGCAGTAAGTTCTATGTGGAGAAAGAACAGGGTACTTGCTCTGAGAGAGAACATTAAGAGCGAGTAGTCAGTTACTTTAGATTAAGAGATTAAAAATGACCTTTCTGAGGAAGTTATGTTAAGGTACTCTAGGAATATGCAACAGGAAAATATTAGCAATTTTTTTGATATTTTAAAATACAAATTAAATTTTATTATTAAATATCATATATACGCACAGTATTATGTGTGTTCATGTTATGTGTGTAGTAATCTATGGTAATTTATACAGATACATTACTTATGTAGGGATTATTATACAATGGCTAATAGCAAACTAAAGCCTACTTCAAAAAAAACTGCTTTTATTATGAAATATGACACATCATTGCTGGATTCTTAATTGCTTTTCTTCTCATGTGAGATAGCAGTTAATATTTTGCAAAAAATTAGAGACACAGAAGAAAAAGAGGATATCAAAGTTCCCCACATTCTACTTTTAAATGCATATGCTTTTATATACATGAACTTCTAAAAAAAGACTATTTGACCTTGGTTACTCTTTATGCAATCTTAATATAACAGCTGAAATCTGGGCAAACAGAGAAACGCAAATTGGCACCTATGTTCAAAATCAGAAGCTTCCAAGTTCATAAAGAAATCCTGAACAGTAATGAATGCACCTAGCTCTGGGAAAAATATCTAAGTAACTGCAAGTATTTACAGAATAAGCAGACAAGCTCATTCTGGTACAATACACAGTCCAATTTAACGTGTAGTCAATTCCCAAAAGAGGATAAAAATTCTAAACTTTGAAATGACCCAACTGGAGGTTGGTGGGCTCAGAAATTTTGCTTTCGTATACAAAAGTTTGTGAGCTTCTAGAAGGGACTATGGAGGGGTCCTTTGAAGTGCTAATTACTCAGTGTGTTCAATATGAGAAAATTCACTGAGTGTACATTTAGGATTTGTACAAACTTTTCTGTTTGTATATCGTATATCAATTAAAAGTGATTCATTTTTTGTTTTGGTTTTGTTTGGGTTTTAGTTTGAGAGGGAAAAAATTAAGTTCAAGGAAATACAGAGACCTTCTATGAGGACACTAGAACAAACTTAAAAGCAAAGCTCAGAGCAGCTTTTACAAAATTATAAACGAATTGATAAGATACCTCCAAGAATATTACTTATTTTCAGTAATGGAGGAATATATAAGAGGTGCACAAAAGCTAATAAAACCAGAAAGCACTGTATTTGCCTAAATCAAAATTTCTTCTTAATTGTAGACTTTAAAAACTAGTATCCTCCTTCAATCTGTATTCTGATCACAGCTTTATCTCACATGTGTTCTCCATTTACATACACCTGGAATGTTTTATATTTGTTCTTTTGCAATTTCATTCACTAATGCCTAAGGCAAGTGCTCATAAAACTATAAACACAGCCTCTTTCAGCTGTAAATAAAGAACAAAAATAATTGGATGACTACTCCTCAAGAACAATGGAGAAGAATTTGAAGTTGTACTTATTCAATATTTATGAAACAATCTGTTAAACTTAAAAGTATTTCTCTTTCTTGTGGCTAATTTTGCTACTCTTATCTTCATTTTTTTTATATTTTACAGATATTTTGAAACATGAAACAACTTCTTCCAAGTGTTCATTCATATTCTTTTGAATATTTTTCCATTTATGAGATTGGTGCAAAAGTAATTGAGGTTTTAGCATTGTTGAAATTTGTCGTTTGATATTGGAATACATTCTTAAATAAATGTGGTTATGTTATACATCATTTTATTTTATTTTTTATTTTTATTTCAAGATATTATGAGGGTACAAACATTTTGGTTACATTTTATGTCTTTGCCTCATCCAAGCGAGGGTTAGAGGCATGCCCTTCCCCTCTACAATGCTCATCACGTCCATTAGTTGTGAGTTTACCCCCCAGACGCCCTAATCCCTGGATAATATTACTAATGTGTGAGCAACATAGTGTTAATCAGTGCCAATTTGATGGCAAGTACATGTGGAGCCTATTCTTCCGATCTTGTGATACCTCACTTCGGATAATGGGCTCAAGCTCAATCCAGGAAAATATAAGAGGTGCTAGATCAGTTATACATCATTTTAATGTGCATTTATCGCTTAATGTTTTTTTAGCTAATGACTTATTACTTGCTGTTTATTTTATATTCATTTTAGACTACAGAAATGATGTTAGATAAAAAGCAAATTCAAGTGATTTTCTTACTCAAGTTCAAAATGGGTTGTAAAGCAGGGAAGACAACTCACAACATCAACAACGCATTTGGCCCAGGAACTGCTAATGAGCATACAGTGAAGTAGGGGTTCAAGAAGTTTTGCAAAGGAGACAAGAGCCTTGAAGATGAGGAGCACAGTGGCCAGCTATCAGAAGTTGACAAGGACCAACTGAGAGTAATCACTGAAGCTGATCCTCTTACAACTACGTGAGAAGTTGCCAAAGGACTCAACGTTGACCATTCTACGTCCTTCAGCATTTGAAGCAAATTGGAAAGGTGAAAAAGCTCCATAAGTGGGTGCCTCATAAGCTGACCAAAAATCAAAAATATCATCTTTTTGAAGTGTCGTCTTCTCTTATTGTATGCAACAACGGCCCATTTCTTGATGGGATTGTGATATGCAACGAAAAGAGGATTTTATACGACCACCAATGACAACCAGCTCAGTGGTTGGACTGAGAAGAAGCTCCAAAGTGCTCCAAACTTGCCCCCCCGCCAAAAAAAAGGTCATGGTCACTGTTTGTTGGTCCGCTGCTGGTCTGATCCACTACAGCTTTCTGAATCCCAGCGAAACCATTATATCTGAGAAGAGTGCTCAGCAAATCAATGAGATGCATGGAAAACTGCGATGCCTGCAGCCGGCATAGCCAACAGAAAGGGCCCAATTCTTCTCCACTACAACACCCGAATGCATATGGCACAATCAACACTTCAAAAGTTGAACGAATTGGGGTGCAGAGTTTTGCCTTATCTGCCATATTCACCTGACCTCTCGCCAACCAACTACCACTTTTTCAAGCATCTGGACAACTTTTTGCGGGGAAAACCCTTCCACAACCAGCAGGATGCAAAAAAATGCTTTCCAAGAGTTTGTTGAATCTGAAGCACAGATTTTTATGCTACAGGAATAAACAAACTTATTTCTCATTGGCAAAAATGTGTTGATTGTAATGGTTCCTATTTTGATTAATAAAGGTGTGTTTGAGCCTAGTTATAATGATTTAAAATTCATGATCCAAAAATCACAATTACTTTTGCATGAACTTAATCCTAATACATTTTTTAGATCTTAATCCACTTGAAATTTTTCACATCATTGGTAATTACATAAGAGCAAGGTTCTTCTCTCTTATATTCTATGCCAAAGACACCATGGATTTTCCTCATATATGTATGATTGATGATGAATATTTTAATTAGTAGTTACTTCCCTTCTGAATATATAGCAGCTATGAAGCTATAGGTAAGAATTGGGCTCAAATGTATCTCCTTAGTGGTACATCATCACTCTTAGAGAACTTCTCAAACAGTAACCTAGGACATAAATTATACAGATTAATAACTGTCATTTACTTGCAAACTAAAGAAAGGAAAAGGCACAGTTTATGTACTATGGAAAATTACAGCTTTTGACATCCATTATTTTCTACATGAATGGAGCCTAAAATTCATGGGAGAGAAAAAAAATCCCTGAGTGTTTGCTGATGTTGTGGTTTAGTCCAGCGGTTGTTTCAGATCATATCATACAATCCTTCATTCACTTTCTGAAACCAGTTACTCATGGTCATTCAGTTTCTTTCATATTCAGCCCTAACAGAAGCATTGACCAAGCCTATTGTTCTCAAAGGTTAAAATACCCCATGAACCACTACATCATTGCCAAAGTATGTCCAGGGCTCCAGGTCATAGGAACAAACTCAGCAACGTGATCAAAGATTACTGGAAGGGGCAGGGGGAGATCTGAATCCTAATCTGATCTCTGCAACTAGCTGGATAAGAAAAGCTCAGCCAATTGTCCTACCTTGAGTCTCTGTCCCAGACACAATTTTTTAAATAAAAGAGCAGTTTTCTAATGTAGCCTTTCCTAAAATATGTCCCAAAGCACTAAATTGCTTCATAAGAACTTGGGCAATTCTGAGACCTATATCCTTTTCTTGGAGGTTCACAAGGAACATTAACCCAGTAAAGCTTCTGAGAATTCCTGCAGTTCTCCTTAACTTTGTTCAACCCACACTGATCGTTTTACATTTTTGTAACCTAATACCCCTTACATCTGTGGAGCCTGTATTGAGAAATGCTGTACTGGTGATTTTCTAACTATGTTCTGAAGAATCCTCTTAGGGATCGCCAGGAAAATGTAGTGAGGAGTGGGGAGTGGGGAGGCAGAGAGGAAACAGTCAGCAGACAGGACATTGGCATCCCAAGCCCCACTTTAATTTTTTTACTTTTGGGCCTCTAAATAATATTCTATCAATATCATAGAACCCTAAATCTTTAATTTAATAGATTTTTGATAGATTTAATAGAATCTTTAATCTTTTCACTTTGGTGCCTCAAAATATAATATTCTATATAATATTCTAAAATTATCTGACTTAGAAATGATTTATTTCTAGTCTGCATTGTTATGTTGAGCTTATCATGGGGTTCCACAGTGTTTCCCAGATAGGTTCTATTATTGTTCATGATTATTCATCCCTGCCCAAATCTTGATGTGCTTTCTTGGAGGCAGAGTTTGCTTCCTTGTCCCATTGATCTGGGCTCGGCTCTGTGGCCTGCCTTGGCCAGTGGTATGTGAATGTCTAATGTGGTTTTGTGGCTGACTCATGTCCCCTTGACCTCTCTTACCATGAGAAGAGCATGCCCTAGACAGTACATGCATATCAGCTGAGGCAAAAGAATTACAAGACAGAAGCCCTGTCAATTACATGAAGCCCAGCTGAGACCAACAAAGCTACAGCCAACCCACAGCCCTCATCTAACATAAGCAAGAAATTACTTTTCATTGTTGTAAGCCTCTGAAATTTAAGGGTTGTTTGTTGATACCACAAAAGCTGATTGTTACAATGCTAAAAACAAGTGTCTGCAATATACCTTTATGTAGCTTTAAACTAGACAGTAAGGTCCAATATGTAAGATGCTGAATATATTAATAATTTTGCAATTAATTTGAGACTTTTTTTTGAGACAGAGTCTCACTCTGTTGTCCAAGCTAGAGTGCCATGGCATCAGCCTAGCTCACAGCAACCTCGAACTCCTGGGCTTAAGCAATCTTTCTGCCTCCGCCTCCCTAGTAGCTGGAGCTACAGCTTGCGCCACCATGCCTGGCTAATTTTTTCTATATATTTTTAGTTGTCCAGCTAATTTCTTCCTATTTTTTTTAGTAGAGACAGGGTCTCATTCTTGCTTAAGCTGGTCTCGAACTCGTGAGCTCAAACAGTCCTCCCACCTTAGCCTCCCAGAGTGCTAGGAGCCACCACGCCCGGCCAATTACTGTAACTTTTTAAAAGTGCATAATTCTATCTTTTCTCTCTCTACATCCAGATTCCATTCTTCATCCTCCAAGGGTAAATGCTGCACCCTCCATGATTCACAGAACAATCAGAGGTTAACAATAATGCCAATAAAACTCACTGTATATAATTTTCCACCATGAGAATCAAAGGATTTTCCATTTGTCCATAAAGCCAAATTCTGCCTTGGGTTTGAGATTTTAAAAGAAAAATTTTAATACGGACTATCTGTGCATATAAATGTTTTCAGATAACTTAGGTCAAAATTAAAACTCAGCTATGTTTAATCAAGCTGTAAATCAAACAAGAGCCTTTTCAACCAACACACATGAAAAGAAGTCCAGAAAAAAAAAATTATGTTTCCTCTATGCTAAAAATTGAAACCATATCTACTAAAAGGAAGTATACAGGGAATGAATAAACTTTCACTTTCTTCAAGTTGTTTAAATTTACAGGACAGTTATTCAAAAACAATGTCTCATTGTATGTGGAATTATTCTACTTAATAGAAAATACAGTCAGAAAAGAACTTATCTTAGAAAAAAAAATCTACTAGTATGATATCAATTCATGGTAATGTACAAAGAAAAGAATGATGAAGGGCATATGGAAGAAATATATCCTTATTGAGTTAAACATGGGCACAGAAGGGCCATAAAACCAAGAGGAGAATTGCACAAGAACAATAAGAGACAAAACAGTAGGAAGATTCATATTTTCTAAGAAGTGAATGCTGATAGTAAGAGTCATGCTTAAAGTTTGTGATTCTTTTGAAAAGGGATTAAAAAAGAATTTGTGATCTATAGAGGGAAGGAAATTTCTCTTGCTTACATAATTAAAAATAATACTAGCTACTATTTATTAAGCACCCACTATGTGACAGTAAAGAGTTGAATGAAATAATGTGGTTAGGGCACACCAGCCTGCACAGTACATGATACATCCATTTTACAGATAAAGAGAAGAAAACTTCAACAGTTTAAGTCACATGTCCTCTCAACTATTAAAAAGTAGATTTTTTTAACAGAAAAAGATCAACAAAATCAACAAACTCTTAGCCAGATTAAGAAAAAGAGAAATAAGACTCAACTAAAATAAAAAATGAACATCTCAATAGATGAAGAAAAAACATTGATAAAATCCAGCCCCCCTTCATGATAAAAACTCTCAACAACCTAAGCATAGAAGGAACATACCTCAAAATAATAAAAGCTATATATAGCTTTATTATCTTATTATTGTATTATGACAAACCCCTGGCCAACATTACACTGAATGGGGAAAAGCAAAAGCATTTCCTCCTAAGAACTAGAACAAGATAAGAGTGCCAACTGTCACCACTTCTATTCAACATAATACTGGAAGTCCTAGCCAGAGCAATCAAGCAAGAGAACGAAATAAAGGGAATCCAAATTGGAAGAGAGGAGGTCAAATTATCCCTGTTTGCCAAAAATATGATCTTGTATCTAGAAAACCCTAAAGACTTCACCAAAAGACACCTGGAATTGATTAATAAATTCAGCAAAGTCTCAGGTTACAAAACCAAATACATAAATCAGTAGTGTTTCTGTATATTATTTAATAATAACAGTCAGGATGAGAGTCAAATCAGAAACACAATATCATTTACAATAGCTACAAAGAAAATAAAATACCTAGGATGGTAAAAGAGCTCTACAAGGACAACTACAAAACATGGATGAAAGAAATCATAGATGACACAAATGGAAAAAACATTCCATGTTTATGGATTGGAAGAATAAACATTGTTAAAATGTCCATACTTCCCAAAGAAATTTACAGATTCAATGCAATTCCCATCAAAATACCAATGCCATTTTTCACAGATCTAGAAAAAAATAACCCTAAACTTCATATGGAACCAAAAACAAGCCCAAATAACCAAAGCAATCTTAAGCAAAAAGAATAAATCTAGAGACATCACATTACCTCACTTCAAATTGTACTATGAGGCTATAGTAACCAAAACAACATGATACAAGTATAAAAGCAGAGACATAAACCAATGGAACAGAATTGAGAACCCAGAAACAAAACTGTACAGCTATGACCAAATGATTTTCAAGAAAGCAGACAAAAACATACAATGGGGAAAGGACACCCTGTTCAATAAATGATGCTGGAAAAATTGGATAGACATATGCAGAATGAAACAGGATCCTTATCTCTTACCATATACAACAATTAACTGAAGATGGATTAAACACCTGAAGCCACAAAAATTCTGGAAGAAACTATAGTAAAAACTCTTCTAGACATTGGCCTAGGCAAAGAATTTGTGACTAAAAGCCCAAAGGCAAATACAACAACAACAGAAATAATTAAATGGGACTACTACAGAATGGGAGAAAATATTCATGAACTGTACATCAGATAAAGGGCTAATATCCAGAATCTACAAAGAATGCAACAAATCATCAAGAAAAAAACAAATAACCCCATCAAAAAGTGAGCAAAAGACATGAACACAGTTTTTTTCAAAAGAACACATACAAATGGCTAACAAACATGCAAAAATGCTAAATATCACTAATTATCAAGGAAATGCAAATTAAAACCACAATGATATACCACCTTACCCCTAACAGAATGGCCATTATGAAAAAAATCAAAAAACAATAGATGTTGGATGCAATGAGAAGTGAATGCTTATATACTGTTGGTGGGACTGAAAACTAGTACAACTTCTATGGAAAACACTATGGAGAGTCCTCAAAGAACTAAAAGTAGACTTACCATTAGATCCAGCAATCCCACTACTAGATATCTTTCCAAAGAAAAAGACGTCATTATATCAAAAGACACCTGTACCCCAATGTTTATCAGAGCAAAATTCACAATTGTAAATATATAGAATCAATCTAAGTGCCCATCAATTGATGAATAGGCAAAGAAAATGTGATACACACAAGCACACACACACACGCACACACACAATGAAATATTACTCAGACATAAAAAGGAAAGAAATAATGTCATTTGCAGCAACTTGGATGGAACTGGAGAACATTATGCTAAGTTAAGCATCTCAGGAATGGAAAAACAAATAGCACTTGTTCTCACTAATAAGTTGGAGCTAAATGATGGGTACACATGGTCATAAAGTGGTGTAAAAGACATTGGAAACTAAAAGAGGGGATGGTGGGGAGAGAATAAGCAATAAAAACATACACTATTCTGGTGACGGGAACACTAAAAGCCCTAACTGCAGCATTATACAATTCATCCATGTATTATAACAAGAACACTTGTATTCCCTAATATTTTGAAATAAAAATTATTTTTAAAAAAAATCAAACATACTATAAGAAAATATAAACTGATACCTCTGATGAATATTAATGAAAAGTCCCCAACAAAATACAATCAGCCCTCCATATCTGTGGGTTCTGCATGCATGAATTCGACCAACCATGGATCGAAAATATTCAGAATAACAAATTTCATAAAGTTCTAAAAAACTAAACTTTAATTTGCCTTGCTACTGACACTATATCAAATCCATGCAACTGAAATGATATGTAGGCATTATATTAGGTATTATAAGTAATACAGAGATTATTTAAAATATATGGGAGGATTGCATAGGTTATATGCAAATACCATGGCATTTTATGTAAAGGATTTGAGCACCTACAAAGTTTGGTACCAATAGGGGGCCCTGGAACCAATCCCCCATGAATACCAAGGGACTATTATACTAGCAAACCAAATTCAACAGCACATCAAGAGGATTATACACCATGATCAAGCGAAATTTATTCCCAGATTGCAAGGATGTTTCAACACACAAAAATCAACCAAGGTAATATACCATATTAACTGAAAAGGAAAAAAAACCACATTATCACCTCAATTGATGCAGAAAAAGCATGTGACAAAATTCAGCACTCATTCATAATGAAAACACTCAACAAACTAGGAATAGAGAGAAAGTACCTCAACATAATAAAGACTATAAATGAAAATCCCACAGATAAGATCATAATCAATGGAGAAAAACTCAAATAATTTCCTCTAAGATCTAGAAAAAATGTTTGACATTGCTAATCATTAGAGAAATGCAAAGCAAAACCACAATGAGATAGGACCTCATACCCATTAGAATGCCTACCATCAAAACAACAACAACAACAAACAAAATAACAAGTGCTGGCTAGAATATGGAGAGATTGGGACCCTTATGTACTTTTAGTGAGAATGTAAGATGATGCAGCCACTTTGGAAAACCATGGCAGTTCCTCAAAAAATTAAAAATAGAATTACTATATGATCTAGCAATTCTACTTCTAGGTATATATCCAAAAGAACTGAAAACAGAATCTCATAGAGATATTTGCACATCCATATTCTGAGCAGCATTATTCACAATAGCCAAAAGGTGAAAGCAACTCAAATGTCCATCAATGGGTGAATGGTTAAATTAAAAACATATGGTAGATAGATAGATAGATAGATGATATAGATATAGACATAGCAATATTATTTAGCCTTAAAAAAAAAGGAAAATCTGCCACAACGCTACAACATTGTTGAACCTTGAGGACATTATGCTAAGTGAAATAAGCCAATAACAAAAAGATAAAAACTGTGAACCCACTTATATGAGAAATCTAAATTAGTCAGGTTCATAAAAACAGGAACTAGAATGGCGTTTGCCAAGGGCTTGGAGAGAAGGAGGAAAAGAGGAGTTTTATTTTAATGCATACACACTTTCAGTTTTGCGAGACGGAAAAGTTCTGGAGATCATTGCACAACAATATGAATATGCTTAACACTACGGAAATATACACTTAAAAATGGCAAAGATGATTACTTGTATGTTGGGTGTTTTTACCATAATTTTTTAAAAAGTTGAGAGAGGATTCAAATCCAGTTTTGACAGATGTTTTCCTACAACATACATTGAGAGGTGGATGAAAGGAGCAGCAAGCAGTCCAGGTGGAAAGAAAGAAGTGGGCAGATGAATGGGTGCTCTATGGGCACTTGTGTTCAATGACAGTGGCAGTGATAGCAATCCAAAGATGTTAAGTAAGTATACACAGGGGCGTGAAGTCCAAATGCTGGAATATGGACCTTCATAAGAGATTTAAACGACTCAATGCTTTTTCTTCAAAGATTTAATTCTTACTTCATTATCATGGTATTAGTTTTCTAGGGCTGCCATAACAAAATACCTCAAACTTGTTTTTGTCTCACAGTCCTGGAGGCTGGGAGTCCAAGATCAAGGTGTTAGCAGGTTTGGTTTCCCTTGAGGTCTGAGGTCTCTCTCCTTGGCTTGCAGATGGTCACTCTCTCTCTCTATGTCCTCACATGTCCATTTCTTTGTGCACAGGCTTCTTTTATGACTCTCTTGGTATGTCCTAATCTCCTCTTCTTATACGGCCACCAAACAGATTCAATCAGGACACCACTGTAACAGCCTCGTTTAACTTTCTTTACTTCTTTATTTACCATAAAATGTAGGTCTTCAAATACATTCACATTCTGAGGTGTATTAAGGTTTAGGACTCCAACAGAGGACTTCGGGAGGGACAAAATTCAGACCACAACGATCACATATTAAATTCAGTTAAGGAGTTGAATTTCCTAATTAGTTGTACATGTAGTTTTGCTAAAGAAAAACAAAAAAGAAATGGACAAAACGTTCAGGTCATATACTATCAACCTTAGAAAATAAGAGACTGTAATTTTTTTACATTCTTAGCGTCAACACCCACTTATGCTTCAAACCGTATTTGCTGAGGCATTTACTAGAGGCATTCACAATTTCACAAATTATACATTTCTACAGATCTAACATGTTTTGTTGGGTTGGTTGGTTGATTGGTAGGCTGTTTTACGTTTTACTCAGTAGCAGAAAAAAACATCAAAAAGTAGGCTGTTGGGGCCAAGTGAAAGTTTGAAAGAACATCTCTATAATTCTGCAAGTTTGTTCCCAAGAGATTTTACAACATCCTGGGGGAAGTCCAAAAGCAAATGTTTTCCTCAAAATGCTTTAATATTCTGGCCTCCACACTTACTCTGGACTAGGAAGCCCTTAAGTATTTGAAAATAAAATTTAAAAACTTTACAAATATTTCAGAAGGTTTTTAAAGATACCGTAGATGAAAATGGAATTAAATTTTGTTCCCTAGGAACCGGATATGTTTTCTGTTTTATCAGGTTTATTTTAAAGTTATTTCTGTAAGATCTTCAACAGCCAATAATTTTCCCTTCTGAATTTTGACCTGATTTATAGTCTTAAGAAAATTATATTCTTGCACATACTGACTCATTTTCCTAGTTGTCACCTGACGTCAGTAAATATTTATAACAGACTAGCACAGTAAGCTGCATTAACTGAATATACACACATTATATTTCTGACAAAATATAGCTCGGGAGCTATGTTTAATTCAAGGGCCTAATTGGTGTGTTTAAGTGTATATTGGTGTGTGTGTTTATTGGTTGGTTTAATTTCTCTTAATGGAAATTTACAGCATTGAGAAAAAAACACAGCTTTCCCTAATTTATGAATATGAGAGATTGGGCACATTTTTTAATCAAGATATTAGAAATATGTGGGATAATAATTTAGAACAGTCTCTAAATGGATGAGAAAATGAGAGTCCTCAAATTTAAACAATGTTTGAGAGATCAGTTCACCATTATAAGAACATCTTTGTTCAGATAGATTTAATGTCTCCAACTATATTTTTTAAAGTACAGATTCATGAACTTTACATCCCAAATACTGTTTACAAAGACCCAAGCTTTTCCTCCTTGATTTTACCTTACAAATTTTGATTTACATTGACTATTTCCATTTATAAATCAAAGTGCTAATTAAACATTTAATTTAATCTCTTTCATACACCAATAACATATTGTTAAATATAGCTTCCTACGTTTAAAAAAGATCATTCTACTTCAATGGGAATGTCAGCGAATTGAAAAGCAATAATGGTTATATTCAAATGAAGAGATTAGAGGTTAAATTTTAAATAGATTGATATCATATCAAACTTGTCTCTATCAGCCAGGAGATGCTGGCACATAATACTTTTCTACTTCCTTGAAAAGTCCAGAAAACAGAGAAAGCAAAGTCATGTAGCAATTTAAAATAACACATCAAGGAAATAGTAATGATGACCCAGATGTTGCTCTCTTTCTCTAACCTTCTCAAAGACCCAGAAGGACCAATATTTTATGACTCTTACATAGACTGGACCCCTGTGTCCATTAAAATAGCATAAAATGGTGTTGGGAATGGGTATATTGGAGATAGATTATATTTAACAGCCAACTTCTATCTAACATTTGGAACATTGGTACCTTGTTGGCTGCTGGGTGCTAACAAAGTGAGCATGAGAACACTAATACCAGGAACAGTACTTACTGCCAGACAGTCTAAAACTATGAAAAGAGGAGCTAAGGACAGCTACAATAAGCCCTTGTTCTCTATACGAGGCTTACCCAAGGCAAACATGTTCGTCTCCGAATTCCTTCTCTGCCAACCAATGCAATCCTTGACTATCTTTTCTTACTAAATTTTTGGCCTCGTGAAATGTAAATCGTTTATATCAGATTAAGAAGAACACAAATGAAAATACGGAGCTGCCTATGGTGCATGAGAGGGCCAAATAAAAATGCTTTTAGGTGGGTTTTGCCATTGCTCTCTTTCTCCAGTGAGGAGATGATTACATTTATAATTGATTTCTGTGCTTCCATTTCACCATTAAAACATTAGCACGTCATCAATGATTCTGCCTTTGGTCAGAAAGTATCTCTTGCTGACGCTCTTATCTTATCTTACAATGAAAAAAAAATGACATGTTTATGGATAAAAGCTGGCTTTCTGACTGCCTTGGATGGTTGGCAGGCACAGGAAAGGAAACAAGCTATCCAACAACCGCATCACTAAGAAGGCAGGCTTCTTTTACAAGATTTATTTCTAATTCTTTTGGGGTTAGAGAGCAGAATGTGATAAGAAGGAGGATTGCTTCTGACACCAGTTACGCTCTACTTGCATCTCTCTAGGGCTCTCTCAGTACCACGAACTCCCTGAGGCCCAGAGGTCACAGGTATGTGGAAGACACCGACCCAACTCCTGCCCCACCCTCCAGGCCAGCACTTCAGCCTCGTACTCGACACTTCCTTCCACCTAGATATTCAGCCAACACCCCTAGCTCCCAAATGCGTACAAAATGGAATCTCTCACCTCTCCTCTCTGCCTACCTTCCCTTCCCCTACCTCAATAAATCTCTCTTCTCTCTACTTCCTGTTTGCCACCATTATCTGTCACCCATCTTCGAAGTCATGTATGGGTCCTTCTTCCATTGCCTCCCATGTAGATTCTCCATCGGCTTCTCTTTTCCAAGTGAAGCTCCTGTTTTTGTGTATACTGTTATCAAAGACTTCGGTCTCCCCTCGTAGAAATCAGTCCTATCTTCTGCTTTTGAAGATGTGTCTGCCCACAGCACAGCTATGACAGGCCACCGTTGCCCCATACGGTGCATTCGTACAAATCAGAAAAGGTACATCATCTTCAAGACACTTGACTTCCATCTTTCAGGAAACTTCTCATTATGGAACGCACTTTACAATGTATAGAAATCCACAGGGTCACCGTGTGAATGGCACTCACTAAGACTTTGCAGTGCACAATCCCCACACAACACCAGACAGCCCTGTGATCCTGCCATCCCTCAACTCTACACATTTTAATGGCCCTTCGTTGCCTGCAAAAATAAGTGCACACCATTGGCCTCATGCAGGAGACTCGCCATACTCAGATCCAGCCTCCATTTCCAATATTAGCCCTTATTCCTTACCTCCTCACATGTCCATATTCCAGCCCAACTGGCACACTTTCTCAGGACTGACTCACACTTGCCTGTCATCTCACTTTTAATCATTTATCTGCCTGGTATGCCCTTCCTCCTTTTTTTTTGACCTATAAATATCCCACCCATTTTTAAATGTCATTTCTTCCATAAAGCCTCATCTTTTTTCCACCCCAATAGAAAGTGAGTATTCTCTCCTTTGAATCTGCTGTACTCTGTTTATACCTCAGTTATGATATGATTAATATATTGCCTTTCATTATAGCTATTGGCTCATTTAATTGGTATGTCTCACATGGTAAACCCTTTGAGGTGAAGATTGTGTCATTTTATGTCTTCTTTGGGCCCAAGTCCAAAATTTTACATAGAATATTTTTTTAAGAAAATTTACTTAATTGAATGAAATCAGTAAATCTCACGCCCAGTAAAGATGTATTAGATTTGTGTGATTGATTATAAGCACTTATACTCCTTAGGAGCCTTATCAAAAAGAATTATTTTATTTATTGTCCAAAAAATAGAATTAATAATTAATTAATTATTTAGTTTTCATCTGCATTGTATTCCATTTGCTTTACTTCCCCAATAGCTGGATAACCCTCCATTGCTAATAGATATATAACCCATTAAGACATATGGTCACTATTTCATTTTGCTCAACCAAACAGGATCCTATTTGATTCCTTCTTGTCTTTGTCTTATAAGGTTAGTGTATCACTGATTTTATAGGTCTTCATTTCCCAACATCTTCAGTATAAATAAATAAGAAAAGTCTTACAGAGAAGATAAGGGTAGTTTCTTACTCAGAAGAAATTGCTCTTTTGAGAGCAGCTCACAGACAATTAAAGAACAGGAAGCATTTCTAGTCTTCTATCTGCTGAGAATACTATGCCACTATGGGTTTCAGAGAAATCAAAATCTGAACCAAGCTGAGGACTTGTAATTCACTTTATCACTTTTCTGTTAAAACTATACTTAGTGCTAATGAGAAATCATTATCATTTTTTATTCAATTGGATTAACTTATAATTATGCAATAAGTACATGTCTTTTAAGGAATATCTATGTATTTCTCAGGCCCATGAAATCCTAGAATTGTGTCTACAATCTAGACTGTGGATGCCGATTGAAGACGGTAATGATCAATGACACAGAGACATAAATGCAAATGAAGTTGACAATATTTATATTTTAAAATCACTTTAAAGCCCCTGCTATATCATACTCCTCCATTGACTGAGCCTAACAAACACAGACTTTGTGTTCAACAGCCCTTTGAGGTTAGAGCGAAGAAAAAGTTTCCTCTCCCTGATAAACTAATTTTATGAAATTGAGAATACATTTTCCCCTTTTGTTTTGGCTCTCAGGAAGAACAGAGTTAACTGAGGTTGAATTCTTACTGTCCAGCCCAAAATACATATGAACACAGATGTTGAAGAACTCACAGGATGGTAGTTTAAGTTTAAGGGATTTAAAGGTCGCCTGGTCTAACATTCCCAGTCAAGTCTGAAATCCCTCTACAGCTTCTCTGACACGTGGCCATCTAATCTCCACTTGAATTTGTCTGGCATAGAAAGCTCACTCTTGCACAAAGTAGTTTTTCCTTCTCAGGGTTAATTCCAAACTTCAGAAAGCCTTTCCTTACGGTGGTGTACTAAAATCTAATGTTTCCTTTAATTTTCCATTAGTTCCTAATTCTGCCTTCCAGAGCTACAAATGATAAAAAGAAATCCCCTTTTCACATTATGTTCCACTTTGAATATTTAATTAATACAGCCTTACTTTCCTTAAGTTTCTATCCAAGCTCTGCTACTTAACAGTTGTGAGATACTGGGAATGTTACTTGGTATCTTTAAGCCTCAGTGTTTCCATTTGTAACATGGAGATAATAATAGAATCCATCTCATAGGGATATCTTAAGGATTTCATGAGAAAGGAACTTGTAAAAGGGCTTGGCACATTGTCAGTACCCCCTGTAACTACCATAAAGATGTCTTTTTCTCGTCCTCTTAGAATCTTATATGGGAAGCCCTCTTGCTCTTAGTCTATTACCATCTCTCCATATTTGTTATTATTCAAATTGCTCTTCCACGAGGCCTTTTCCACCTGACACGCCTGGTAAACAGTTAGAACGTGGCAGTGATGTTGCTAGAGCCCCACACATTTCTCATGAGCCCTGCTCACACACCCAAGTCCCACTCGTCCCTTTGTTGAGGTCTACCTTCCCTGCAGGCTAGAGCTTAGCATGGTGTTACACCGATGCCACATCGGTGACTGGCATTGCCCACTTCCCTCTGGGAATCCCCAGGTCCCTCTTCAAAGCCTTTGATCCCCATGCGGAACTGCAAAATCTAGGCTGTCGTATAAACCCTTTCTCAACCAGCTTCTTCCCAGCCTCACCAAAAATAAATAAATAAATCCACAGCCTCTGTGCTCTTTATCCTCAGTGCTCTTGTATGACCTGGTACTGACCAGTCAATCTGGCAAAGTAATTGTGCTGCTGAGGTTACGGGAATGATGGTTTAATTTTTTACCCTTCCAGGTAAAAAAAAAATGTTAATTTTAGGCCAAACTTAGAACCTTGACACATTCTTGGAATGACTTTAAGTTTTTGAAAGTCTTTGATAACACTTGATTTTTTTCTTTTGCTGCAAGTATCTCAACAACTATCCTTACAAGTTTTTCTAAGTTCTTTAAATTTGCCTTTAATTCTGTGTGTGGGGTGTGTGCATGTGTGTGTGTGTGTGTGCGTGTGTGTGCAGGACATTGCAAACCCCTATTCTGTTCACAAGAATAGAAGTGATATCTTCCTTAGGAAGGCAATAGCGGAAATCTTAGATACTGGGAGGGAGTGGCATGAGATGGGCTTCTCAATAAGAAATCTTGTGACATACCTTAAATAAGGGTACCTCCCCCAAAAAGTTTGCACTATCTGTAGCTTAGTCCAACTCTAAATACAAACTTACTCATGGTCCCATGCTATGAACATACTTACACATAAAAAGATATTTCACAATGCTGCTTGCTGCTTTGGGGGAGTGCATATTTACCGACAGCACATGATTCTCCAAAAATTAAGAAATTAACATAAAAAGATAAAGAGAAGGGTGTCAAACGCCTGAGGGCCAGATATTGTGAGCCTCTCGTTCCTCAATATTTTCTTAATGCTCTTTTCATGCCAGACTTCAAAATGAATCATCCAAGAAAACTAAATAGACCCTTATAATCAAATAGATTTTTCAACCAAAGTCAACAAAAGCATGTCTTTCCTGCATATTTCATGTATCCCCAAAACAGGAAATGAATGAAATTCCTCTAAAAGTTAGACTATTATCTGAACATGTCCCCTCAACCTTTTCCATTTAGAAGTTTGAGTTCACTCTTTGAATACGAACTTACAGTAATATGTTCAAACTGATTTTGCTCACTCTAGTGGCTGGCTTTTCTGAGAAACATCTTCTATTGGCTTGTTTTCTATGTTGAGAGATGTGGCAAATTTCAGGAAGCCTATATTATAAAAATTTAAATGGAAATGAAATGAAAAAACAAATCAGTGCTTCAAATGGTTGGTCTGCTATTATGTGACTATTCAAGTCAATCAAGTTGATTGAGGGGTTGATAAAGACGAAAGCATCAGTAAAGTCCATCTTCTGTTTTCACAAACATTCAACATTCTCATTTATAAACAAGGAAGAACATGATTAGTACTCTACATAAAAATTAGAGAAACAACACAGACATGTCATGAACGAAAGACATTAAAGAAATTTTCTTTTGTTAGCAATTGGTGGCAGTAGGGGGAGGAGTGGATGAGGGAGACATGAGTCAAGAAGAATATTAAACCGGGGTCAACCAATTAACCAGTTAACTGGGCTTACAATCTGATGACCTGGGCAAGTCAAAGAGGATATTTATTTTCTTTCTTTTTTATTTCAAAATAATAAGGGTATACAAATTTTAGGTTACATGGGTCACTTTTGTAAAGCTTGAGTCCCAGCTAGAGATGTGCCCATCACCTAAAGAGTGTTCATTGTACCCATTCGGTAGGTTTTTGCCCCTCCTCTCCTATCCCCTGCCCTCTGCTTGATTTTCGTTGAGTTTTACTTCCCTCTGTGCACATGTGTGCTCATCAGTTAGTTACAATTTAATAGTGAGTAGTACATGTGGTGCTTGTTTTTCCATTCTTTAGATACTTCACTTAGAAGAATGATCTCCAGTTCCATCCAAATTGTTGTAAAAGGCATTGATTCATCCTTTTTTAAAGTAGTAAAAGAAGAAAACACAGAAGACCCAAAAGATCATATGTCCTTAAATATTTTAATTTTTAAGGAGATTAAACCAGTTTTTGAATCAATATTCTACATATCCTAAACGTGCCATTGTTTTGAAGAATATAACAGAGTTTACCCAAGATATATATTGTCTTACTCTCTGGAAGTGAGTCTACCTCAAGATTCCCTTCCTTTTCCCCTTTTCCCATTTGGGGCCCTCACAGTCAGCCCCAAACTATTGAGACCTTATCTGTAACAAGAGTTCACATACTGGCAGTGACTTGTTCTGCAGCTCATTTTTTTTTTTATTCCTGACAGGTAGTGTATTGGAAAGACCCTTGGACTTGGAGTAAGCAGTCCTGAGTGTCATATCCACTATGCCACCTATCAGTTGTTTGACTTTGGGCAAATCACTGAACTTCACATAAACTTCATCTTTCTTAAAGTGTTTAATGAGAATAACACTTTGTATATTGTCTTATTCAAAAAATAATTATTTTAGGGCCTACTAAAAGCAGACATGGCTTTAGAGGCTAGAGACACTCCTCTAAACTAGATCCTGTCTCTGCCTTTGAGAGGTTTATGGTTTAAGAGAGGAGACAAGCATTTGAATTGGCAAGTAAAATGCAGGGCAGTAAGTGCCAGGCAGGGGGAGGCCCCAGTGCCCTTCCTGAAAAATAAACATTTCTCAGAATTACCGATAAAATATATCCCTGGTACTTAAACTTGTAAGAAAACAGATAGAAACATGATGAGTCAGCTATCACAAAATCAAAATATATGCAAAGCCAAAAAGCAAAATGGAAATTCTTTGTTTATAGAAGGGTATCCAGTAGATGCATGGCTGCATTTCAGGGGATCAATAAAAATGTGTACAAAATTTTGTGGGTGTGTTCCATTTTAGAGATAAGGTCCTTAATTCTCATAAGATTACCAAAAAGTCGAATGACCCCAAAATGCCAGTAATCCATGTTTTCTAAGGTAGATACACTTTGGGGAAGTTGTAAGAGAAATACTCGGGTGGAAGTATGTGTGTCTTCTGTCACCAATTTACATGCTACAGAAATTGCTAACATTTTTGTATTTACAATTCTAAGACTTCACATCTGGTAAATGTCTACGTTGTATGGAGTTGCTGAAAATGTCCTTTGAGATTTAGAAGTAAACTAATACGTAGCTCCCTTCCAAAACAAACAAAAAGCTTAGCCTTTATCATCACTATTTCAATGAGGAAGAAAACTAAAGTCTTATAAATTACTTAATTAAATTAATACTTTACATCATAATGTAGCCACGTACAGAGATGTCCAATAAGTTTTTATCTTAAAAGGACATGTACAAAGAAAAGATAGCTTGACGTTTTTCTGTAACTGATTCAGTGTTGTTCTCAAGCCATACACTGCTAGATATCAAGAGGAAAAAAACATTAAATTTTCCAAGTAAAAGTATTAAGTTTCTTACAGCCTAAAAGAGTAGTTACACATGGTTTGCATCTTTTAGAGGGAAGAGTAAAATATGTAGAAGTAAAAGTGGCATGATACCTGTATTTGCTTTAAAATATCTTTGAAAGGATTGGAAGGGGGAGGGTAAGGAAGGAGAGAACAGGGCAGAGGGGAAGGCATGGAAGAAATAGAAGAAATAGAAATTTTTAAAAAGAGCTTTTTTGCAACAGGTTTGTTGCCAAAACACGGGTGTTGTGAAAACCACCACTAAATCAAAGCCAAAATGAGAAAGGAAAAGATTCATACCAACATTGTTGTCACTGGACACACAGATTCAGGCAAGTCCACCACTATTGGTCATCTGATCTATGAATGTGGTGGGAATGATAAAAGAACCATCAAAAAATTTGAGAGGCTGCTGAGTGGGAAAAGGGGTGCTAGATAAACTGAAAACTGAGTGTGAGAATGGTATCACCATTGATATCTCCCTGTGGGAATTTGAGACTGCAAGTACTACGTGACTATCATTCATGACTCACGACATAGAGACTTCATCAAAAACCTGATTACAAGTGCATCTCAGGCGGACTGGACTGTCCTCACTGTTGCTGCCAGGGTTGGTGAATTTGAAGCTGGTATCTCCGAGAATGGGCAGGCCTGTGAGCATGCCCTTCTGGCTTACACCCCAGGTGTGAAACAACCAATTGTTGGTGTTAACAAAATGGATTCCCCCTGAGACACCCTAGAGCCAGAAGAGACATAGGAAGTCATTAAGGAAGTTAACACCCACATTTAGAAAATTGGCTACAGCTCCATTGGAGCAGCATTTGTGCCAATTTCTGGTTGGAATTGTAATATGCTAGAGCCTTGTGCTCACAAGCCTTAGTTCAATGGATGAAAAGTCACCTGTAAAGATAGCCATGCCAGTGGAACCTTGCTGCTTGGCACTTTGGATTGCATCCTGCCACCAACCTGTCCAACCAAGCCCTTGTGTCTGCCCTTCCAGGATGTCTCCAAAATTGGTGGTATTAGTCCTGTCCCTGTAGGCCAAGTGGAGACTGGAGTTCTCAAACCCAGCACATAGCCCCTTTTGCTCCAGTCAGTGACAAGTGAAGTAAAGTCTGTTGAAAGGCATCACGAAGCTTTGAGCAAAGCTCTTCCTGGGGACAATGTGAGCCCCAATGTCAAGAACGTGTCTGTCAAAGATGTTCATCATGGCAACATTGCTGGTGACAGGAAAAGCGACCCACTAATGGGAGCAGCTGGCTTCACTGCGCAGGTAATTATCCATCACCACCCAGGCCAAATCAGTGCTGGCTATGCCCCTATACTGGATTGTCATACAGCTCCCATTGTTTGCAAGTTAGATGAGCTGAAAGAGAAGATTGATCACTGCTCTATTAAGAAGGTGGAAGATGGCCCTACATTTTTCAAATTGGGTTATGCTGCCATCACTGATATGGTTTCTGGCAAACCCATGTGTTGAGAGCTTCTCTGACTATCCTCTTCTGGGTCATTTTGCTGCATGATCAGTTGTTTGTGATCAGCTTCAAATCAATTGCTCTGAGTGTCATCAAAGCAGTGGACAAGAGGCTGCTGGAACTGACAAGGCCATCAAGTCTGCCCAGAAAGTTCTGAAAGCTGAATGAATACTGTCCCTAATAACTGCCACCCAGACTTAATCAGTAGTGGACTCAGAACTGTTGGTCTCAATTGGCCATTTAAGTTTAATAGTAAAATACTAGTTAATGATTACCAGTAAAAACCTTCAGTAGGAAAGGAGAATGTTTTGTGGACCATTTGTTTTGTGTGTGCGTGTGTATGTGTGTGTGAGTGATGTATGTGTGGAAGTTTTAAGTTATGAGTTTTTAAAATCAGTACTATTTAATGGAAACAACTTGGCCAAAAATCCATCACAGAATTTTGAGACCTATTAAAACAAAGTTTAATGAGGAAAAAAAAGAAATAGAAAAAGATAAAAAGAAAAAAAGGTAGGTGACAGGTGCATGACAGGGTCTTGATAATTCTAGAATCAGGATATATGTTGACTCATTATATTATTTTCTTTCATTTTTTAATGTTTGAAACCCTCATTAAATAATTTTCCTTAAAAGATTCTGAGTATAAAATAATTTATGTGAGGTACATTTGAGGTGCTCAGTCTTTCAGAGTTGGTTCCCCCATGACATCTGGGCATGTGAAGGAGTTTATGGGAAATCTTTGTGCTGAGGGATCAGGAGTTTTCACTCCACACCCTCAGGTCTGTGTGCTATCTTCTGGATTTTGCTTGTATCCACAGCAAGGTGGCTCACCTGGTCACATCTCAGATGACTTGTACTGGTGTCTGCTGAGTTGTCACTCATTTGTCTGGCCAGTTGGGCTGTCATGGTGGCACCTGCTGGTGTTCTACACCATTTGCCACCAGTAGAAAAATCCCGTTCTCTTCATTCTGACCTTATTATGTCTGAACCAGATCACCTGTCTTCTCAGCATCTCTACACCATCTCTACACCACCACATCCAACACACTCTCTCCTTCTCTCTCTCTCTCTCTCTCTGTCTCTGTCTCTCTCTCTCTCTCTCTCTCTCTCTCACACACACACACACACACAAGTCAGGGAGCGGGGAAGCAGAGGGAATCTCTGAATCCCTTGTGTGCCAGTATTGGCCATGGGGAACCAGGCGTCTTTACCTCAAGTTCATAAATCTAGAAAATTCCTGCTGCTGATATTGCATTATTGCTCAAAATCAGGATGTGTTACTCAAGCAGATGTGTAGGTTACTCTTGAGGTTCTGCCTGAGAAAGCAGGCCACCAGTCCCAACAGCTTCAGATTTCCCCATATTCTATGGCAGCCACCCTCCCCAGGCCCACTGCCACAATATTCAACCCCAAGAAAGGCACAAGCAAAGACACCCTTCACTCCACTTCAAATCATTTGTTTGAAAAGCTATATTGTATTATTTAAATTAGCTTCTAAATATGGAAATTTGGAGAACCCAAACATTGCCCCTCCCATCCCTGGTCCAAGTACATGACATTGGGTAGGTCAGGACCTCAGTGAAAAGACAACCACATAATTGTTATCTTCCAGTTCCAAGTTCATCTTTCTTTCTACAGCGTCTCCTGCCTTCTTAATTATGTCTTTACTAGTTCATCAATCATACTACAATCCATATTTAATTAACAATGGAGTTGAATGCTATTCACAGAATGTTTTCTGTGTCATAGACACATTAATCTAAGTTCAGTAACCCTAGTACTGGAAACAGGGGTAGAATAGATATATTAAATCAGAAATGAGATACACCAAGAGAAAATAGAAACTTATCCACTGTAAAAGAATATGATGATGCCTCCACTCTGAAGCAAAAGTGATTACTAGAAGGAACTTTTTATTTTGCATTCAAGCAGGGAACAAACATATTTAAGTTCTAAACAGGAGAAATCACTAAGGACCTTTTATACTTCTAATCTTTTTGTAGGTACATAGTCATATAAATTACAAATAAATATATATTGCTGAATTATTTTTCTTTTAATTCATGGTGGATTATCTTTGGCTATATTAAATTTTCTTGAAAAACTTTGCAAATAACACTAGATCTAAAAAAGGAATCCAACTTCAATTTATTATCTTTGTATATTTTCTCAAATGAGCAATTTTTTCCCTCAATGTGTCCAAATATATAGTTTAAGAGCTTCAGAACTAAACAATTTTAGCTGTATTAAAAATTCTATAATTAGTGAATTTGGATCATGTAACTTCTGTTTCATCCTTGGAAATGATGTACTTTCCACTAAGTGAGAATCAAAGAAGGCCCACCCATTGTGGTGGTGTTGGTTTTTGTCTTTATTTTTTTTAACCTCAATTTTATTTGAATGTATCCACATATCAGAGCTTTGACAATTTTCATTTCCTGTGAGCTCCACCTTCCAAGGGCTTTCTGAAACTACTCCAAGATCTGTCTTCAAGATACACTCAGGAATCTACTAGTTCAATATTTCATAGCCCACCATTGAATTCCTGAAGATCATAATATAGTATCTTTAACTTCCTGGGATTTTCCACATCCAACTTGTACTCTGATTGTCTTGAAAATATGTTAATAGGAATTTTTTATTTTTAAATCTATTAAACATTCAGATGGGTCTGCATTCAGGATCTATACCAATCCTTCCTTAATTGCTGGTCAAAGAATATAATCTTTCTTGGGTCTGTAACTCTCTACTGCTTGTCCTATAGTCTTTTGCACCTCAGGAAAAGGCAATTTTGTTCTTCCAATAGCTCAGGCTGAAAACCTTGGAGACAGCCTCAACTCTTCTCTTTTGTGGACACTTCACAACTAGTCCATCAGTTTTAGTCTTAACCACTTCGGTACGGCGCTCACCGGCCGTGAAACCTTGCCCACAGCCGGCATTCATAGTCCGCTCGATAGTTTGTGCTGTGCATTGATGACGAATCCGTTTTGCTCTTGTGTGATGAGGAAAGCTTTAAAGCACTGAAAGCTTGTTTTACTTTACAGGCAGCTTTACTTGTAATGTAAATCAGAATAGGTACCATATACATATATGTTTTCATTATGTTATTTTTAAATGTTCACAATTTTATTTTGATAAATGAAAAATTAGAAAAATCATATCACAACTGTCAGCTAAAGTCGTTGTGCGTGTTCATCTGTGGCTATCGACCATAGTCGACGCTGGTACCGAAGTGGTTAAATATACCTCAAATCTAATCACTGTTCACTACCTTCACCACTCCCATCTGGGCCAATGTTGGTCAGCAACATTGTCATGTAGATTGTTTCCTACTAGGTCTCCACACTTCCATCTCTAACAATAACCCCACCAGCCTCAACACACATACAGTAAATTATTTATACCATAGTCAAAATGATACAATCTAAATATCTTATTTACATAACAAACACTTCCATGGGCATTCAGTATGTGCCAGGAACCACTCAAAACTCTTTGTAAATATCAATTCTTTTGACCTTTACTCTAATCCCATGTCTTAATAGCATGTGCCATGATCATCCTATTTTACAAGAAAGATAACAGAAGCACAGAGAAAAAATAAGAATTTGTCCAAAGTCACTCAGCTAACAGGTCAGGGAGCCAGGACTCAACCCAGCCTGATCTCCTGTGTCTATTTGCCAAGATCATGTCATTCCCCTGCCTGAGAACACCCGTTATCTTCAAGCCAAAGTCCTAACTATAGCTTACTATGCCCTACATATCACTGATCTACCTTAGATGACCCAAGCAATCTCAGAGTCCTTGATCTCTTCCTCTGCCTAGAACACCCATCTTCCATGTGTACATTTTCCTTGTTCTCTTTCTTCCTTCAGATTCCTGAGCAAATATCAGTGAGGCCTTCCCTAATTCACACCCAGGCATTGCCTATCTTCTCTGCTCTACGTTATTTGTCTCCAGAGCACTTATCACTGCCTAAATATATGCATTTGTTGGTTTGCTTTCCTCTGTCTCTTCCCATTTAAGATGTAGGCTCTATGAGGCCAGGGCCTTGTCCTTTGTTCCCTGTTGTATCTCCAGGGCCTAGAATGTAGCTGGCACTCAATTACTGTCTATTGCACCACTGAATATGATTGTATGAATAGTAATGATCGATGGAAAGAAGACGAACACGTAAGTGAAAGAGGAAGTAGGCAATTTTGACTTTACTCTTTCTGTCCTCCCGTTTTGACCCCAGGACTATTTAATATGACATTTTGATCCTGCTGTTTGATTTCTGCTTCAACCATACAAAGTGATTCCAAGTCCATAGAAAATTAGATTTGTAATACCATAAGCCAATCTTGGACATAGAATAATTCTAATATATTTGTAGGGGATTGTTCAGCGTTTTCTTATAGTTTTGATAAAGTTTAAATGTAACATTTTAAATCATTTATAATTAATATTATAAGTAGAAATAATCAATGCAAATATTCTATTCATGGTAGAATTTTTTATAGATTAAAAGTTGACTAAAATCTATATCTTATCAACAAAACTGATACCCACATGAACAGAGCAAGTAATAATTATATTTTATATAAGTAATCAATAAAAATAATATTGTTGACAATAGTTAAACCTGAGCATTATATTCACTTAAAAATACTTATATAGCTTTTATAGTACCAGGCACTGTTCTAAGAGATTTAAATAAATGGTAACTCCTTAACTCTCATAAAACATCCTGAGTTACATGCTAATATCATCCTTTTTTGTAAATGAAAGCACTGAAGCACAGAGAAATTAAGTTACTGGCCCCAAGTGGCACAGTAAGCAGTGGTGAAACCAGGATTTGAACCCCTCAGTCTGGTCCTACAGTCTGTTCTATGCTCTACCCTCTTCCTAATAATCCTTCATTACTGATTAGAAAATTAGTGATTTATATTTTCTTATCAGAATTTAGATCTGCAAAATTTGACACAAGCAAATTGAGCTTGTTAGAAATAACAGTCACAAAAGAAAATCATGACTGCAAAAGCTAAAATCAGTACAGTTTGATATGAACTATGATTTAGTAATTTCCAGCCATTTGTACAAAAAAAGTTGATTACAGTGAAAACAACTTCTGAAAAATAAAATGAAAATGAAAAAAAATTTTTTTTTTTTTTTTTTTTTTTTAGAGACGGGGTCTCGCTCTTGGTCAGGCTGGTTTCGAACTCCTGACCTTGAGCTATCCACCCGCCTCGGCCTCCCAGAGTGCTAGGATTACAGGTGTGAGCCACCGCGCCCGGCCAAAATGAAAAAAATTTTAAGTGACAACAGGATGAACTAGGTTTCATGGCATTTTCTCTTCTGTAACAGCCAGGATGGACTAAGTAAGGCTATGGCAGTAGATGACAACCGCATTTCAGTCATTTCGATGTTGAAAAGTCTGTTCTTCATTTATGCTACATGTCTATCACATGTTGGCAGGGGGTTCTGTACTTACTTCCCTTTCTTGGGTTTTTCACCATTTGGAGTGTCATTGTTTGAGGTGACAAGCATCATTTCTCATATTTCATTGGCCACTGCAAGTCACATGGCCATGCCTACTTTCAGGCAGATTGGGAAGTACCATCCTCCTATATGCTCAGAAATAAAGGGGAACAGCTTACTAGTAAGCAGTTAATTCAATTGAAATTTATCAGCATGTTAAATATATCAGCTCCCAGATAAATATAAAAATCAGTGCTCAGATTACAAGGAAGATGGCGCAACAGGAAATGTCTGTGGAGTAACCAACCAACATCTTCTGCCACCATGAATACTGGCAATAAGGATAAACATAATAACAAAGTCAACATTCATTCATTAAGAACTCACAAAATGCCAGGCACTGTGCTTCTTATGTGTTTTCTAATTTAATCCCCAAATCCTACAAAGGTAAACACTTTATTGCTTATTTTACAGAAAAGAAAACTGAAGAATAGAAAATAAAATACCTCTTGGATCTTAGATCCAGTAAATGTAGCAGCTGGGAAAAGAACCTAAGCAAGTCTGATCAATACCCTCTAAGGACTGCTCCCCTAGTGTGCTTTGCTTCTGAACTGCACAGTATTCACCAGTGGATCTCGAGTACAAAATAGAATTTGACCCTGGTGGTTTAGCTATAACTGGAAAATACAACTTCCACAACATTTTCTCATAAAGTTCTTTGCCAAGATCATCAAGAACAGCATGTGCTCTTCCAGATTGCAGTGATAAGAAGGTTAATGTTGCTGAGAGCTGCAAGTCCTGACGAAGCTATACACATCTCCAGGAGAGAAACATTTCTTCCAGCCTCCACTGAAGCCTGGGCATTGGCTTCTTAGGGAGGAGCTGGCTTAGACTGATGGGAAACCACATCCACATGCAGCTGGAAGAGCCATCAGCAGGAAATGGTCAGTAGATTGTCCTAAATCCCCTGAGCTTGCAGAGGGGCACTGCTGCCAGTCTGTATGGACAAAGCCATGCTGTCTACTCACTGGAAGGCAAAAGATCCCTTCCACTCTAAAGTGGGAGTGATTGAAGAAAACGGGAGTCCCTACCTAAATAAGCTGTATTCAAATAACTCCCTCACACCCAGAAATTTACACCAATCATACCAAAATAAGTCATACCAAAATAAGTACAACTATTAGTGTCTGGTGTCTGCTGAGCTGTAAATCTCTTCAACACATATTGTTGTCATGGACTGGCAGATACTGATGATAATGCCCTTGAGCCATTGACCCCAAAACACACACACACACACACACACACACACACATACCCAATGTCTTTCTTGTCTTGCCCCAGTTTCCTTCAAGTCAATTGGACCTCTCTCAACACTTGCACCCTCTTGGATCCTCTCTTTCATCTCTGGGTTAAAAAAGACTCTGTGAGGAGGTCCTGGGGCTGTCAGTCTAGGCTCTTCATCTTTCCACAGCTGGCCTGCTATTCCAACCATGGAGCATCAGCAAGCTTCTAGTACCCCCCACACCCCCGGCTATATGCTGGAACCCTAGGATCCAACGCAGCAATTCTTTTCTGTTTGGGAGGTAGGAAGAAGGGGAAGGACTGGGTGGAATTTGGGTCTCTCCCATTAACTCTTACATCACCATACATTCTGTTGATTTTGGCATAATCTCCATGCCTTGTTAACTTCAAGACTTTGTATTCTGATATCTAAAGCCAAGCTTTTGAACTTTTAAAACACGTTATCTTTCATAAGCAGCTGGCTTGCAAAACTTTTATCTTTGCTATGGGTTTAAAAATTCATTCATCAATGTAACTGATGCCCCCTTTCTAAGCTGTACCTGTCCTCCCTCTGAAAGCAATGTGTGCAAAGAAAATCATACAGTGGAGAAAAGGGAACGGATTCAAACCTGCCCAGTGGAGGAACAGGAAAGTGAGGTCAAGAATTCTGACTAATGTATCTCAAACTATTATTTGTTAGATCTTGTTTCTGAAATGCTGAGTATTTCCTTCTATTTTGAGGTTACTCTAATAATTGTAATAGCTAAATTTATGTTGCATTTATGATGTGTCAGCACCTTACATGACTTTATCCTTCAATCCTCAGAGCAACACTAGGAGTTGGAGCTTTTATCTTCTTTCACAGATAAGAAAAGGGAGTGATAGAGACATTTATTAACTTGATCAAGTTCACAAAGGTAGAAGGAGGTGGAACCAGGCACTAGGTTACTCCATGGGTGTACAAAAATTAATGATACAAGGATGAATAATACAGAGATGAATGTGTCGACTGGCGTAGACCTCAAACATTTAGATGAATCCTGACAGCCCATTGGCAGGGACTGTTGTTGAGGTTTATATACATAGGAGGGGCATTTGACTAATGATTATGGACGACTTTACGTAAATAGATTCATGAAGGGTAAATAGAAAAGTTAGACAAGAGAAAATAATGGGAGAGAAAGAAAAAGAAAGGTATTTCAGGTCCAAGAAATATCATGAACAAAGCACAAAGACAAGCTATAATAGAACGTTTTGCTCCGTTTTAGACCATTTCTCCAGTTACCTACAAGTGACCCAAGACTTAGTACCTTATAACAGCAGTTATTTCGCTCATGAACCTGCAATTTGGACAGGATGTGGTGAGAATAGCTCATTTGCCTATGCTCTTCCTGGCATCATTTGGGATAGCTCAAAGGTTGGGGACTAGATTTAGCTGAAATCTCATTTACATGTGAGTTGCTATTGGCAGTTGGCTGAGACCTAAGCTGGGTAGTGGGCTAATAAATCTACCCCTGTGTGGTCTATGTGGCTTAGGCTTTCTCACAACATGGTGGCTGGGTTGCAAAAGTGACCATCCCGAGAGAGAGAAAACCAGGTGGAAGCCATGACACTTTTTAAAAATGTTTTAAATTTTTTATTGATACATAACATTTGTACATATTTATGGGGTACATATGATATTTTGTTACATGCATAGACTGTGCAATGATCAAGTTAGGTCATTTAGGATATCCTTCAGCACAAACACTTATTTCTATGTGTTTAGAACATTTCAAATCCTCATTTCTAGCTATTTAGAAATGTACAGTGCATTCATAGTACATTTTCAACCTAGCCTTGTAAATCATGCAGTGTCACTTCCACCATATTCAACTTGTTGAGAGAGCCACAAAATGCCACCCAATTTTGAGGAGAGGAGGAAAGACTTCAACCCTTGAAGGGGTATGATAGTGCTTTGGAAAAGCATGTGGATCTGGAAACATGGCTGTGGTCATTTGTTTAAATATACAACATAACATAATTCTAAATGTGAAACAACAATATAAAATGCAAATAGAGCAATATCCATAACTATGCTGTGTCTTTCCAGATCCAATCACACTGTTAGTTGCTTGAGATCAATGACTGACTCATTGCTTATGAGAAGGGAGTTACCAGTAAAAAAAAAAAAAAAAAAAAAAGAATTTAAGTCATTTGCGAGACATCAATATGAGTTATGCATACAGCAGGCTTGGCACAGGGAATTCTGTTGTTGCTGCACAAAATGCTTGTGTTATCCTGGCCACCTGGCAAATAACGTATTTATGAACTGATCGAAGATTGTGTCCAAAGGCTTGAATTCGATTCTTGGGGTTGAAAGACCATTTCAAGCTATTTGTCCCAGGCTACCATAGGGAGGTCTTTTTCTAAAGGCAGTGCTGATAAGTCTTGACCAAGAATCTCTACTAATTCTGCAGAGCCATTTCAAGAAAGGTCCTTATTGTTTCCGAAAATGTCCTCAGAATGGCTTGAATCTTTCAGCTTCATCTCACTTACTGGGTATCACAAGCGGAGCTCCATGCCATTTAATTGTAACAGACTGTAAGATGCTGTTGCTTCTACATCCTGCAAGGTCCATAAGGCAAGTAGCTCAGTACCACACGCCATGTTAATGAACTGTAAAGTTGCTTTTCTCAGGCAACTTGGAGTAACACTAAAATGATCAGAACCTTCTCATCTAGAGTCATTTAACTCTGAATCTTCAGCTTTTTAACCACCCCTTCTCTCCTTCCCGGGGTCATTACAGACACAAAGTAGAGAAGCAGTGATTCTTTTCTGTCTCTCATAGTGATGAGAATAGACATAATGGAGAGCAAATGTGGACATGGACCCTCTTACCACAGAATTCACATTCTGAAAGGACTAACCTCTACAGGTTAATCAAAAAATGAGATAGATTTTTCCATCTGTTTAAATCATCCGCAATTTCTTTTTTTAGTGTTTCATA
>VBSM01002217.1:29270281-29280623 GCA_008086735.1 Cheirogaleus medius | reverse complement strand
CGCCCTCACCTTGGGATCTAGTGGTGGAAGAGGGATGCACAAATGAAGATCCCCCTACCCGCCAGCATCACGCAGAGATGCATGCCAAAGGGTCAGACACACAAACTCTGGGGCAGCTCCAGAGCCAGTCTTGGGTGGAGAGGGAACACACGTGGACTGATCAGTGCTGTGGAGTTTCAGGGAGAAAATAGGGAGGGCGCCCACCCACCCTGCAGAGAAACCGAGCTGGTGGACAAGCAAGGAAAAAGCCTACCTGGGACCTTAGCAATCTCATGATTAGGCCCCTCCCCTCAGAAGCAGCTCTCGGAGCTTGGAGAGATTGCCCTGAACTCCGTGTCTATGGCTCCCCCTAGCGGCTGGATAAGCAACCTCTGAGCCTCACTGAGGCTTAGCAAAGCCCCTCAGGCTCTCTCGCATTCCAGCCGCGATCTGTCTTGCTCCTACCCACATCTCAGGGGGAGTAGGGACCAAGCAACCCCCTGGGAGCTACAGGGTCCCTCCAAAAGTTTGGGACATTCGTGCACCCCACCTGGGGGACCAGAGCTTACTACAGGCACAAAAAATTACCTTGACAGCCGGCACCTCCACACCAACTACAATAAACGACAGGAGGAACAACCCCACAGCTAAACATAGTCAGTAGCATTCCATGGAGTACTACTCAGCCATTAAAAAAATGGTGAACTAATACCTTTTGTAACAACCTGGACGGAACTGGAGACCATCCTTCTAAGTGAAGTATCGCAAAATGGAAAAACAAACACCACGTGTACGAACCACTAACTTGAAACTAATTCAACACTTATGTGCACATATGGAAGTAAAACTTAATGGAAATCAAGTAGGTGGGAGAGGCCAGAAGGGGATGGGTAAATTCACACCTAATGGGTACAATACACACTATCTGGGTGATAGACACACTTATAACTTTGATTCAAACTGTACGAAAGCAATTCATGTAATCAAAACGTTTGTACCCCCATAATATTCTGAAATAAAGTAAAATAAAATAAAATAATAACTGCGTACTTTTATTGAAATGGTAGTAGCTCTTAAGTGTTCTCACCACACACACACAAAGGTAACTATGTGAAGTGATGGATGTGCCAACTAACTTAATTGTGGTAATCATTTCATAATGTATATGTATATCAAATCATCTTGTTGTATACCTTAAATACATAAAATTCAATTTGTCAATGATACCTCAATAAAGCTGGAAATAATTAATTAATTAAAATTATAATAAACTAGAAATTCAGCTCCCTTACCAGACACATTGCAAGTGCTTAATAACCACACATGCCTAGTGCCTATGATACTGAACAGTGCAGAAAAATCTCCATTGTTGCAGAAAGTTCTATCAGACAAAACTACTCTAGAATGAACACTCTTAGCCACTGTGTTATAGCATTTCCCTTGTGCTTTTATATAACACCATCAGATTATTAAAGCAAATTCAATTATTCCATCTGTGAAGATGACCATTGCAAGTATACCTCTATGCTGGAAATTTTACTCATTATCAGTGTCACATTTCTATTTGTATTCCATATATTTTTACTTGGACACTAATATCAAGCCAAATTTGCATATTTAAATCATATATCACCTTTTCCCCAAAACCAATTCCCTCTCCTGACTTCCTCATCTCTATATTTGCTAATTTTTTATTCCTAGTGTCTAAAATTTAATCATTGAATTGTTATCTTTTATTTCTTCCTTGTCCTCTGAATCTACATCCTGTCTACCTTCCCTTTAAAATTTCTCTCAAATATGTCTTACTACTATCAAATTGGACCATAATGAGTTTACCTGAATCTTATCTTTCCCCAAGTCCTTCCAGTATATCCATGACATCAGGTTAATTGTACCAAATACCAATGGTTCTGTCTCTCTTATTCTCAGAAAATTATAATATGTGTCCTAAAAACTTGCTTGAATGCCTTCTACAATCTTATCTACCTTATCTGTCTCTCTGTTTCTGCATAAAGAGCTCATTCTAACCAGACTGATCTCATTCCTCTATTGTGAGATAATTCACTTTGCATTCCTGAAATTATGTCCTTGTTCATCCTCCACATCTCAACCTTAACCATCCTCCAGGGACTAACCTCAGGGCTATCCTTAACTGTGCGTAAAACCATTTTAGTTCATAATGTTCTTGCTCAGTCTTCTCAGATGCTAGAATAGTCACTCTTTGTACTATTCATCATATAACTTCCTGTTATGTCAGGTATATTAGTTTTCTGCAGAAAAACAGAATCTGTAGATGGGGTATATGTGTGTCTGTGTGTTGTGTGTGTGTGTGTGTATGTAAAGGGGGGGCGGGTTTTAAAGAATTGGCTCCCAGAAATGAAGTGGCTGGCAAGTCCAAAATCCACAAGTCAGGTTAGAAGGCTGGAAATTCTGCCAAGACATTGATGTCTTGAATGTCTTGAATCTGAAAGCAGTCTCCCTTCCTCTTCAAGAGACCTAAGTCTTTTCTGTTAATGCTTTCAACTGATTGGATGAGGCCCACTCAAAATAACATTTGAGGAATTACAGTAAGTCAAAGCAAAATATTAAAGGATATGAAAACGATTAAAGCTTGTCAATAATATAAAAGACTCCTCTATCTTAGAAAAAATAGTTGTAATAAAAATGGAAACAAAAAAAATATATTGTGCGTTTGGAATTTTTCCACAGTAACAATGATCTTCCAACTACTAGGTTGGTCATTTTGGAGCATCCATAAAATTCATATCTGCCTTCATAGATCAAAGATCCCATCCTTTCCATCCAACTAGTCTATTTTAGCTACCCATTGATTATTCTGACCAAGAATATTTGAAAATGAAGTACAACTCAGAAGGTTTCTTTTCACAGAGGTATTTTGTCCTATGATTTCCATCTTAGTATACCAAGCTAGAAATATTTTTTAAAGCAAGAGTCCATGTAAACAAAATATTTCTTCCTACTTTTATATTCCTGTGTATGTTCTATAGTACTTACCGTGATATCTTCCGCATAGTTGTCAATAAAAAGAACTTGCTGACTGATAGATTTGCCTTAGGCCAACTGACGTATTTATTCATAGGATAAATATGGGGCAAGACCTAGGAATCTGGTATTCTTTAACACGTACTCCAGATGATTCTGATGCCAGAATCATCATTTGACCATACTTTAAAACCATGCTATAAATAGTATGTTCTTATAAACATATAAGAACAATATGTTCATCATTAGGCTGTATTTTGAACTTTCTTTGTAGAATATTGGATTTAAGAAGATAAAAATTCCTGTAGATAAGCAGTGCTTTCTGTTTGCCAGGGCTTTGTGTTAGATACTGCAGAGTTATGCTTCTCAAAATTTATATGAATACAAACTGCTTCAGAATCTTGTTAAAATGCAGATTCTATTCAGTAGTTTTAGGGTGAGACACAAAAGTCTGCATTTCTATAATGTATTTTAAAACATAATCCAATTATATGCTATCTACAAGAGAGTCACTTTAGATCTAAAAATGCACAGATTGAAAGTAAAATTATGGAAGGAGACATTCCATGCAAATAGTAACCAAAGGAGAGCTCAGATGGTTATAGTAACATCAGACCAGTCAGACCTCAAGTGAAAAACTTTTACAAGAGACAATGAAGAACATTATATACTTGTAAAACAGTAAATTCACCAAGAAACTATTAAAAACTACAAACATATACTTGTATGCACAAAACATTATAGCTACTAAATAAATATTGACAGAATTGAAAGGAGAAATAGAAATTTCTATAATGATAGTTGGAGACTTCAATATTCCACTTCCAATAATGAATAGAACAGTCAGACAGAATATCAATAAGGCACTAGGACTCGAGCAATACTATAGACCAACTGGACCTAACAGACATACACAAAACTCTACATCCAGCAAGAGCAGAATACACATTTCTCTCAAGTTCACATGAAATATTCTCTGAGATAAACTATATGGTAGACCACAAAACAAATCTTAATAAACTTTGAAGATTGAAATAATACAAAGTAATTTATATAGTCACAATGGAATAAAACTAGAAATCATTAAAAAGAAAAACAGGCAAATTCAAATATGCGGCTCACACCTGTAGTCCCAGCTACTAGGAGGCTCTGGCAGGAGGATCATTTGAGCCCAAGAGTTTGAGGTTGCTGTGAGCTAGGCTGATGCCATGACACTCTAGCCCAGGCAATAGAGCAAGACTCTGTCTCAGAAAAAAAAAACTGGATATCTACATCCAAAAGAATGAAGTTGAACCTCTACCTTACACCATACAAAAAGTAACTCAAAATTAGTCAAAGACCTACTCATAAGTGTGAAAATCATCAAACTCTTAGAAAAACACATAGGGGGAAAGCTTCATGACATTGGATTTGGCAATGATTTCTTAGATTTGACACCAAAAGCACAGGCAACAAAAGAAAAAGTAGGTAATTTTTTCCCTCAAAATTAAAAACTTTTGTGCATCTAAGGACACTGTCAAGAGAGTGGAAAGACAAGCCACAAAATGAAAGAAAGAAAATATTTGCAAATCATATTTTTGATAAGAGATTAATATCCAGACTGTATAAAGAACTTTACAATTCACTACAAAATAAAAAATTTTTTTTAAATGAGCAATGGATTTAAATGGACATTTCTCCAAAGACGATACACAAATGGCCAGTAAGCACATGAAAGATGCTCAACATCACTAGTTATTAGGGAAATGCAAATCATAACTGCAATGAGATATTTCACAGTCAATAGGATTTCTATTATCAATTAACCAGAAAATAATAAGTGTTAGCAAGAATTGAAAACCTTGTACACTGCTGGTGGGAATGTAAAATAGTGTAGCTGCTGTGAAAAATAGTATGGAGATTCTTTAAAAGGTTAAACATAGGGGCCAGGTATGGTGGCTCACGGCTATAATCCTAGCACTTTGGGAGGCCAAGGATCACTTGAGTCTAGGAGTTCAGGACCAGCCTGGGCAATAGTGAGACCTAGTCTCTACAAAAAGAATTTTTTTTTTTAAATCATCCAGGTGTGGTGGAACATATCTGTAGTTCCAGCTGAGAGGCTGAGGCAGGAGGCTCACTTGAGCCCAGGAGCTTGAAGTTGCAGTGAGCTATGATGACACCACCACTCTAGTCCCCGCAACAGAGCAAGACCCTGTCTCAAAAAAACGAGAAAAAAAAAGTTAAACATAGAATAACTACATGATCCAGAGATTCTACTTTTAGGTATATACGCAAAAGAGTTGAAAAGAGGAGTTACTCAAACAAATACTTGTATGTCCATGTTCACAGCAGCATTATTCACAATAGCCAAAAGGTGAAAACAATGCATGTCCATCAACAGATGAATGAACAAACAAAATGTGAACAAACTAAAGTAGTATTCAGCCTTAAAAAGAAATAAAATTCTGATAAACAGATGAACCTTGAAAACATTCTGCTAAATGAAATAAGCCAGACATAAAAGGACAAATATTATATGATTCCACTTACATGAGATGCCTCATATAGTCAAATTCATGGGGACAGAAAGTAAAACAGAGCTTACAAGGGACTGGGAGGAGGAGGGAATGGGAGTTATTATTTAATGGGTACAGAGTTGCAATTTGAGAAAATAAAAAAAGTTCTGGAGATAGAGGTGATAGTTGCATACATTGTGTATTTAATGCCATTGCACTGTATACTTAAAATGGTTAAAATGTTAAATTGTGTTATGTATATTTTGACACAAGTAAAAGACTTTTTAAAAACTTCTGCAATTTTAGTCATGTCCCAGGTAATGCCAATGCTGTTGATCTTGGGACCATGCTGAGTGGTGAGACACAGTATAGAGAAAAGAATAAGACAGGGAGCTCCTCGGGAAAAGGGAACATAATTCTTATAAACTCATAGCTGGTACATTGTATAAGCTCAATACTTTTTTCAATTAATTCATGAAGGAATAAATAAAGAAATACAATCTAACAGGATAACTAGGATTTATGATATAAGGCAGAATGCATAATGTATGAACATAATGTAGATACGAGCAAAAGGAAGTCAGAAGAAGTTGATTATCTTCAGGGAGCAATAATGAGGTAATGAAATCAATGCCTTGCATAAAATATTACTGAATAAATATGTCTTGTATAAATGTGCTGTTGACTTATTAAAGACATTTATTTTATCTATAATAATTACTAATTCAGCTAACTAAAAAGATATTATGGGACTAAACAATAGAAAACTGGGTATGTAGATACAGATCTTTAAAAAATAAAAGAATTTATTTGGCTCAGTGCATTTTCTTTGCTCATCCTGTTGCTCAAGGCAGTGTAACATGAAGAACACAGTGTTCTTTACCTGAAAATTCACCACGGTTGTAGTCAGATATTACGAAGTGATCAGAAAATAAACTTGGTGAACACAGTCATGAAAGTGCAGTTAGTTATTTGTTGAGGAGAGAATGTACACATGATTTTGATATAAATGCACAGATCATGCACTAAGGTAAGCCTTAATTCTTTTTATTTCTTTTTATAAATGGATGAGTTTTATTATATAATTGTTAATTTCTACAAAATACAAATGGTTGATAATTGTCAATCATCTTATTTTCTATTGTAATACTTTTCTTACATATATGTCAAATCACTAGAGATAATTTAAAGTCAGAATAGCAGTTATAATTATCTCCTATACATAGTATTACTATTGACTTCTGGGAAAGGAAGAACAAGCCAATGGATGACTATATTTATATTGTCCCTTCTTGGTGCTAAAAACATTTCTGACCCATTTGAACTCATTCTCTCATGGAGAACCTTACTATTTGAAAGTTTATTAACTTAGGTACAATTTCATTAACTAGGAATTCAACTCTAGAGTTTAAAGCCATATCTTTAAAATCATCTCATTACTGGATAATATGTTATATAGCCTAATGAATGAGATAGAGTCACAAACATCTATATATCAGTAATAAAATGTAATTTATGAACATAATTGTGATCTTAAGACAAGCTAAGATTCTGAAGTGTCATCCAAAGAAAGAATACATTATGCTTAATACAGTTTTCATGATGAGTGGGTTTTCAAAATATTCTAGTTCTTTGTAACTAGAATATGTGTTTCCTGAATATTTGGCGTATGGCAAAAGTTGGAAGCTCCAACTTGCTTATATTTGGTGAACTAGAAAAACCCCTATTCCCTCAAATTGCTAGCTAACAAAAACTACTGCATCTGGTTTTCTACAGATAAAACAGCATGAGGTAGTTTAAAGGATTTCACCAGTTACAATCGAATCAGTGGCAGAGTAGGAATAAAATCCAGTATCCTAACAAACCCTGAATATTCCATGGAATCTGGCTTTCCTTCTTTTATTACAATTCTAAAATTTTCATTAGCTCCAAATCTAATCCTAGAGTGAAGTGAAAAAGTTATAAATTCAAGGACAAAATATAAATAGATGAACGGCCTAACCAGAAACTTCAGTTGGAGTGCAAGGCTGGGCAGCGTGAAATTCTGATCAACTTGCTTTTATAGAAGCTGTTAGGGATATAAAGAATGCTGTGTATCAACTAAGTGATAAAATCTGTAGTCATGACATATTTGTTAATATTTTATTTCAGAAAAATTAATTTGTAAATAAGATGGCAAATTCTGAAAGAGCTGAAGAAATGCAAGAAAATTATTGGAGAAATGGGTAAGCTTTCCCCAAATTCTACAAAATGTATTAATATTCTTCTGCAACTTCAAATATACCTTATCCTTTTCACAGCTGTAGCAAAAATGCTTATCATTTTTTTCCAAAAATAACAATGCTGTTTGCATTTTGCTGGACTTCAACATAATCAATGTCACAACTGGTTTAATAGTGATTTTAGGAAGTAAAATAGCCATGGGATTTATTAAATTCATGCTCCAGTTATTTCCTCTTCTGAATTTCTTGTAGCTTACTAGTACATAGAGGAAAGATGCCTGAAGTTCTTACTTCAATTCTTGGCCAGGAGTGGTGGCTCAAGCCTGTAATCCTAGCACTTTGAGAGACTAAGGTGGAAGGATGACTTGAAGCCAAGAGTTTGAGATCAACCTGGGCAACTAGCAAGACCCCATCTCTAAAAAAAAAAAAAATAGAAAAATTAGCCAAGTATGATGGTGCATGCCTATACTCTTAGCTGTTAGGGAAGCTGAGGCAAGAGGATTGGTCACGCCTAGAAAACTGAGGCTGCAGTGAGCTGTAATCACACACTGCACTGCAGCCTGGGTGACAGAGCAAGACTCTAACTCAAAAAAAAAAATCTCTATGCATTCTTCATTCCATGTGGTCCATTTAATAAAAGAAAATATTGGATTCTGGTTATTTTTTCACTGAATAGATGTCTGTGTGAATATGTATGCTATACAGTTTGCTACACCTATAATTCATTACTTTAGATATTTTAAAATGGAAATAGTTTTAAATCTATTGTATTTCCACTTTTACCATAATAATCATGTTACATTTGGATATACAATCTATAAAACTGGAGAGAAACCTTCTAGGTCACATGGTTAATTAATGCAGAAAATAGCCCGAAAGGAACTCCCTCCATACCATTTTCTTGAAGTTGAAGAAAATTCCTTTTGTGAATATCTGGAAAATTAAAAGAGCAGCATTCCAAACTCCATACCTCTTTTTTAATGTTGTTGTTCTATCATTATTATTATTATTATTTTCCCAAAGTAAATTTCCCCCTTTCTAAGCACCATTTCCTTATAAATTCAAAACAGATTCTCTAAATTCTGTACCCTAGCATGCTGATGTGAGAGAGTGATGAGAGAACAGATTTATGAATATTTTAGAATACATTATGCATTTAAGCATTACCTGTGGACTGAGTAAATGATGTCTCCAGCATGTGCTTCATGGGAGGCATTACAACTTGGTGGTTGAGAGTTCCAACTCTGGAGTCACATTCAAGTTCAAATAACTAGCTCTGTGAACTTGGATTGTCTACTCTGTGATTCAGCTTCCTCGTCTTTAATGTGGTCATGATAATAATACCACAGACTTAATAAGGTTTCTTGAAATATAGTGGTGGACCACAAAAACTAATAGTTCAGTAGAAACACAACAGCAGACTGTGACATCTGTATTCTCACAAAAAATTAGAATGGGGAGGTTGTTAATTTTGCTAGTTTCTATGAAGAATTGAGAAAATATATTAATATATTAATGATTTCATTATGACTAAGGACAGAAGAGGATGGAATAAAACAATATGAAAGAAAAAAGCTACAAGTAATGATGGTAAGGGTTGGATGAGCCCTGAAAGTGAAATCAGGGGGTTATAGGTGGGGAATTTGGTCTTGAAATACGGGCAGGATTTCGATTATGTGGAGGTGACTCATTTGTAGCTGGGAGCAGAATTATGTTGCTGCTTTTGGCCACGCTGATTTGCATTCATGAAATGGAAGTACTGGACCACAGGTATCTAACATCCTCTCCAGCATGCAAACCAGCATAGAGGACGCTAGGATTGGGAGCCAGCGTGGCCGTGGCCTGTGGCCGGTCTGGACTACATGGAATCAGTTTCCTCTGGGCACCTCAGGCTCCACCCACGCCCCACCATGCCAGGCAACACGTGGGGGGCCGGGCCCAGGAGCTTTGTTGAGGGAGGAGACCCTCAGACCTCCGCTTGCCCACGTGTAGCTCTCCTCTCTGAAAACAGCCCAAGCCCTCCTTGGAAAGCTTTCCATGAAGTTAGAAATGTTTTCCCTGAAATAAAACTAATCATGAGAAGAGAGCTTACTGGGTCTGAAGTTTTACAATCCGCATTTGGAGGTGGGCGAAGGGGTTGTGGGACTTTACAATCTTAAAGCATTTCTTGTCATCTGTGCCTCATCCCAGAGCAAATTGGCCCGAACATAAGTAAATCATTAACTGTAGGTGGAAGAGAGTTAAGTGACTTGCCATTTATCAAAGCTGACAGGACAATACGTTTTAAAGCTTAAGGGAACAGTCGGAAGTTTGTCCTCCGGTGAGGTCTTCGTAGAAAACTTAAACTGCTCCCCTCCACTCTTAGTTTAATATTGCAGACTCTTGTCTAGCCGCCAGATAATCTGTGAAATCAATGGATTAAATTTACAACTTTCATTTGGACCTCCTTGAAATGTGAATGTACCAAGCTAAAAAATGAAATGGGGGACAAAATTCAGAGTAACTTGTTTAATGTGTTCTTAATAAAACTAATTTCATTTAAAGCTCATAGTTGATCTTGAGCATTTTGTTACAAAAGTTTAAAAATTTTAATCCACCACTTCATACCCATTAGGATTGCTACTACTGAAAAAGAAAAAAAAA
>VBSM01002217.1:29250330-29270181 GCA_008086735.1 Cheirogaleus medius | reverse complement strand
AAAAAAAAAAAAAAGAGGATATTTGTTCACTCATATTCAGTGCAGCATAATTAGCAATAGCCAAAATGTGGAAGCAATTTAAGTTTCCAACAAAATGTGGCATATACATTCAAAGGAATCGTATTCAGCCTTAAAAAGGAGAAAAACTCTGACACATGCTGCAACATGGATGAAACTTGAAGACATTATGCTAAGTGCATCAATTCAAAGATGTACCTTGAAGACAGTAAGCCAGTCACAAACGGACAAACACTGTGTGATTCTATTCATTTGAGGTACCCGGAGTAGTCAGATTCATAGAGACAGAAAGTAGAATGGTGTGTTGGGGGGAGAGCTGGGGGAAGGGGACAATGGAGAGTTGTGTGTAATGGGTACAGAGTTTCAGTTTTGCTAGGTAAAAAGAGTTCTGTGGATAAACGGTGGTGATGGTAGCACAACAGTGTGAATGTACTTAGTGCCTTGATTGCCTTGACTGAAAATGCTTGAGAAGGTAAAGTCCATGTTATGTGTATTTTACCACAATTTTTAAAAATTCTACTCCAGAAGCATGTCTTCAGTTGCTACCCAAACACACTTAGAGACATCCAGTGACAATTGTCTATCATTAAGTATTTTTTTAAAGTTTCAGTGTTGGTATAAATTTGCTACCAAGGGTGATATCAGACATTTCAAGAATATGTTAATGAAAAATTTTGCATTTCACATTGTAATTTTTGCATTTTAAACATTTATTTTCCAGTACACTACAAGAACAACTGCCTAAAGTGAGAAAGCAAGCTGTTGGATCTATTGAAATAGTAAGTAAAATCATTGGAAAGTGTATGTGTCAGAAGATTTTAGAGAATTGTCAGTAATGCATAGAATGATTATGTTCGTTCGATCGTTTACATCCATTATTCGAGGAAAAGGAGAATTAAAAGAAAAATTCATCACAGTGTCACTTCCAACAGGAAAAAATAAATAAAGCAACCCAAAAGTTTCACAATAAGGTATAAGAAAAAAATAACACAACATCCACACAATGATCTCAATTAAAAAAAAAAAAGTAGAGGTGTGTGTGTGTGTGTGTGTGTGTGTGTGTATCATGCATAAATGTTACCAGATGTTCTTTTAAGTGGTGAGGAATTATGAGCAACTTGTACTATGTTTACATTTCAGTATTTTCCAATGATTATACATTGATGTGTGATATTATAAAATTGTTATAGATCCTTTTTAAATAAAAAATAATTATCTAAGTACGTTGTAAAGCCTATGTGTCAGCAAAGATGTCAGCATGCTTTTGTGGAATTATGTTTGAGAAACACTTTCATACATGTGTTCCCAGACATCCCCTTCACTAATTCTAATCTCTGTGTCAGCCTCACTGTCAGTGTCGTGCCAATAGAAATGCACATGAAACAGGACCTGTTTTTTTAAAAAGTAAATTCAAAAACCAAACAAACTGGGAAGTGGCATCCTTCATTCTGAAGGAGAGCGGAGGAGCAGATAGCCTCTTACCATCTGTAATGCCAAATACAATGCGATGGAAAACGCTCTATGAATATTTATTAGCTATTACATGGATGAATGGAAAAACATGAAATTTTGTTAGTCTCCACTCACTAAATATGTACTAAGTTCCTCTTGCTGTTATTCAAATCTAATTACATTTCGATATCATTATTCATTTCATCTTGCCCTCTCTCGGTAAGATTAATAACCCACGTTTTCAAGTTTTGTTTATGGTTTGGTTTTGGAATGGCGCTATGCTACAGAATAAAATGCAAAGCATTCAATATTTGGCCTTCAGGTATTTCTTTCTTATTCCAAATAGCCCTTAAAATTATTATAAACACTTAATTTACAGGAAAGACATTGTCCTGGGTAGAAAAAATCTAATGAATTTAAAATAAGAATCAAAAATATAATTCATTACATCTTTACTGGTTAGTTACTGGTCACAGCACTTAGCTGTGACATTGCTATGTTGCTGATTAGCCTAAGGAATCAAAAGTTTGCACATCAGCTTTCCCTAACCTAAGATGTCGCTGCAGTCTCTCAGGATATCTTATTCCAAAGTCAGCCAGATGGGAGGATTCACACTCACAGCTGACCTGACTTGTGTCATGTGTCTACAATTTGTACTGACTTAGTCGCTTTATTTTTCAACACCTTCTTCAAAGGAGATTGTAAATCCTTAACTTGGGTGTTTGGTTTGGCTTTATATATAAATACATAACTATGATTTTATACATTTATTTAACCTTTTCATCAATCTGTAATGTTTACTTGGTGGTAAAAAATGTAGGGTGGAGTTTTGTTTGTTTGTTTGTTTGTTTTACAACTATTATATAGTGTAACCATGCTTTCTTTCTCTCAGTTCCGCTTTGCTGATGGACTGGACATCTCACTCATGATCCTGGGAATACTGGCAGCACTGGTAAATGGAGCCTGTCTTCCTTTAATGTCACTGGTTTTAGGAGAAATGAGTGATAACCTTATAAGTGGATGTCTAGTCCAAACCAATACAAGTGAGTATGACACTTTTTTCTGTAATGCTGGAGACTCAAAAGCTTTGACTGAAACAAACATTAAGCTCGTAAGGCAAATTACTGTATTATAAAACAATATCTATATTGTATTATTTAAGTCACTTATTGGTCTATATTGCTAGGCACTAAAGAAATGTATTAGTCAGAGTTCTTCAGAGAAATAGAACCAAAAGGATGTGAGTACATATATATATGTGTGTGTATACACACACACACACACACACACACGTATTTATATATAGGGGGATATTAAAGAATTGGCTCACATGATTATGGAGGCTGGCAAATCCAAAATATACAGGATGGGCCAGTAGGCTGGAGACCCAGGAGAGAGCCGATGTTGCAGTTCAAAGTCCAAAGGCCACCTACTGGTGGTATGTAAGAATCATCTGAAGCCCACTAGAGCTCAGCTTGTCTCTCTAAGAATTCTAATAATTTTTTATCAGAAGTGGTGATCGCATCAGGATTCAATCAAACGCTTGGGCCATCCTAGGCAGTTTATCTAGAACCCATTCTTTAAAAAGAAGAAATTAAGAAATCAAGTATGGGTAAATCTTTCGGTTTACTAGCTACTTAGGTTTTTGTTTTTCTTTTTTTTTTTTTTATAATAGTTCATAGACATGCATGGCACTCTAGAACATAATGCAGGAAGGAAGCAGGAAATTACAGTGTTAGAGACAGATAACCTGAATAAAGACTGGGAATGGGAATGAAGGGAATCTAGCAATCAGGTGTGTAGAAAACAGTGTTTTCATGTTACTCGCATTTGTAGGCATCTTTCATGTATCCTTTGTCGCATCCTATTTCGGGGTCACATCCCTCAAGGTGACATTATTCTTTGGATGTAAATTCTGATGATTCTCCTATGTACTGAAATAGTGACTACGCAGTGTTTTTTATCTGGTGGATATTATAAATATTAGTAATTCCCTGGTTCTATGTGTCTTTCCCCAAATTCCACACTAGGAATCTTTAAAGATAGTTATGATAACTGGGACAAATGACTCATTAAAACCTAGACTGTCTTTTAGATTCTAGTCTAGCTTTGTACAGTGTACTTTCCTCTGTTCCCTATTTGACTTTAAATATGAATTTACATGTTCACCACATTGGATAAAACACACCATGAAACTTGAGAAAACTGGAAAAACCTTAAACAACCACAAAAATTAACATTCACAGCAATATCAATCAGATATGTACTGCCTATCCTATCTAAAGCAGGTAAAGCAATCAGTTATATTTTAGAATAGATTTAACAAAAGGAATACTCCTATGCTAATGGCTCTACGTTGCTAGGGTTTTGATTCATTCATTCATTCATTCATTCATTCACAGAAACATGCTTGGCAATCAATAAATATTCAGTGAATTGGTAGTGGCTCTATTTGTTTAACAACAAGGAATTTAGCTTATATGTTTAGCTTATATCATTAAAATATCAAATTTTTAATTTAACTTATAACCTTAATTTAGTTTATATTATTAAAATATCAAAACATTAATAACTGCCTTGACAGGAGACCATGGAAGGACATAGAGATGGAAGCGATGAGTTTATTCCACTCAAACAAGATTAGAACACTTGAAAGATTTTATATATAGGTATGATATATACGAGAACAAGATGATATAAATTAGGTATAATTTATAAATTAGGTATATATCATACCTATATATAAAATCTTTCAAGTGTTCTAATCTTGTTTGAACAAGATTTACATTTAGTTTAACTTATATTTCTGTGAATGTTAATTTTTGTGGTTGTTTAAGTTTTTTCCAGTTTTCTCAAGTTTCATGGTGTGTTTTATCCAATGTGGTGAACATGTAAAGAAGTTAGATAAGAATTTAGATAAATTTATGGATACTATTGGTATAACACATTGTTAAAGAGAAGTAGAGATATTAAGAGGTATACCTTCAACATTCTAACATTAATTTTCTGGAGGATAATAGAGGAGGATTATTTGTTCCAACAAATAAAAATATGAATGATCATGATCATTGATTGGAGGCCCATTTTTGTGCTAGTACTGAACTTTTGCACATACTGTCTCTATTAATATAACCTACCAAATGAGATTATGCCATTTTTTGTGATTGTTGGTACCATTTTCAGAAATAATGTTTATTTTCCTTATTAAGCTTCAGTTACATCTCATTAAAGCTTTCTACTAGATTTTACTACCTTCACTTATGCTATGTCAATTCTGATATTCTTGGAATAAGCTGCTTCAAAATTTTTTACTACTACAATCCCATAAATAGAATAAGGAAGAAATGATTGTTTGCATATAAATAAAGATCATAGACATTATCATATGTGATGATGTTATGGTTATGTGAGAGATGAAGAGTTGTGATATGTGCAATTTATTTCAAATGTTTATTATAGAGGTTTAAGAAAAAAAACTGTGATAGTGGATATTGACCACAGTTTTGTGCTGTTGGTAAAATCAGGATGTTGGTATACTAATTAATATACGATGCATTTTTTTTACTACAAGATATATAGAAAAGTTTACAAAGAAGACACATACCCAAAGGTTATTTTAAACAGGTTTATTATGTTGCTATACTGGTTATAGCCAACATATTTAAATTATTTTTCTTTCAGTTTTTCCCATGGCTCCTTCCTCTAGAAATTTCACATGTTCTTGCTTTTATTGGACTTTCTAAATCATTTCCTGGAGTGTCTCAAACTTAATTCAAAATGTACAATCTCAGGCAGGATATAGGAATTCTATTACTGTTATTAATACTTTCCCAACTGTTGTCTGATCAGAGATAGCCTAAAGAATTCTTTCCAGTGATGAGATTTGTGTTTAATGCCTCTCTGTATTCTTACAAGTTGCATGAGTACACCTTGAAAGCAGAGATAATTATTTCAAGTTCTAGATTAAAGAATAGAAAATAAGATGATCATAAAACTGTGTATAGGCATTTAAGTCCATTTTCTTAAGAATACACTATATTTGATTTGGAAGGTGAAACAGTATGGCCAATTATAAATTAATTTCTTTTATAATTTAAATAACTTTTTTACAGCAAATTATCGGAACTGTACTCGGTCTCAAGAGAAGCTGAATGAAAATGTGATTGTGTAAGTCCAAATGAAGTATTAATATCACATTCATTGTATGCTGTTTTATTCAATGCTTACATGAAAAAAAACAACTGAAAAGTTTGACCATTAATGTTACATATAAGTAATTAAGCAAATATGTCTTCTTCTTTCGTTAAGTATATAAAATGTAATTAGTACGTATTTTTTTCTTCTATATGAAAGGTCTGTAGGTCATATGCTTTGACTTGTATTTGACAAAATTGTCATCAATAAAAAAATTGTGAGGATTTGCATTTTATAGCAATTTTGCCTCCTAGAACTGAAAGTACACATCCTGGAGGAAAAAGAGCCTGCTTTTCCTTTTTTATAAATTTATTTTCCTTCTAAGCCTTATAAAAAATTGGGAGGATCGCTCGAGCCCAGGAGTTTGAGGTTGCTGTGAGCTAGGCTGATGCCACAGCACTCTAGCCCGGGCAACAGAGTGAGACTCTGTCTCAAAAAAAAAAAAATATTGTTACCTAAAGTTAATAAATCCAGATTATACGATCCTTAAAAAAAATATTTCTATAAACATTAAAAGTCAAAAAGATACATGCAACAAATAGTAAAAATAACTTTTTAAATAAAATAATGTTTTTACTCAGAATAATTTTTGAGACTAATTATTCAGACTACTAAAGTTTTATCCAGACTAAAAATCGTAAAATCTGAATAATAAATAATTTATAAGGACATTCTGTTTCTGTAATTTTAGGTATTAAACAGTATGCTTCTTTTACTCTCTCACATGCTAAGCTTGTTAGTTAGATGCTACCTTACTAACTATATTCACTGAATTTCCACATGTCTCACTAAAACTAAGTCTTTGCTATAGAATTAAGTGATCCCTACTGTTTTCCCAAAAAATGAAGTCTCTATCTTACCAAGGAACACCCATTACTTTGCTGTGATACCCTCTGGGCTTTAATTCTTCATTTGCGCTGTCCAATATGTGAGCCACAGCCACATGTGGCTATAGAAATTTGAGTTAATTAAAAGTAAATAAAATTTAAAATCTACTTCCTCATTCTCAGTCACATGTCAAGTGTTCAGTGACCACATCTGGCTAGCCGCCACACTGTATAGCACAGATACTGAACATTTCCTTCATCACAGAAAGTTCTGTTGAGTAGTGCTGTTCTGGGATACAATGTGAATGATGCCCCCACAAATTGTGTTTTGCTGCAGCCCAACTTTTTTTAAGGGAAAGTTCACTTTTAGCAACTTCTATATCAAATTTCTTTATATTGGGTCTTTTGAAATTTCCCAATTAGGATCCAGAGTAGTGTCTTCTACTAAATTTTGGTCTTACAGTATTAAAGCAGGATTCTGATGTACAATCATGAAGTATAGAATTCTTACAAAAAATTTAGAAATTTTAAAAATAGGGGCATTTATTTAAAAATAGCCAATAAAAAGGAGAATAAGATGAAAATATATATCTATGTATAGTTATTAAAAGACTGCTAAATTTATAAAGAAACATTCTTAACATTTGTAATGTAGTACTTGTTATGTTATTAGTTCTAAAATCAGTGCTCTGTTTTGGAAACATTTGAGATACATGATTAAAAAAATGGTCCCACAGCAGTTAGTAGCAATCCATTACAGGGATATATCATATTTTGTTTATCTATTCAGCAGCTGATAGATATGGATATCTATAAACAATGCTTCTATGATCATTGATGCACAAGTCTTTGTATGGACATACATTTTTATTTTTCTCGGGTAGATACAAAAGTAGAATTTCTGGGTCATATGGTAGGTTTATCTCTTTAAAAAACTATCAAACTATTTTTCAAAGTAGCTACGCCATTTTACTGTCCCACCAGCAATGGATGAGGTTCCAGTTTCTCCACATCCTCACCAACATGTGTTACTGTCTGCCTTTTTGATTATGGCCATTGCAGTAGGTGTGAAGGGGTATCATAATGTGGCTTTACTTTGCATTTCCCTAGAGGCTAATGATGAGCATTTTAAGTACTTTTTACCTACTCATATATTTTCTTTGGTCAAATGTATATTCAGATATTTTACCTATTTTTTAATTGTGCCATTTGCCTTCTTCTTCTTGAGTTGTAAGAGTTCTTTGTAAATTCTGATTACAATCTCTTTGTCAGATATATGATTGGCAAATATTTTCTCCCTTTCTGTGGCAAGAGTTTTCACTTTCTTAGAGTCTTCTTTTAAAGAAGTTTTAAATTTTGATAAAGTCCAATTTATTAAGTTTTTCTTTTATGGATTGTTCTTTTGAATTTAAGAATTCCTTGCCTAATCCAGGGTCATGCAGATTTTCTTCTACATTTTCTTCTAGATGTTTCAATATTTAGCTCTTAAACTTATATCTGTGATCCATTTTGAGTTCATCTTTGTGAATAGAATTAGGTAAGGATCTAATGTTATCTTTTTTGCATGTGACTATCCAATTGTCCCAGTGCCATTTGTTGAAAAAAATCATCCTTTCTCTACTGAATTGCCTTGGCACTTTTGTTGAAAATAGATTGTCCATAAATGTAAGGGTTAGTTTCTGTTCTCTCAGTACTGCTGCATTGTTGATATGTCTTTTTTCATGCCAGTAACACACTGTTTTGATTACTGTAGTTATACAGTTTAAATAAGCAAACTCAGGAAGAATTTTGAGTCCTTCATGTTCCTATATAAATTTTAAGATCATTTTGTCAATATCTGCAAAAGAGCCTTCTGGGATTTTTGACAGAGATTGTGTTGAATCTATAGATTAATTTAAGGAGAATTTTCATCTTAACAACACTGTCTTCCAATCCATAAGCATGGATTATCTCTCCATTTATTTAGATCTTCTTTAATTTCTACTAATAATGTTTTGTGGTTTTCAGTATGTGAGTCTTACATTTCTTCTTTTCATTTGAGTATTGCAAACGTTTTCCCCACAACATTAAAAAAATTCAAGATGATTTTTATTACACCTGTAGTGTTCTATCTTGTCCTTTGAGCAGTTTGTCTTATTAGAAAACACAATTTTTCTTATTTGATAATTATCAAAATTTCTATAAACATGAGATTATCAAATATCAAACAATAGCTCTTAGAAGAAGTACAGTGTTAGGTCCTTGTGAACCTCTGGTCACAAACTTTTCACCAACTGATTAATACATAACCTTATTTTATGTGTGCTTTTGTTTAAAGACACTATTTAATATATGTTCTTGATTCATTAACATTGACCGTGTGGTCAACAGCACTGTAACTCATGCCTAAATTAAGCTTATCTAACATGCATTTTCTACACAGGGCACACCACAGCCTTCTTGAACTAAGGAACACTAACCAGCACTTCAGCATGATGCTTGGGAACCATTATAAACAGCAAAATCATTAACAAAGAGCACAAAAATGACAAAAACTTGACACTAAATAGACCACAAAAGTGACACTTGTTTACAGTGTGAACACTGAAAGAAGAAAGCAAAGTATTACCTTACTGGACCTCAGCTAGAAATACATGCCTTGGGCAAATCAAATTTTTTGCCACTCAGTGCATGTCCATGAGTAACTATGAAAATGTCATGCATATTGATTTTGGACTTAGAAATAAATTTTAGCAAGGAGACAAATTTACAAATACAGAATCCTCAAACAATGAGCATCAGTTTTATTCTCCTCTCATGTTTTGCTTGATACTTCATTCTTCTGGCTTTCCAACTACCTCACTGGCCTCTTCTCAGCTTTCTTTGCAGGCTCTTTCTCTTGATCCCAAACTCTCCTTGTTTGCAGAGTCCCTGACTCAGTCCTTGGCCCTCTTCTCTTCTTTACCTCCACTTCACTCTCCCTCTCCCTAGGTGGTCTCAACCAGTCCCTTGCTTTCAAATTACATCTCCTGCCTACATCCCTCTCCAGTGCTTCTGACTCTTCATTATCAACTTCTTACTTTATCTCCACTTTGAGGTTTAATGTGCTTCTCAGATTTAGCATGTCTAAGTCAGAACTCTCAATATCTCCTGCAAATCTATCTCTCTCCCAGTTTTCCACATCTGTAAGTGGTACCCTCATCAGCAGCTGCACAACTCAAAATCTAAGGCATTATTCTTGATTTCTCCCACTCCTTCATTTCTCATATCCAGTACTGGCAATTTTTTAAGGAAGAGTCTGTTAAACAAATAATTGCTTTATTCATACAAACACACACACACACACATACACTATAAAGCATTGCCCACTGGGCGTGGTGGCATGTGCCTGTAGTCCTAGCTACTTTGAAGCCTGAGACAGGAAGATCACTTGGGCCAAGGCATTTGAGACCAACGTGGGCAACACAGCTAGATCCTATCCTTAAAAAAAAAATGCTGTAAAGCACTAAGAAATCTAAATATCCATATCATAGATAACAGGTGGCAATCCAGGGACGACAGCATGCTTGAAGGAGACTGAGACAGATTACACTCCTGTGGTGGAGAGGGCATTTTCATATACAAAGGAGGGGCCCAGCTGTAACAGATGTTCAAGTTCTCTCTCCTTATCAAGGATCATGAGAGGCACTCCACTCAAGGGGAGGTGAGAAATCTGGTTCCTCAGGGAGGTCACAGCTCTCAAAATCCAGAGGATTAAACAGAAAGGATTTTTTCATTTCCTGATCCATGTCTTCAGAGGCAGGAACAGAACATTTTGCTTTAACAATCTTCTCATCATGTTTGAGGCAGAGAAGGTCAACTGTTTTTGTTTGAGGGACTCATTAGTCTGGCAATTTGTATTTCCAAAGTACATTTAAATCTACCTGCTTCTTTGCATGTGGGCAACCACAATCCTCACCCAAGCCCCCATCTTTCTCACCTTGGCCATGGCAATAGCTTCCTAACTGAACCTGCTTCCATAGTTGTCACTTCCATCCATTCTCCAAAAAGAAGCTGGAGTGATCGTTCTAAGAGTTGAACAGATAAGATCATCCCATGCTTAAATCTTCCAATGGTCTTCTGCTTCTCTTAGAATAAGATCTGAACAACGCATTGTAGCCAAAAGCCCTAGGATATGCCAAATTCTTCAGCCTCATCGTTTCATACTACTCTGGAATGCTTTTTTTCTGGAACATGCTAAGCTTTTTTTTTTTTTTTTGTCTCAGCCTCTCCTGGCAGAGACCTCCTTTTCCTCCTTGGAATATTCTTCCTGCTCTTTTTATGACTGGCTCCATTTCATGTTTTGGATCCCAGCTATAATATCAGTTCCTCAAAGACACTTTTCTTAACCACTCTATGTATCTGCAGTAGCTCTCCCAACCCATGGTTACCTACCAGTTATTCTGTGACCTATCCACTCTGTTTACTTCCTCATAGAACAACCTGAAATTCTTTGTCTTTGTGTGTTGTCTGCCTCCTCCCATCAGAATGAGAGGACTTATTGTCTTGTTCATGCCTGTATCTCTAGAACCTCACACATAGTGGGCATCCAGTAGATGTTTATTAAATGACTACATTTCTTATCTGGTCTCCTACTGTTAGAAATTTGGATTGCTTTCAGCTTTTCTGTATTGTTACAAATGCTACAATGACCATTTACAAAAATGACTCTTTGTACATATTACCTTAGGATAAATTCCTTAAGTTGAATTTTGGAGTTAATGGCATGTATTTTTTAAAGCTTTTTATCAACTGCTTTTGACTACTATCATTTTCTTTACCCTCCTGTCCTACCTACAGCTATCTTAATTATTTCAATGTAACTTTTTCATGTGAAAGTATCAAAAATACTAAAAGAAGACACAAATAGCAAGAATTATTAAAATAATAATTTCTGCCAATAATATGAGAGACATACTCTAAATGTCTTACCAGGCAAACCTATATTATTAATAATATATTCAAGGCTGGGCACGGTGGCTCATGCCTGTAATCCTAGAACTCTGGAAGGCTGAGGAGGGAGGATAGCTTGAGATCAGGAGTTTGAGACCAGCCTGAGCAAGAGCGAGACACCCTGTCTCTACTGAGAATAGAAAAAATTAGCCGGGTCTGGTGGTGAGCACCTGTAGTCCAAGCTAGTTGGGAGGCTAGGGCAGGAAGATTGCTTGAGCCCAGGAATTTGAGGTTGCTGTGAGTCAGGCTGGCGCCATGGCACTCGCCCAGGCAACAGAGTGAAACTCTGTCTCAAAAATAATAATAATAATAATATAGTCAATGTATTTCATGCTTTCTCATGGTGTGTTATTTTTAATTATTTTTCTAGGTTCTAGCATAGATTTTCTACATTAAATATTAGGATAGATTTCTCTTTTTTTAATTTGATACAGATGAAAAAGTTGTACTTCAGTCTAAAGTCTAACATTCCAATAATCTTTCTTCAGGTTGATCCTGTATTATGTTGGAATAGGAGTTGCTGCCTTGATTTTTGGCTACGTGCAGATTTCTTTTTGGATGATGACTGCAGCACGACAGACCAAGAGAATTCAAAAACAGTTTTTTCATTCAATTTTGGCACAGGACATCAGCCGGTTTGATTGTTGTGACATCAGTGAACTTAATACTCGCATGATGGAGTAAGAAACTGAACGTGTAGTACAGCAACTTTGTTTTCATATATGGCATAGAAATGACTTAACTACACTTATTTCCTTGTTTCAGTGACATCAACAAAATAAGCAATGGTATTGGAGACGGGATCGCTCTGTTGTTTCAAAACCTGTCTACTTTTTCTATTGGCCTGGTGATTGGTTTGGTGAAGGGCTGGAAACTCACCCTGGTAACTCTGTCCACGTCTCCTCTTATAATGGCTTCGGCAGCAGCATGTTCTAGGGTAGGTGAGATGGCTAACGCAGTGTCAACGAGAGGAAGCAGTGTGGACAAGATGGCTTATTGAGTTTGTCGAAAAAAGCATTTCTCTTCATTTTCCATGTCCCAAGATACAAAAAGATATTATAAACCACAAATACTTTTGATTTTGCTCATCATGAATCACCTTTCTGTCTTTATTTGGCTAAAATGAGGTTTTTAGTATCTCACTAACATTAAAAAACATTTCTCTTGAATTAGCAGCCTAATGCAGCTTCCCATGGTAGCATGGATAAAGTATGATGCCATTATCCATGGGATATTTAGTTGTTGCTGCCAGGAGAGCCTTCTGTATTCTAAATTCCCGGATAAATGTGTTGCAATTCATTTCACTGGGTAAAACAGAATAAGGAAAATCCCAAAACACTAACACTTAAAATACTTTTTTATGTCAGCTTCTTCAAGTTTGTATTTTTTATAAGGCTTTGAGTTATATTAAGAAGTCTGCTAATATCTATTTTTATGTGCTACATAAGTATTTTTTAAACAAATTATGTATTTGCATTCTAAGTTACATTTTTGGCAGTGTTAGGCTGTGAGTATACTACAAGAAATTAATCTTATTTATGGCCTATTTTTGAAACCAATACTCCTTGGGACATCCAAAAACAATCAATTTATCCCTAATATTCTCTCCAAAACATGTCTTTGGCAATTCTACCAGTGTATATACCCATCTCCTAGATGGTAGGCATGGGGTTTTTAATTCTGCAACATTAGTTATTTTTTAGGGAAAGCAAATCCATAAAATTCACAGAGTTTATTTGCTAAGCAATATACAAGTTCAACCAAACATGAATTTTTGGCAATAAAAATATTCCGTGGTTGACTAATTCCTTAACAACAGGCTTGGCTAGTTAGACAACAAAATTTTATTTAGTGTGACTTCTGGTGTTGACCTTGTAATCCTTGTCAAGATCTTCATCCCCGGCTTATTTGAAATGAGGAAGGAAATCTCAGTAGGAAAATTACCCACAGCATGCTACTAAGATCAGAGCCCTAACTGCCCAGGAAGACAGGTAAACAAGGGGTTGTAAAGAAACAGCAGTGGGGAATCTAAGCTCTGTTATTGTATTAACTGATCATGCAGAGGAAGCAAGTGAAGGTCACAGTCGTCCAAATGATTAGAGATACCAGAGTGGATGGTTTCTCACTTCCTTCAATTCAATTTAATTTGGAAATCAGTTATTAAATACTTGCTAAGTGCAAGGCTTTATGCCAGGTGGTATTTCTCCTCCAGTGATATAGTATGGGAATAATTATCTTTAGTGAGGGAATTCAGAAAGTAATAAGTGTTACTCAGCTTATGCTACTCCCTGACTTTAACAGCCGTCAAGTATGTCCTACATAAAATCAGCTCCAATTATGTGGGATGTATTTTGAAAGCGGATTAGATTTGTTATGTGAGTAGGCAATAGTTATAAACTCACACTCTGAAGGCAATGTCCTTGCTGTTCCCTTTCATGGAACTGTTGTGCTAGTTACTAGACTGTAAAGGATTAGTAAGTGGGACGTATAATAGAGAAAAGGGCACATTCTGGTTTTAAATTTTGAGATCAGGTAAACCTGCCTATTATCACCAGCAGTGATATTCTCCCCTTTCTTGTTGAAATTTCATCTCTTAGTGTAGTTTCAAACCCAGACCTCACACACAGGCATGATCGTGTTCCTCTTCCTGCCATAGCCCTGTGGAAGTCTTGTTTTGTACATAACAACAGATCAAATCAAATCAAATCAAATCAGGCTCACTAATTTCCAGAGTGCACCCATAAAGAATGGTGTCCCTAATATCCTTCTCCAAATCAAGTCTTTCTCAATTGTACCAATGTAGATACCAATTTCTAAAAGAGTTTTTAAAAATACAGACAGAACTTGGAAAAGCTCTACTAGTAGAAGGAAAAATAGGGAGGAATTTAGATTCTAGGTGATATTAGGCTAACCAGAATTTAGACTCTACCTAAATTAAATGCTCTGTACATTGTTACTACTCTGAAGTCATTCTTTGGTTCACTGTGGTTGTGGTTTATTGCAGATGGTCGTCTTGTTGACCAATAAGGAATTAAGTGCCTATTCCAAAGCCGGGGCTGTAGCAGAAGAAGTCCTGTCATCAATCCGAACAGTGATAGCCTTTAGGGGCCAGGAGAAAGAGCTTCAAAGGTCTGTCCTTTTAATTATGACAAAATATGCTTGGTTTCCCCCTGCCCCCACCAAAAGCTATTGCATTGTGTTTTGTCTTTGTAAGGTATACACAGAATCTCAAAGATGCAAAGGATGTTGGCATAAAAAGAGCTATAGTTTCGAAACTGTCTCTTGGTGCTGTGTACTTCTTTATGAATGGAACCTACGGACTTGCTTTTTGGTATGGGACCTCCTTGATTCTTAGCGGAGAACCTGGTTATACCATCGGGACTGTTCTTGCTGTAAGTCTTGTTTAAGAACAAAGATACTGGCCTAGATACACTTTCCTTATACGCTTAGAGTTTAGCCGAAATTCCTCTTTGAATGAGGATGAAAATTCAAAGATGAATGTTTTGATAAACAAATATTTGTTTCCCTCAAATGATTGGTATACACTTTTAAATTGTAGATATGAATTGACAAGTTTTATTCATCTAACACGTTTTAGTGTTCTTGTTGTGGTAAACATTATGCTTTTAGAAGAATCATAATTGAATTTCCCACTGGGAGATACATTGAGTTTTCTTAATCCAGCAGTGAAAAAGGCCAGTCTCCAGTGAGACTTTTCCATTTATCCTTGGATAAAGATACATTATCCCTGAGATAAGACGACACTGTACACTCACCTTGCTAAATGTCCTCTCAGGAAATACTCTGTAGGTTGGACTCACCTGCTCTTCCTTTGTCCTTTCAGCAACACAGCAGTGTTAAACTACATACTGCTCTATCCAATATTAAAATTTGAAGACTTTTAAATTCCTAAGGTTTATGCTATAAATTATAATTTATTCAGTTTTCCTCCCAAGTTGCAACAATAAACAGATCATTTCAAGATTAAGAAACATTTGTCTTGGTGAACTGGAATAATCCACTCCATATACTTCAATTCTTGTTTGGCCTTCCCATTATATATGTATATCTTCTTTCATTTGAATTTGAGACTTTCATAGTTAAGACTTTTAGGAATTCATTTATTTCATGTCAAGTGAAATGTGACCATTAAGAGATTTTGGCTTGTCCCTGCTCTTCAATGTATGTGGTCCTGGGCAGATGAGCTGTTAAGCCTTGGTATCCTCATCTGTATGCTAGGGACAATGAAGCCTAGCTTGGGGGTTCTTTCCTTATTTGACCTTTTGCAGGGATGTGTCTGTCTGAAAATTGACAGCTGTCCAGTAATACAAGAATTCAAAAAAGTTTGGGTGGAAATAATGCAATGTCTCTGAGCTAGTGAAATCGACCATGCTCTTCTTGTTGAAGCTCAAGGGGTTGACCAGCAAGGGGGGGAATGAAGCTCACCATGGCTTTATGGCCAGCACTTGTCATTCAGCAGATTTTTCTGCTCAGGCATCCCAGCAAGTGATAACCATAAGACTATGGGACAATCAAAAAATGTTCCATATAAAGAAAAGGCCAGGGATACTTGGATTAACTATGTTTCCTTTATATTTGATCACATTTTCCATTCTTTCATGCCTAATTTCTTTAATATCTCTCTGTGAGCCTAAACCAATTACACACTTCATTTTGTTGTCTTTCTTATATAACAGCAGAGAGTAAATATTATTTTTTGTTGCTGTAGGTTTTCTTTAGTACAATTCATGGTAGTTATTGCATTGGAGCAGCAGCCCCTCACTTCGAAACCTTCAACATAGCTCGAGGAGCCGCCTTTAATATTTTTCAGGTTATTGATAAGGTAAGACCTCTTATTGCTTTGAATAGTAACTACCATTACTGCAAAAACAAGACCAAAAAACAAGCACACTCATTTCTCTAAAACAATAGAATGCGCAAAATCCATGTTGGTCAGTTGGTTATGGAATGAGAGATTGCTTTGAACTCTTTTCTATGCGGGGATTGTGTTTCATTGAAACTTTCATGTTTAACTCCATGCATTTCTATGGCAGAAAGGAAAGTGTTGTAAAAAGAAATCCACCTATAAACTATCTTTAGGATGTAGAGAGTGTCATCTTAGTCCTTTAAAGATTTATAACGTTCCCTTTGTTTTTCCAAGAAACCCCATATAGATAACTTTTCAACAACTGGACATAAACCTGAATGCATAGAAGGTGCTGTGGAATTTAAAAATGTTTCTTTCAGTTATCCATCAAGGCCATCTATCAAGGTAGGTTAAATTAAATTATACAGTTGTACATTTTTCTGCATTTATTTTCTACTGTCTAAGATCTCCTCTTACAGGATTATTTAATAACATTTTGACCAAAATTGTGGCTACTTTGCTTAGAGACTGGAGTAGATAGGAAGATAGACTTGGATGGATGGATCAGTAATGGGCAAATAACTCTGGAACAAGTAATTACACTTTGCAGCCTCTTTTCTATACTCAACTAACTAAGCCATTTCAGCTCCCTGATATTCCTGTACTCTGGATTGGAGAACACACCAAAATGTCTTAGATTTATGGTGTCACCTATTGGTGTATGTTATCCCACTCAACATAGATAACTCATTTTAACCTCCTACTTTCTAACCTGGGAGAATTATGCACATGTTATGCCTTTACCCTCTTCCTTTCCCAGGGCTTTTACTACACCAGCAATTGTGCCTCAAGTACTTTCCCACTTTTATACACACACACACACACACACACACAGAGTAGATCCTGTTACCTCTGTCATTCAGCCTTTGACAAATTCTTGTGAAAATGTACGTATCTCTTCTATTGTCTTCCCCTCTTAATTTTACTGGTGTACTTACCCCTAAAAAAGTAGTTATTGTTAAAGATTGCAAAAGGCAAGTACTAATAAAACACCTCTTTCATAGAATAAGAGGTTTTAAGTGATAATAAGATTTTAAGTGAAATAGCTAAAATTACTAATGTCATCAACCTCTAATGTCCCTTATAGAACTTGCATTAAAAAATGATCTACTTACTCCTACTTTCTTATTTTTCTCTGATTAAAACTTTGATTGAATTTCTCTTTATTTTTTAAAACTTTTGTTACTTAGTTACCATTTTTGCAATAGATTGTTTCATACCATTTTCCTTAACATAGAGTATTTCAAACTCCATTTTGCAACTACATTTAGATTGGCTTCCTGGGGACTTAAACACCAATTGTGCCACTATATTGTATGGGAACATGCTCTCTGGGTTTTAAACAATTATTTTAAAAAGGAACTTTTGAAACCTAACCCTTTTTGTTAAGCTGAAAAACAAATACTTTTTAAAAGTCAGCCCACTTTAAATAAATAGAACACAGATTATTTCAAGGAATGACCAGAAACCAACTGCAGAATAAAAGTGCAGGTGGGAGAGGAGGTAGTCCTGCTCGTCTCCAGTTTCTCACCTCCTTTTGAGAATTTTTCTCTGCTTGGCCCTTTGAAGGTTTTATGTTTGGCTTATTTAAAGGGCTCATTTCTTTACAAATGGTGAGATCAAAGTGAGAGAATTCAAGAAGAGATTCTCACATTTTGGGTTGAATACATACAAATGGAAGCAAAGATAGGTGAGAGTTTCTTGACAGAATTGCTATTGTCATTTTGGGAGGGTAATTATTGTGAGGCATTTCTCATGTTGCAGGTCTCTGGGACTCTAATGTCAGTAGCAACCTCTTGTTACTGTGAAAATTTTTTAAATGTTCCCCCTACGTTGAAATGACACCATGAGATGCAACAGTAGACAGGGAGGATTTCTGATGGTAAAATTCCATCCAGGTCTAGTTGTTAAGTAGCCTTACCAGTTGTTTTACATTGGAATATATTTTGCAATAATGTAAAAATATTTTAACCAAGAGCTTCCTTAAGCCGCACATGAAGATATCTGGCAAGATTTCATTCAGTCGTTGCAAATAAAATAAATAAATAAATAAAACTCTCACTCACTTTGTAGTCATGAAACTCATGTAAGGTATTTTAGCTGAAAATGCTGAACAGTTTGCTGTGGCTAGTTAATATTCTCTGAGTGCTCTTAACTTAGATCTTTTCTTTACGTAAAGAAATGATGAGATTCTTTCATTATTATTTTCCAAAATTAGATATGTGATTATTATACATGCACATAAAACACACATAACAAGATCTAAATTTGTTTTTAAGTTCCACAGAAGAATTGTTTTCTGTTTATAACTTTGCATTAAATTTCTGAAAATATGTCCATCATACTCTGGTTTACGATTCCTTCCCCCCATATATTCCAATAGATTCTGAAAGGTCTGAATCTCAAAATTAAGTCTGGAGAGACAGTGGCCTTGGTTGGCCCCAATGGCGGTGGGAAGAGTACGGCAGTCCAGCTTCTGCAGAGGTTATATGACCCCGATGACGGCTCTGTAAGTGCAGCTACCAAAACCATACACGGTCCACATGATGGAATTTGGAAGTACCACCTATCATGGAGCATTCACAGCTATGTCAACTTTTCATTTTTAACAGTGGAGCTGGGAGGGAAGCCACATCATTTTTTCCCTGTGTATCCATCCATTCCACAAATATTTAGTGCCTACTATGTGTTAGGCACTGTCCTGGTTTCTAGGAATACCTCGGTGAGCAAAACAGATAAAACAAACAAACAAAAATCTCTGTCCTCCTGAAGATTAAATTCTAATAAGTAGAGACAGACAATAAATAAAATAAGTAAATTTTATAGTATGCTAAAAGGGATCGAAGGGTATGGAGAAAAATTATGTAGCAATTTGTAGTACCCAGAATTTTCAAGTTTGTCAAAAATATCCTCACTCTTTCTTTTTTTCCGTAGTTTATAATGTTACACTTAACTTCTTCACCCTTATAAATGGCCTAGAGAATGAGACTGTGATATGCATACGTGCATAATTCTTAATGCTTCCATTCAAACTTTCAACTGTTATTTTTAAAAGAAAATCTACTCTCCTACAGACTGCTTTCATTTAAATTTTACTTCTTAGTCTTGATACTAGGAGTATCCTAGACCCATGTGTCTGATCTAATTATGGCTAAATAAATTACTGGGTGAGCATTCTGTGTATAATGCAGTTGCATAGAATACCCATGCCCAGACAGAACGCCTGCATTGGTGAGAAATAGAGACTCTATGAGTTATAATTTCCAAACACTGGCTACTTGTCACTGGACTATATTGGGGTAATAGGTAAGAGAAGACAAAGTTCATTTACTATTATGTAAACCAATGAATGGAAGACACTTTTGGCTTTCGTGGAAGAGTGAGGTGTTGAAGAGAGGTAATGAAGGCCATTTCCTAGAAGAAACTTAAAGGTCACATCATTTTTTTTTTTTTTTTTTTTTT
>VBSM01002217.1:29210642-29225894 GCA_008086735.1 Cheirogaleus medius | reverse complement strand
AAAAAAAAAAAAAAAAGGAAAAATTAGCTGGGTATGGTGGGGCACACCTGTATTCCCAGCTACCAGGAGGCTGAGGCAGAAAGATTGCTTGAGCCCTGGAGTTTGAGGTTGCTGTGAACTAGACTGATGCCACTGTACTCTAGCCCAGGCAACAGAGCAAGACTCTGTCTCAGAAACAAAAGAAAAGAAAAAGAAAAAGAAAATGCTCTGTACCCTTATGATATGTGTAATTTCCATATGTTGATAATTGCAAAAAAAATTAAAAATATATATTACCTTGAAATTGTAACCAACCTGTTAAGTAATGTCCCCATTTTGGAGATTAAAAACACAGAGAGAAATAGTCAGTTTAAGTTACTTAGTTACTTTTAGTTTCTAATAGCCGAAAAGCTATTAGGAAGTTCAGATTAAATAGTCTTTTGGGTCCTTTCTAGTTTTAAGATACTATTTATAAAACCACTGATTTGGAATCTAACTTTCTGACTCTCTTTTTATTCTAATTTCTGTTGGTCTTCCTAATCTATTAAAGTTTCCAAATTTCTATATCCAAGGATGAGATTCTTTGATATTTAAAATAATACTGCAACAAGAAGTTTTCTTGAATATTGCAGAGGTTGTTATTTCTACTAATTTTATATTTACTTTCTATACCTTTTGTTCTCTAGGCAAGCAAAGGTCGGACCACAATTGTGGTAGCACATCGACTTTCCACTATTAGAAGTGCAGATCTGATTGTGGCCATAAAGGATGGGATGGTGGCGGAGAAAGGAACACATGCTGCACTAATGGCAAAGCAAGGTCTATATTACTCGCTTGCAATGTCACAGGTAATGTTTATGGAACATAATGTTATATTCATGGGTTATATTTTTTAAACTTTTCAGAGATCATACCACACTAGAAAACAGAAGTCCCAAATTATAATCTTAAATTTCACAAAGCAACCAAGATTGATTTATTGTTCCTCAGTGAAGAAATTGAGTGTGATTCATATCCTCAGCATTGTGCTAGATAATATGATGAAGATTAAAGAGCAAATGGATACATGTAACTAATATCTGCCAGGCACACTACAAATAGGCTTCCAAGCTTGCATATGGCAGATCCAGGACAGTCTAACTACGGTGATCTTTTTGGTTAGAACACAAGAAATATAACACAAAATCCCACACGAAATATAACACATAATCCCTACTAAAAGATTTAAAACTTAGCTACAGAGACAAAACACAAAATTGTGCATACAGATGTTACAAGTTGTAGAAATAAGAAGCGAGATTGATGGGGAGGGAGAGAGCTGTATTACCCATGGAAAGTTTCACGGAAGAGGGCTTTCAGGTTTAAAGGTTGGAATTGGAGGTGGACAGAGAGGAGAAATCCAGGTTGACAAATAGCAGCATGGAGGTAAAAAGGAATTTGGTATGCAACTAAAACAGAAAGGAGACCAGTCTTCCATAAGTAAAGATGAGTGTTAGAGAAATAATGGAAAAGAGTCAGATAATGAGAGTCAGATCATGGAAGTTCTTGGAAGCCAGGTAGAAGGTTGAGACTTAGTGTGTAGGAAGCACATTACAGAGTGCCTGGCACACAGTGGACACTGAATAAATATCTGCTGAATGAAGGGATACACACATCAATCCATGCCGTGTGCACACCATATCCTCACAGGTGGACCGGAAAGCTCATATTGAGCAATTGAGAGAGGGTCTGACAGTGCTGGGAGCGCACAGCAAATTCCCCTTCCTTAGGATCCATGCTTCTGCATGCCATGAGATCCACCCTACTGGATTTCACATAACTCTTTCATTAGGGCACATTAATATAATGAGGCTCTAGCCCAATTAGGAATTAGGCTGTAGCTCTCTTCTTCATTCTAGCCCATCTTTCTTCTCTCGACCTGAAATGCAGGCTTCTTTCCAAGGACTCTTCTACAGATAACTAATTTCAACTCTTTTCTGTTTATTTTACTTCTTCAACTTTCTGATTATATCTTTCATGTCAATACTAGTAGTTTACAAATTAGGAAATTTAGAAAGTTATGAGGCTCCATCTCCTCATCAAATTTATAACTTCAAATTTCAAACCCTAGTTTTCTCCACTGTCCTAGAATGAGATATTTCTAAACACACTCTATGAAGCAGTGATTGTTTAAAAAAAAGTTTGAAAATTTAATTATATATTGATTCAATAACTGCTTGATTCTCACTTTTTTATATTAGTTCATAATTTGTGTTTCCTTTAAAAATAAAGTGAAATGTTATTTGACAATTGAATTTGCATGATTTTCATTCCATAATAAATTAAATAATTTATGAAGTTATTAAGTTTAATATTTTCAAACTAATATAAGTAAGAATAAAAAGAAATAACCATAGTTGAATTAATCCTATTTTGAGATTTTTAAAAATTACAACACTGAAATCTTTCTTTGGAGTAACATATCTTTGTTTTTTTATTATAATTAAACTAAAAATCCATTAGTAGTTCTTAGGTTAAAGGGTTTCATAATGTAGTAAAAACAAAAATGGTGTGTTTGTGGTATAAATGTATAAAAATTTAAATTCCTTATTCAAAATGGATTAGTATTCTCTGATTACCTAAAATTATGTCTATTTGGATATAACAACACAATGTAAATATTAGTACTCAATAAACAGCCATAATATGCTGGGTATTGGCTGGGCGCCGTGGCTCATGCCTGTAATCCTAGCACTCTGGGAGGCTGAGGCAGGCGGATCGCTCAAGGTCAGGAATTCAAGATCAGCCTGAGCAAGAGCAAGACCCTGTCTCTACCAAAAATAGAAAAAAAAAATTAGCCGGACATGGTGGCACATGCCTGTAGGCCCAGCTACTCGGGAGGCTGAGGCAGAAGGATCGCTTGAGCCCAGGAGTTTGAGGTTGCTGTGAGCTAGGCTGACACCACAGCACTCTAGCCGGGGCAACAGAGTGAGACTCTGTCTCAAAAAAAAAATGCTGGGTATTATATAGTAAACATAACATACATGATATCTACATAAACACATAACTCATTTTTGAAACTTTGGACATGCTTACTTGCCACTATGGCCTGTGGTGTCTAAATGAATGCATGATGATCACAAGTATTCAAATGCTAATGTTGCTAGAAGAATCCTGAGAAATAGCATAAAAAAGTGGTTAAGGTTATGAGCTCTGGAGTCACTGCAAGTTGGCTCTGCCACTTAATAGTTTTAGGACCTTGGGCAAATAATTTAAATTCTTAGTGCATCACTTTTCTCATCGCTAACATGAGAAAAATAACAGCAACCTATTAATGAATTATTGTGAGCATTAAATGAGCTAATTCATATAAAGTGCTTAGAATTATTGTTGGTATAATAAGTTCTATTATAGGCCGGGCGTGGTGGCTCACGCCTGTAATCCTAGCACTCTGGGAGGCTGAGGTGGGCGGATCGCTCAAGGTCAGGAGTTCAAAACCAGCCTGATCAAGAGTGAGATTCCGTCTCTACTAAAAAAAAAAAAAAAAATAGAAATAAATTAATTGGCCAACTAAAAATATATAGAAAAAATTAGCCGGGCATGGTGGCGCATGCCTGTAGTCCCAGCTACTCGGGAGGCTGAGGCAGAAGGATTGCTTGAGCCCAGGGGTTTGAGGTTGCTGTGAGCTAGGCTGACGCCACGGCACTCACTCTAGCCTGGGCAACAGAGTGAGACTCTGTCTCAAAAAAAAATAAATAAATAAGTTCTATTATTTTTATTAGCATTATCTAATCAAACTTTTTAGAAAAGTTCAACCTATGGAGGTTAATATCATAATTACTTATCTAGATTGCACATGATTGTATACAGACATATTCCTTCAGTGAGTTCCTATGTGAAAATAAAATAAAAGTAGGTAAAGATATATTTATACATACCAAAACTTATGGTCATCATTATTTTGTCTTGCAGCCATCTCGGGAAAAGGAATTATCGTTGAACTCTTAAAGCATCTTCTTAAAAAATTTTAGTATGAGAAAAGGTCAAAGTTTTATCTTAAAACTTGTCACAAAGTAAATAACTCCTGTAAAAAAAAAAAGCCAAATAAAAGATTGCTTTTGTGGTAGAGAAATTTATAGGAAAAAAAAAGAAAGTGATAGGATAAAGGAATGTCTGATTAAAGATGTCAGGATAGTCTACGGATGGTTAAAGTTCATTGTACCTTTAAATGATTAACAGTTGTTAAGCTTGTCAATGAATCAGTATCCCTAGAAAGTGATCCAAGTACACACATTCTCCTTGTGGATCTAAATCTACCTACATCTTTCCATCTCTTCTCCCCAACCCTGGTCTGAACTGTTATCATCCTGAGCTCTTCATTTCTCTCTTGTCCTCCTCCTCCCATCTCTTCCTGAGGAAGTCATAAATTTATTCATACCACATTCAAATGAACAGAGAATAGGTAGCCCCTTTATTTCACTAAAACTGGTCTCACTTTTCTGAGTAGCAAGAAAACTAAAATGTGGACCTAGAGCAATTTGGTTTAGAACTTTTTCTTATTCTATAATTTAAACAATTTCTTTAAGGTTAATTTGATTTCTTTGGAATTTCTTATTCTTCAGGAGCAGAATCTATTAATTTTGCTTTTTGATCACAGTTTGGGATGGGCAGCAGGTACAGGCCTGGAAAACATTATTGTCTCCTGAGATCTCTCTCAGGCCCATGACGAGCCTCACATATAAGCACCTAACTATATGTTATAGATTTATAAGCTCCCAAAAAGGCTAGGAAAAGGGCATCAAAAGAGTATCATGTGTCTCAAAAAGCTCCTTTTACTAAGAGCTGTCCCTTGCTAGTGATACAATTGTTTGGAATTAAGGCATTGTTTTCCCCAGTTACCTATACAGGTCTTTGGAAAAGAAGGCTCTATAAGCTTTTATCAGTCACTAACACTTTAGTATGAGCTAAACTTATTAGCTCTTTGTCAAGCCTGAAAATTGTTCAGCAAGAAGTACACAAGAATATGCCACTTTTAATAGCAAAGGCAGTAACAGTTTTAAATGGATACTTAATAAAGTTTCTTTGAATTTTTAAAGCATTTTTATAATGATAGCCTGTATATTCTTCATTTAAGGATATTAAAAAAGCCGATGAACAAATGGAATCAATGACATGTTCTACTGAAGGAAATACCAGCTCCAATCTTCTGTGCCCTATGAACAGCATCAAGTCAGACTTCGCTGATGAGTCTGAGGAATCCATCCACTGTAAAGAGGTAATGGGTCAACTACCGAGTTTTTCCCACATATTCTCCAATTTTTATTTAATCCTTAAATTTAGAATTTATTTACGGTAAAATATTACTATAGCACTGAGTTCACAAAACATGTCTTTCTCAAACTTCACTGTAGCATCACTGTGACTCTCTAAGAAAGAGGCCATCTAATGAGACTGTGTTTATGTCAGAGGTCCTTCCTTGTTGGGGCAAAAAAAATCTCATGAGAATGTTACATTATTCTTTCCTATAAGGCAAACCATGGGTTAAACAGTGCCTTGGCGAGTGTAGTAGAGAGACCACCTAGAGACCACTGAGAGACCACCCAGTGATGCTTAAGATTAACTGGAGTCATATCAGACCATAAATGAAGCCACTCCCCAGCTGCAGATAAGCCCCCACCAGTGGCCCAGGCCTCCAGGCCAGGGCACAGCCCAGTATCCTCCTTCACCTGGGCAGGGAGTACTTGTTCCCAGACCTGCTCTGCTCCACCTCCTACCCCCAGGCACTGCCCCAGCCCTACATCACCTGCCTTAACCCGCCTTCCAGCCTATCCCCCTCTTCAGTCTCCACCTGCATCTCAAGTCTCATTTCCCTACCCTGATCCTGCCTCCCTTCTCTGAACATGCCCCTGGCACCAGCTTTGGCCACACTCTGACCATTCTCTTCAGCACACTTTCATAAACACCCTTGTGTCTTAATCTCGCCTGAACCCCTGCATCTCCCAGCTGCCGCATTCCTGAGCCCTAGCCCTCTCCCCAACCCCAGTTGAGCTTTGCTGGCCCCCTGGTGCTGCTCTTCAATTGTAACCTCACATACCTTGAAACCCCTCATCCTTGCCCATGTATTTCAGCCCTGAGTGTAAGAACATAGTACAATACTGAGATGCTAAGCAGGAGTATAGAAAACACTATGTTAAAACATCCATTAGTATCTGCTGGACCTGCCACGGCAACTGCTGAAAACCCGATAGAAATCTGCCTCCAAGTCTGAAAATTCACTAGATTTATAAAGTAGACTTTCAAAACCTTCTAAGAAAGGTAAAAATCAGAAAATTGAAAAGCAATTTCTAGACTTCTGGACAAAAGGGTAAGTTTGTGATACAACTACTGGGCTCCACACACAAGGAAATGATGGATAGAACATAAAAAGAGAAAAAAACAATAAAATATATTCAGGCTCCAAAACAAGATAAATATCTCTTCAGATCAGAACTACAGTAAAAGCACAAAGCGATGAGCTGGACAATAGTCACAGACCTACTTTGTGAAGGAGGCTGAAAACCCTGGCTAACTAGTGGCTGGAACTACAGTTTATGGAAAGTTGTGAACCTGAGCAGGTAGAAACATAGGCACCGTCTTACAATCAAGAATTGAAACAAGCCAAGGGCCAGCTCAGTGGTCATTTTTGGGGGACATAAGTCTTAATAAACTTAAAAGAATTCAAGTAACATAAAGTATATTACTTGACCAAAATAGAATTAAATTAGAATTCAGGAACAGAAAGTGGTCTGGGAAATCTTAAAATATTTAGAAACTAAATAACTCACTTCTAAATGCACAGATCAAAGAAAAAAAATCAAAAGAAAAATTCAGAAGTATTTTGAACTGAATGAAATTGTAAACTGAACATATCAAAATGTGTGGGATGAAGCCTAAAGTGGTACTGAGAAAGAAATTTATACCACTACACACCAAAATCTCAAATTAATAGACTAAGTTTCCACCTTAAGAAAGTAGAAGGAAGAAAATAATGATAAAGAAGAAAAACTAAAGAAGAAGAAGAAGAAATGCTAAATGGTGAAAGACTAAGATCAGGAACAAGGCAAGAATGTATGCTCTTACCACTTCTATTCAAAGTTTTACTGGATGTTCCAGCCTGTGTAATAAGAAGAGAAAGTAAACAGCATCCAGAGAGGAAAGCAAGATGTAAGACTGTGTTTATTCACAGATGGCATGATCATCTTTGTAAACAATCCTACAGAATCCACCAAAAAATGTACTAAAAGTAATCATGGAGTTTAGCAAGGTTGTAAAATACACAATAAAAATACTAAAATCAAATGTAATTCCAAATACTAAAAATGGGAAATTGAAATTTTAAAAATAATGTCATATATAATAGTTCAAAAATATTAAATACTTGGAGACAAATTTAATAAAAGATTATAAGGCCCACACACTGAAATCTATAAAATATTCCTGAGAAAAATTTTTCAAAGGGACTAGATAAACTAAGAGATACCCTGTGAGTGAATCTGAAGATCCAATATTGTTAAGATGTCAATTCTCCCCAAATTGATCTATGGATTCAAAGCAATCCCAACCAACAACTCAGTGGTTTTTTTTTTTTGTAGAATCTGACAAACTGATTCTAAATTCATATGGACATGCCAAAAGTCAAAATAGTCAAAATAACATTAAAGAAGAACAAAATTGGAGGATTTATGCTACCTGATTTCAATTATATTTCAATTACTAATAAAGTAATATTTCAATTACTAATAAAGTAATATTTCAATTAGTAATAAAGCTAATTACTAATTCCAATTTCGATTACTATAAAACCATAGTAGTCAAGACATTTTATTGTCAAAAAAATAGATCAATGAAACAGAATAGAGTATTGAGACATAGACCCACATATATATGGTCAATTGCATTTCAACAAAATTGCAAAAGCAATTTAATCAAGAATGTATACTTTTTTTCAAAAAATGATGCTGGATCAATTAGCTATCTATAGACAAAATAACCTCAATTCATACCTCAAGCCACAGGTGAAAATTGACTGAAAATTAATTACACACTTCACTGTAAAACCTAAAATTATAAAACTTCTATACAAAAATCCAATAGAAAATCTTCTGAGTTAAGCAAACATTTCTAGATATAACACCGAAAGCATAATTCATAAAAGAAAAAAATTGATAAATCAAGCATTACCAAAATCAACAACTTTATTATTTGTAAAACACTTTTAAGAAAATGAAAAAGATAGACCATAAACCCCAGTAGAAAATATTCGTAAATCACATGTCTGATAAAGGGTTTGCATCCATAAGATATAAAGAACTCCCAAAGCACAATAATAAGAATACAAACAACTTAATTGAAAAATAGACAAAATATTTGCATAAGGATTTTACTAAAGAAGATGAGCAGATTGGAAATAAGCACACAAAAAGATGTCCCACCTCCTTAGTCATTAGAGAAATGCAAAAGAAAATCTGGTGGAAATATGAATGCTAAAACTACTTTGGAAAATAATTTGTTAGTTTCTTAGAAAGTTAAATGTATACCGAGTATATATTCCAGCCATTTCATTTCTAAATATTTACCCAAGAGAAATGAAAACAAAGTCTTATATATGAATGTTCACAGCAGCTTTATTTGTAAATAGCCCAAAAGTGGAAAGCACCCAAATTTATCCACTCAACAGGTGAGTGGATAAATAAATTGTGATATAGCCATACAATGGGATACTACTCGGCAATAAAAAGGAATGAAATGCTGATTGATGCAACAATGTGGATAAATCTCACAATAATTATGTAGAGCAAAAGAAATTAGATGAAAATGAGTACATAATATATTATTTCATTTATATAAAAGTCTAGATACAAACTAATCTATATTGATAGAAAACATACCAGTAATTGCGGGGGGAAGAGGAGAAGAAGAGGACAGACAACTGAGAGGTGTGGGAGAGGGATTATAAAAATCAGGAGAAAACTTCCAGGAGTAATAAATATGTTCATTATCTTAACAATGATGATGTTTTTACAAGTGTATAGTTGTATATAAACTTATCAAATTGTATAGTTTATGTATGTACAGTTCGTTATATGAAAAGTATCACTCAGTAAAACTCTAAAATGCATCAAATGAAATTTCAAATTCTGTAGGAAAGGTCATTTTTTAACTTTTTAAAACTCTTTTGTATCTCTTTGCAAAATGTCTAGAATTTCATATTTTTATATCAGATTATCTTAAAGCAAGTATAACTGTGACATATTTAGATAGTATAGCATATTTCATTATTTTATTGAAATTTTTCATTTTGTCTTTATTATTTTATTCTTTTCTTATCTTGATAACACTTTAAATTATATCATATTTTAATCTGTTATCGTGTGTTTTCCCAGAGGCAAAAGACATCTCTAAATGATATGTGTAATATAGATTATCCTATAGAAGCAAGAGAGCTCACGTAATGTACTGGTATCCTAGGACATGCTGAGCCTTAGTTTTGTCACAAGATAAGGTAATTGTGTAAAGCACTTAGCTTCATGCTCAGTGCTTGAAAAAGAGTTGGTGTACAACTTTTTAAATTCTTGTATATTCTTTTAGACAATGACCTAACTGAAAGATGATGCCTTTATGATGATGAGCTTCAGAAAACTGCATTAGAAAAGATGATGGATACAGTCAAATTATTAAGTAATCCAATATCATTGTGGTCTGAGCCACCCTGAAAACAAACTTTCAAGGCTTTAGAATTTTAAAAGTTCTATTCTCCAAACCACACAGTTTGCATTATAGGGACCAGACTAAGATTAGAACAAGAATTATAAACTACTTTATCATGAGGAATTCTCTGGTTACTAGGTTCATAAATGTCATTACTTTATGAGGAAGTTTTGGTATGAAATACCAAATAGCTCACTGTCTATTTTTCTACTTAAAATAATTACTCACTGCAAACGTATTCAGAAGATTTTTAAAGTTTCTGAAATAAATCCACTATATATCCCAAACAAGAGCAAGGCAGGGTTGTTATGATATTATTCACCCTCTCACCACTGGGACCACTAGCTCTCCTTGTCACCTCCATGTGTCCTAGGAAGGGCTGGCAGATACCAGAATGACTACTTGCATTGTGCTTTCTCTGTATAAAACTTGGGATTTTGTGTCATAAAATCTTATTCTCTAATAACACCAGCAGAGCAATGGTTGCTAACAGTTATTGAGTGTTTGTTGTTTGCAAATACACAGAGTTGCAAATGTACTGAGTAAAGTTTAATTCTAGAAACAATCCTGTAAGATAGGAACTGGTATCATTCCCCTTGGAAATATGCAGAATCTGAAGGGTTGGCGAGTTTAAAAAATATGCTCAGATATTGTAGGATTTTACTTGTAAAGAGGAACCCTCAAATAAGCTGTTAGCCAAGGCATTAGGAAAATGCTGTTGTAAATAAATCATGAAAATGGAAAACTTTCCAGTTTAAAATCCTAGCAAAACTTTTACCTTCTGCACTTTCCCTGCTTAGCTCCTACCTAGATTTTGCCCTATCCTAGAGTATCATATTCCATCAAGTTTAACAAGAGTAAAGAAAAATATACCTAATTTTTCTCAGAAAAATATACCTAATTTTTCTCAGAAAAATTGCCGTCAGACATGTGAGCTAATTTGTGCTTTTTTAATGATAGCAACTGAATGAAATGCCAAAAGGTTCCTTTAGTTTATGCTTTAGGGCTGTCATTAGTAATACAAGCAGTGAATTTTTTCTAAGAAAAATTATACTTTCTATCCTGCTATCTGTTATATTTGATATTTTACATTATAGTTCTGTTTATGATTAGCTAACTACCCCAGGTTCCATTATGCTAGCAAACTGGCATTTTTAACCAATGTATTTTATTTTTTAGGCAAGTCTTCCTGAAGTTTCTCTATTAAAAATTTTTAAGTTAAACAAGTCTGAATGGCCTCTTGTGGTTCTGGGGACATTGGCTTCTATTCTAAATGGAACCGTTCATCCAGTATTTTCCATCATCTTTGCAAAAATTGTAACTGTAAGTAAAACTTATTTGCTAATTTTTTAACAATTTAAAGAAAGTATGATCTGAGACAGCAAGCTTGTTGTACTCTGATCCACAAGGGCAAAATTGGGAGTGTTAGTAGATCACCCTTAGTGTGGGGTTCATGATAGGAAGGTTAATTAATGTTCTTAGGCGATAAGCCAGCATCTATTGTGAAGTGTTTAGCTGGGCCTTGTTGACTGGGCAATCTGTAAAGAAATTGCTTTGTTTTCTAATTTTGACTCCAGTGTTGTATCGGCATTCCAAAGCACTGAAGCAATAAAATAGACAAATACAACTCCTCTCCTTTCAACTGCTTGGAACAACGGCATTTTTTTATTACCAGCCAGTTCAAGGAGAGGAAATAACAAGTTTGGAATTGTGCTAACGGACCCAGGACAGTTGGTGGGTTCAAGGATCTTACTAGATCCATGTTAAATCTTCAGTCTTTACTAAAGTTCTAGCCTGGAACTTCAGTCTCTCTGATTTACACAGCTACACTTTGTCATTATAAATGTCTACATATATATTAATTTCAGGAATGATTTCTAGGAGTATATACAAAGGTCTCACATTGCAGGTACTACTCTAAGCAGAAGAATACTAAGAACCCGAGTTATCAAAATTATTACGAATAATAATTCAAACAAACTAGCGGTTTCTTTGAAAATATACTGTGATAATAGTGGATAGAGGACTCAATTGTCTGATCCCATATTTACATAGTTTAAGTCAGAGAATTAAAAGCAAATTATTTTTATCATGTGGAATGAATTGACGATGATAAAATAATGTATACTTTTTTCCTCCAAAAATGTGTATGTGGCTTTATTCTTATGTTGAAATGTATTCACAAAATCCTGCTGTATAGACATTTTAGTTTTTTTTCTGTTTTTTAAAAATATTTTCCTCCAAACAACTGATGGAAAAAAATCTATTCCTTTTCAGATGTTTGAAAATAATGATAAAAGTACATTAAAGCATGATGCAGAAATGTATTCCATGATATTTGTCATTTTGGGTGCTATTTGCTTTGTCAGTTATTTCATGCAGGTAAGCTTTTAATAAATTAAACAAGCCAGAGCATAATTACTTTTTGATGTTATCCTCTCTATTTGATTTTAAAATATAACAATTAAATGTTACAAAGAAATAGAAAAAAAAGATTTAAGAGTAAAGGTAGATTTTTGTTTGTTTGTTTTCCAGGGATTATTTTTTGGCAGAGCAGGGGAAATCTTAACCATGAGATTAAGACATTTGGCCTTTAAAGCCATGTTATATCAGGTCAGTGTTTAATTGAATTTTTCTTATTTTGTTTAAAATTTGTTGTAAAATATTCCAGCTTTTAGTTGTGTCTGAAGTCAACTTCTGACATAATCTTTCCTTTCGATCATTTAAAAGCATGCTATTTTTGTTCTGAGCAGCGAAACTCTGACATCAGAATTCTCATAGTATATTTTCCTAATAGAAAAAAATTGTGTGGTATTCAAAAATATGGCTTATAGGAAGCAAGGATTTAGGGTCTACTCCTTGTTCCTTGCATTCATCTTGACAACAAATCTTTCTTTTAATAAATAATGTAGTATTCCAGGGTCAGAATGGAAGACCAAATTAAAACTGAAAAGGAGAGGCAAGAGCTATGATATCTTGGGAAGATATTTGCAAAGGAGTTGTTAATTCCTCTATTTCTCATCCATGGGCACAGCTAAAGTTTTCCACTCCACACTTCTTAAAGCAGCCGGTCTCTCTGCCCTCATTGGAAGTCCTGAACTCAGATAACATCAGTCTAGCTGCCAAGTCTGCATGCCTCATCCAAGTGATCAGTCACACCTGTGAAATAACTAAAAATAGGTGGATCAAGTAGTAATCTTGAGAAGGGAGTCTTGGGAGCAAATGGAAGGAATGTCTCCGATTGGCACCTCTAAAAGTCTTTCATGAGGCTGAGGTGTATTGGGTTACCCTGAAAGCCAGTAATCATATGGAGCCCTTCACCTCACTTTGTGTCGCCAAACCTCGTGGGGCAGGAACAAATAGCTTCCTGCCAGGGCAATTTCTTTTCAGAAATAGAGTTACTGTCACTCGGACTGAGTCATCAAAACCAGTTTTTACATCATGTAACTTTTAGAAGTAGTACTCTGAGGGCTGCCATGTAACAAAATTCCTTAGCCTTTGTACTCTTAGGGAAGTACAAGATACAAAACGCAGTGAAGCAAGTTGCAGTTTCCCATAGCAACTCGATTCTCTGAAGCAGTCACTGCCCTTACGACTCTGTTCAGAAAGGTCTGATTTTTGTTCCATGTGTGGAGATACTCCTTAATCCAGAAAAAAGAAGTTTACTTTAGAGATCATAAATCAATTTGATGCCCAAACAAACCTCTTATGTTAAACATACTTTATTTTTTATTTATGAACACATTATGTCTTTGCCCTAAATCATTTAAGAAATAAGGTGAAACTTAAATTAACGAATACTATATTTCACACTTATTGACAATTTGGGCTCATTTTTGTTTTTCTTCATGAATTTACATTTTTCCCTGTTCAATAAATATTTATTTTAAATTTCTAGAAATTTTTGAAATTGTTTCCTGAATGTCTGGGTGTTGTTCTACAGAAGAGTACAAATTTTAATTTTTCCAAGCACTATTTTGAACTTCACAGCATTCTGTCCATAGAGTGCCGTGGTGTCAGCCTAGCTCACAGCAACCTCAAACTCCTGGGCTCAAGCAATCCTTCTGCCTCAGCCTCCCAAGTAGCTGGGACTACAGGCATGTGCCACCATGCCCGGTTAATTTTATATATATATATATATATATATATATTTTTATATGTATATTATGTGTATAATATATATTTATATAAATATTTAAATTTATATATATTTTTTAGTTGTCCAGCTAATTTCTTTCTATTTTTTTAGCTCTTGCTAAGAGCTAAGCTTCGCTCTTGCTCAGGCTGGTCTCGAACTCCTGAGCTCAAAGGATCCGCCCGCCTCGGCCTCCCAGAGTGCTAGAATTACAAGTGTGAGCCACCACGCCCGGCCCCCATAGAATGCTTTTAGTGAAGGAATCTCAAGGCCATGAGGCTAATCTAATATTTTGGTGGTTAATACTGGACATTAATCCTCTGCCTAGCATTAGCCATGTGAACACCAAGAGAGTAACATTCCTGGATAAAGTAGCCATTGATCATAAGAATGTTTCAATCTGTAAGCCATAAACTCTGGGCTTCAAAAAGCATGCACATACTTACAAAACATGCATAGAAACCCCAGGCTATATAGCAGGTGTTATTAAATGTCTCCATAGGTTCAACTCAGTCCCTTTCAGGACATCGTTTGTTTTCCCTTTTCATCCTTCAGCATTCTTTTTGTGTCTTATAATTGCTTTTTAAAATTGGAGGAAAACAGTAGTATTTGGCCTTTTATTTGTAAAATCTTCACAATTTTGCTTCTTCTATAGTAAAACCTAATGTATGGTTTTACCTAACTCTTATTACCTGGCTTTTGTCCTAGGATAAGACTTTTTAAGGCTTAGCAAGCATGCTGAGGCTTGCACTGCTTTTTATAACCATTTTTAAACTTGATTTTTTGAGGTAGAGGTATTTATAGAATCAGGTGTGGTCTTTTTGTAGATAAAAAATCTATATTTTATGTGATTACTTGAGATCTTTCTAGTTGAAAAGAATGTTCTAATTGTGACTGACTTCAATAGTTGTAAATAATTCATTGTTCATTGTGTTTCAAAGCTAAGTTTATAATTCTTAATGGTAAATATTGACCTATAGAGCTGTTGGGTTTTTGAACAAATGAAATTTAGTTTTGCCCATTTCCCTCTAAATTAGATTGGCTAGGGCTTCTGTGGGGGGTCTTGAAATCCCAGGATGATAGCATTGATGGCGATTGCTGAGGGGCCTCAAAAAGTACCTAAGCTAGTTCCAAAAGGATTTGAAGTAACAAGTCCTAAAGCAAAATAACCAGGTAATGAAACTCGACTGGAATGCTTCATTCAGATGGGAGGCAGAACAGGATAACTGATTAAAAACTCTGGCCTCTGCTTGCTGAAGTTCAAATCCTGACCTCAGCCTTTACCAACTGTGTGGCCTTGAGCAAACTACTTAATCTCTCAGTCCCTTATTTTCCTCACTTATAAAATGCACGTAATCATAGTACCGTGTTTCCCTGAAAATAAGACAGGGTTTTATATTTATTTTTCCTCA
>VBSM01002217.1:29185716-29201743 GCA_008086735.1 Cheirogaleus medius | reverse complement strand
TATGCCTTTTTATCATCCATTCCTTAGGGAATTTGTGATACTTTATGGAATTCTCAGTGTGGAGATGGCTGTATTAAGTAGGACTGCAAACTAGTGAAGTTGAGTGCTTTGATAAGCAAATACTCCAGAAGAAACACATAAACGAGTGTTTCCCTTCAAAAAAGTCACATTTGGAATTGATCATGGTATCCAACAACGCTGCATCTTCCCAAACCATTAGTTGGAGCTTCTATTATGGAATTCTGTTCACATAGCTATGAATTTCTTTGTTTTATAGGAACACCTAATTCAACTACTGAAATTAGAAAAGTTAATTTTGATTACTAATTCTGAGCTTCCTAAGCCTAAAATGTCAGAAACGTTGCTAATCTGTATCATAAATGTCATTGCTAAACATTTAGAGCTGGAGAAATCCATATAATACTTGACTCAAAAAAGTAACATTCTTTTTTAACAAGCCCACCAAAACATGTACACCCAAGCAAGTATCAGCCTTTTCACAATAATGATGTGGGAGGGATTAGACCTGTTCCAAGGATCCTGCCATTTGGCAAACACACTGGGAACAACTCTTTGGGTTTTGCCTCCCAAGTCTCAGGGCATTCCTTTGAATAGCCTCACTGTTGGCACTGATTTGTTTTTCGAGGATACGTCCAATTATCCAAAAGTCATTTGAAACCAAATAATTCCAGAACAAATTGAAATAATCTTTAGTTTCTAGTCACATGAAAATGTATTTATTTATTTATTAAGCATTAACTGATGTCCCAGGAAGTTTCTTCATTAGGCACTTATAAGAAAACAGTCCACAGTTCACACCATCCCAGTCTTCCTAAATCCTACCTGGTTATGAGGCCGCTTAGTAGTTTCCTAGAAGCAGATTTCATTGTAAAAAGGAAGATCTGTATTTAAAATTTCAACAGAAATTGCCTACCCTCTAACACAGTGTGCAGCATTGCCTGTGTGAACTTGTAAACCACAATTCTATTTAGGCTTGTGCTTCATTCTGATTACATAGACTAATTACTTAGATAAATTAACAAGGCACAAAATCTGGAATCACATAAATTAGTTCATTCAGCACACTGGCACCCATTAAATTAGCCAGTTTTTCCTTGGTTCTAATGTAATCCAGGCACTCTCAAGCTTACGAGTTGGTTGTATTCCAAAAGTTTGTTTGCAAGCCAATTGCTTGAAACTCAAAACATGTTTTCCTCATGTTGCTCTAAAGTTTCTGCAGCCGTTTTATATCTCCAGGGCCCCATCCCTTCAGTATAACTGGTCCTGGGTATTAGTAGAAAGCAAACTTCTTAACACATTCATACTGATGTAGGATGTCTGGTGATTTTATAAACTCACAAAAGAATTTTCCTTTCTTCTCATTCTAATTTTCTTCTTTTCTACATGCATATGTCTAACAGCAAGTGCTTTGGCAGGAGGACGAGGCCTAAGTCAAGGACAACCATTTATATAAAAGTATAATGTGTGGAATTGGTAATCTACTTCTACACACTGAGATTTGTTTGGGTTAAAACGAAGCAAAGAATTTTTCTTTTTTTTTTTCTTTTTATTATTTTTTTGTTATTATATTTATTTTTAATTTCAGCATATTATGAGGATTCAAATATTACGGTTACGTGTATTGCCCATAAGAATTTTTCTTAATTGAAGAATAATTCAACCTCAAAATCATGCCGATCACTTTCATGCCTACAAATGACACCAGGCAGGTTATTTCCTGAAAGGGGCTTCCCAAGACTGCCAGCCACTCTGTGACTTACAATAATCACTAAGACATCAAACCTTGATTGACTCCTTACTTAGTATTAAGGATTTGTCATGTATTATCTATTTAATCCTCTCAACGACCCTGTGAAATATTATGATTCTCATTTTACAGATGAGGAAAATTAAGACTCAAAGAGCTTACTGAACTTGCTCAAAGTTATGTAATCAGCAAGCAGCAGAGCACGGATTCAAGTTCATACCTCCAGATGCTTAGTAGACATTTATTATTATTATTATTACTAATTCTGTAGCCAAACTGTCGAAGAACATTTCTATAAAATTAATTTTTGAAATAATAATAATTTTTGCTTATTTTTCCAGACATTTGAATATTCAAAGCTGGCCTGATTCTTAACATAAAGGGAACAGGTGACTTGCTTAGTGTTATTTTATAGCTCTAAAATATAAGAGAATGAAAAGTCAATACAAAAATTCCTCCTCCTCCTGGCCTGCCACACTTCCTGAATTTATTTTAATTAAACTTATTAAAAAGGGTTCTCTTTTAGAGGCATAAGCATTTTAGCTGTCAGAACATTTGTAGGAACATTAACATAAGAGTAGTAATTAATGAATAGGATCACCCCGGTATTTCCCAGAGCCCTGAGGGAAGGAAGAAACAGGAGCTGTCTGGGTTAGGGCCACTGGTATCACTTTTATTTGAGTTTTATTCAACCAGACTATGGGCAGAGAGTAAAGATACCCATACTTATAAGAAAAACAGAGAGATTCTCTAGGAGTATGGGTACAGCACTGCCACAATGTGAATAGATGAGATTTGTCTCCAACATCAAATTCTTCAGTCTTCTTAGAGATCAGACGTTACCGCAACTACCATGAATGTGTCACGAGGTCCCTTTAGACACACCAAATTATAGTTGGCCTAGAAGACTCTGTGACTTCCAAAATCTAGGGTGACAGACAGCTTTTTATCTAATCAACTAACTGATTGGAAGAAGTTTACAAAGGAAACTCCCTCCTACTAGAATTGTCCTCAGGTAAAAAGCACTTTGTGCCATTCTCTAAATCAATGGTTTTCCAACTTACCAATGTAAGATCTAGTTAAAAGTGTAGAGCTTAAACCATAAAATATGTTTGTAGATTTGGTATAGGGCCAGGAATCTGCATTTTATCAAACATCTCAGATTATTCCAAGGCACAGGATCTGAAGATCCCATATTAAGAAATATGAGCACAGGGACTAAATACCAGGCTGCTCTCTGTATGTGTTTAAAACCTCAGGGTTTTCTTTTGGTATTTACCAGAAACTTTTTTACAATTATATAAAAATTGTGGAAGTCATATTTTAGCTTATTGTTAAAAATAGGTGCATTATTTGCCCTGTAAAATGTGAATGTATTTTCATGATTTATAACTATAAGGATGGGTAAGCTGTCTTTCTTTAAGAAATGACAGTGTGCCATAGGAAAGGAAACACATAAAGGGAGTTTTAAAAGCAGAATCCTTTAATGTGCTCATAATATTAGTTTGTCAGCAAGGATTTTTAGAGGAAAAAGCCTCTAAAAGAAAAAAAAAATCCAACCTGCCTGTCTTATGGTAGAAACTGTCTCCTTCCATCTCTATTATTGTGGAAGTTTCTCTGAAATGAGCATTTAAAATAAAGTGATGGCCAGGAATGGTGGCTCACGCCTGTAATCCTAGCATTCTCGGGGGCTAAGGTGGGAGAATCGCTTGAGATCAGGAGTTTGAGACCAGCCTGAGCAAGAGTGAGATCCAATCTCTACTAAAAATAGAAAAAATTAGCCACACAACTAAAAATAGAAACAAAAATTTAGCTGGGTGTGGTGGCAAGCACCTGTAGTCCAAGCTAATCGGGAGGCTGAGGCAGGAAGATCGCCTGAGCCCAGGAGTTTGAGGTTGCTGTGAGCTAGGCTGATGCCATGGCACTCTAGCCCGGGCAACAGAACAAGACTCTGTCTCAAAAACAAATAAATAAATACTAAAATAAGGTGATAACATTTTCATTCTGCCACCTTGCAGCCAGGGTATAGGGGCATTTAGATAATCTCTTGTTTAGGTTCTCATATACCCATGTGTAGGTAAACACTTTCCCTCTCCCTTTGCTAGTCTTGGTAACACTTTTGATTTCACTATAACTGTACAGACTTTCAGAAATACAAAATAAGTGTATTGTCTTCTGTCTCATTTTGCATTAGTGCCGTTAGGCTAGTTTCTAGCTGGCTTGCCTTTTGCAGTATAGTTCAGAAAGCGTCTGTGCCCAGGAGAGCTTTCTGTAACTTTCCATACCACACTTCAGAGCTTCCTCAACCTCTGTGAGCTTCTTCCATCTTTGCTGTGCATATTAGCAGGAAGGTAAGTAGAGCAGATAGGTAAGAAAGAATCAAGACATGACAACCTTTGAAACAGTAACAATAAAAGCCACAGCTTTGAAAACTGCCCAAGAAGCAGAGCCAGGAAGCCCATGTGTCTGTGGCCCAGTCCTCTTAAAAACCAAATGTGGTTCTTGACAGGAAATCATATTGCACTTTCAATGTTAAATGTGATTACTGGCCAAAAGAGCAACAGAGGTGGGTATTTTCAATGGATATTGATAGTTGGTGGATACCTTAAAATATTAAGGAATGAAAAGAAGCAAGCTCCACCACCATGTTTGGTCTAGGAGGCTGCAGCCACGGAAGAACTGTGTCATCGTTGTAATTCAGGAAGTAACCTTAGCTAGCCAAAACAAAGAAGATGGGACAGTCTTTCCGTGTTCACTGCCATGGCAGCCACCCCATTCCTGCTTGGCTCCTCCCCAGAGATTATACGGAAGAGAGATAGATAAGGAGGCTAGATCAACCACTGAAGGGATCTGAAGGAGAGATATCAAGAGAGAGTTGATATCTAGGGCCCTGTGAAGATTATAAATGGGAAACAAGTGGTAACACACCCCAACAATCTAGCCAGCTTTCCACAGCAAGGAGCACCGTGTAGGGGAAAACATGGGGAGGAAGGAGGCTCACATTCCAACCCTGCAGTTTCATAGCCATGTGATCCTGGGCAAATTGCATAATTTTTCTGAGCTGGAGTCTCCTCATGTGTTAACTGATAAAAGTTCCTGTTCTACTTATCTCCTAAGTGATCAAATTATATCTTGTATATGGAAATATTCTATAAGATCCAAAGTACCAAATAAATATAAGTTGTTTATTTTCTCTCTCCCATGCGCTGAGGAAAAGATTTAGGGTGGGAAGAAGAGGCTCTCTGGGTTGTATATGGATAACAGGGGAAAAGAGTGTGAGTATGGGAATAATTTAATGATGATCTCTGTGAGGAAAGAAATTCTGCCTTCCAATCAAATAAATAAACTTACTGAGTGGGGACTTGGAAAGTTGTGATTTGACCTGTTGTGCTAATCTATTCCTATGGAAATGTGAGAGCTTATTATCTAACTGAAAGTATTTCATTAACTTGCAGTTCTAGGAGAGGAATAATAACAACTTGCATTTGTTTGGGCATTTATTATGTTTCAGGCATTGTACTAAGCACTGTATGTTATTTATGTATTTAATTAGCACAGCAACCCTATAAGATGTAGACATTCTTGTTGTCTTCTGTTTGCCAATAAGGAAACAGAAGCACAGAGAAGTTAAGTAACATTTCTAAGGTCAAACAGCTAGTAAATAAATGGTGGAGTTTGGATGTAATCTCACTGATCTGGCTTCAGAGTCATTATACTTCCTCTTAGGGTAAGTCACCAAAGGTCTACAAACTGCATATGGGAGCAGGGTTTGGGGGAGACAAATTAATCTGAACCAGTTACTACGTAGGGTTTTCCTGTTGCATTAATTGTGTTAAAACTAGGATTATTCATTTCTATCCTTTTATGTGTTGTTCCTAGCCAAAAAAAAATCTATTTAAAGTTTCAATTTTATCTCAACAGTAAGGGTGGGTAAGGGAATTTCCTCATTGCTCAGACATGCTTGAAAGGATGAAGACAGTGAGGATGCAGTGACTATGGCCCGTGAACCCATGGAGAACCCACAAAACCAAGGAGGAAGAGGCCCAACACCTGAAGATGCTGGGAAGCTCTTCAGACCTGCCTGCTCAATAGCCTTCTCTCCTTGATCCTGACCAACCCAAAGAGTTTTGCTATAAATCCAGTGCCATATAAACTATAGATATCTTCTTCCCTGGACAATTTAAGCTTATGAAAGTTATGGAAGTAAAATTTCAGGTTTTTTGATTTTTTATTTTACACATTTGTGCTTCAAGATTCAGTTCAATGTGAAAATCATTTTTGAACTGTGGAATGTTTTTTGTAATCTCATTAATAGGCAGGAAGGAGATATATAAGCAATAATTACAGACTAATACCTTGATAAATGTATTAGTAGTGACTTTAAAATATTTATCATTATAGCAAATTATTACTTTTTATATATCCCAAATGAGTGAAATTCCCCAAGACTAACAGTGGCATGAGAGGTTGCCCATACGTTTCTTTGGGGTAGGCTTTTAGTTCAAATGCCTCTAGGAGTTTGAACCAGATTGGAAGGATCTGGTTTAACTCTGTTATGGAGCTAACAGCATTGGTTATTCTACAATAAATACTCGCTGAGTGGAAGTGAATTTCAGTTTATCTCACTGTAACTAACTGGGTCTGATTAGGTAAGGGCAGATTCTATAGCCCACTAGTTTTCTGAGTGTGTGGGCCTTGGCCTACCTTTATACAAAGCCCATCTGGGGAAAATGTGTAAAGAAGATCAGTGTCCCTGACTCACCTCCAGATAGTCCATTGCCACAAAGACCATACTTCCCCTCTAGGGTCCTCAGTATAAACCCTCACCGACATCAACCCTGATCCCACTTGCCCTCCCCTCAACACTCACATAATAAAGACAGCATCAGGGCTTTTGCTGGTACTCTCCCTTCTCCACTGAACCCTTTGTTCTTGCTCTCTGCTCCATCCTTTGGGTCACGTACCTCCCACAAACACAAGTTGTAAATGGAAGGTCCTTCCCCTCTTCTTGGTAATATTTCCACTTTAAAAGGGACCTAACAAGAACATTAGCCTCTGGACATTAATACCTAATGCTTAACATTACTTTTACAGTAGAAATTTCAGGACAGGTAGATGTTTTGGCATATCTCAAATCATGGAAGGAAGCTATTTTCTCAGTTGTTGGCTTCTGAGAAGCCTCTACCCCAGTGGAACTAGAATTCAGGTCTCCTAACTCATAATCCAATTATCTTCCCACTTCGCCTGCTGACTCTTGGACCAGAGTGAGGCTTAAGTCTGATCCAGTCTATTTCCTTGTATTAAAAACAAATTAAAAAAAAACAAACCTCTAATTGTGGTACCTAAACTCAGTAACCATTTTTGATGTTTATAGTTGGGTATCAAGTATTTTGAATGGCATTTTGAGCTTTAAACAATTTCTATAAATATTAGTACTAAAAGTGCCTTGACATCATAGAACTAATGACTACAGTAATTATAACATCAGACATCCCAAACCGAAAACTGGATTTTTAAATATCTATATATTATACTGTGATCTCTGTAAAGCCAACAAAATTCAGGATCTAAGGCCTAGGTCACTGAAGTGATTGTATCAAAATCCACCCTTTCATAGGTCCCATTGAAGAAGAAATTCACAAGGAACCCAGATGTGTTTACCTTTCTATGATCCAGCACAACAAACAAGCAACTGGGTTCTGTGATGTCCTTTTACTGCCTAATGTTTAAATATTGCCTGTGAAATTTAACTGAATTATGCCTTTAGCTCTGTTACTGAGATGCATTGTTTTTCATTCCAGTACAGTATTTTCATGTCTAAAATGAAATAGAAAATGAGAGGAAAATATTTAACCATGGCCGTGTGATAGGCCACAATTCTGTAAATATTCTGAATGCTTCCAAATGTCATTTGCACCCTTACCATTTTATAATTAACATGTTTTGAAACTGAGATCATGGTCTATAGCAAACCTAAAAGGTCAAAGATCTTCTTCCAGTCTTAGCTAAGGTACATGTTAGTCAAATTTTGTTTTGGGAACCTTCAGAAAATACAATCCCCATGCTTTGCTTTCTAAATCACGTAGCAGCACATCAGGCAGATAACCAGTGATTTAGCTTCCGTTATCTGTCCTAACTACATTATATGCAAAAAAAAAAAAAAGAAAGGGAAAAAACCCACATCATATCTATTGTCTACATTCAAACCTCACTACTGGAGTCTCATTCTTCCTATTGTCAGTTGAATTCTCTGTCAAATCTCCAAGCAAGCAAGACTCATATCAAGGTGGCTAAGAAGTTTTACATTCACTCATTGGGGCCTTTGATCTACGTCTCTAATTGGAAGAGAAATTCTTAAGATTACCCAAGCTCCAGAGATTACTTTGGTGTACAGAGCAAGGGATGATTAACACATGGTGGAAAATGTAAAAAGATAACTGTCCTTGAGCCTTTAGCATTAGTGGTTGATGTCTGGGTCAAAAGATTATATACTATTGTGCCCATTTTTCCCATTTACTTTTAGATTAAAGTAACCTAAATTTAAATTTTAAATTGGACCCATGGAACTAAGATTCAAATGCTTTATCTTTTGATAGAGTTTTCACTGCAATTGCATATGGAGCTATGGCTATTGGAGAAACACTTGTTTTGGCACCTGAATATTCCAGAGCCAAATCTGGGGCTGCACATCTTTTTGCTTTGTTGGAAAAGAGACCAAACATAGACAGCAACAGTCAAGAAGGGAAAAAACCAGTAAGCACAACTATGACTTCAAATGTCCACTTATTAAGTAAAGGCATTATTTGGATAAACTTTGCAAAAGATAGTGCTATAGTATAATAGCATAAAGAGTTAAAAGCGTGTATAAAGAGTTAAAAGCATGTCAAAAGCGTGTATAATTTTATGGCTATTAAAGGGGAAAAGACGTCTTGTCTGAATTAAATTTTCACCCCCTTTAATAAAATATATATTTTTATGTTAAAAAAATATGCTTTCTGTTTATTTTAGTATTGCTATGAGAATGCTCTTGAACAAGTACTGATTGCTATATTGAATTTTATTTAGATAGCCAAAGTTTTAGTCTTATATGAAGATTTACATTAGGGTTTATTTGGTTTTTCTCTGGTAACCTATGCAAAGTAAATAATGTTCTGCCTCTTTAGACACCATTTTTCATGGGAAATATATCTACAGACATAAAAGGGAAAAAGGGAGAACTATATTTATTAAGTTCACATATACACACAGAAATATAGCTACAAACTCTTCAAAATGGTGAATATTAAAAGGGAAATAATAGGGAGATTGTATAATTTCAAAATAAACTTCTAGATATTTTAAATTTTAAAATAGGAATAGCCATTAGATATATACTTAGAATAATTTTTTATTTAAAATTATTTCACTCTAGAATTTTAATACATTTATATGTATGACAGGTTAAAGTAATACAGCATCGCTAGAGCTACATAATTATTAAAAGGAATGCCTATTGTTAGTGACAGAAATAAGATCTTAAAATTCTCAGAATAGAATGCTCAAAGATAACACCATAGTGAAATAATATTTCATACTTGAAATAAGATTTCATACTTGTCTTTTGGAAAGTAAAGGATGTAAGAAGCTAGTTTTTAAAATAATCATAGGATTAATATGTATGATAATATTGCTACTCGTTTTTTTATAAACATTACAATAAAGGAATTGAGTATCTCACTGGCATATGTTTTTATAGAACTATATGCATGGTATAAAATATGGAAATACTTCTTATAAAGACTATAAAATTATTTAATCTTTATTTTATTTAATATGGAATAATTCTAAATAGCACTCCTTTTGCCTTTAAAAATTAAAATCTAATCAAACAAAATTGGCAAATATTGATAAGTATTGATGCTGGGTGATAGGCATATGGTCAGTCCATTACATTTTTCTCTTTTTATACATGTTTGAAGTTTTCCATAATAAATATTAATACAATTAAAAATAGTAAGAGTAAATTTTAAAATGTATTTAATTCTAGAAGTTTCCTAGAATATCTCTGTGAGCTATTATACAAAATATACACTAGAGTATACAAAAAATAATTGAGCTCTCAATTTTTTGCAGTATTCTGTTTTTTTAAAAGCTTTTCTTTTTTGTACAAATAATGTTCATACGGTGTAGAGGGCAAAATGGAAAACACTGAATAAACTAAAAGAAGCTACTCCTACACTATACTTATATTTTGGCATATGTATTTGCCAGATATATCCAGATATATTTTTCTATTTCTAGAACTCTTAACCCCATCTTAACATTTCATTCCTTTGACAACAGAATAATATCATCAAAAATTTTTTGGTGTTCCTCCTGTCTACCTGCCCCTGCCTGGTACCTATATGCTGGGCTCAGAATGTGCCGAATATGACTATTAATCCCGACTGTAAGGAACCTTTTCGAAAGTTCAGCCATGACCACCACCACTACTCCCCCCACACACACACAAATCCACTCACACACTCTTAGTTTATGTTAACCCTAACAACAAAAATTAATAATACTTAAAATGCAATTGGGGCAAACATGAAGTTCAAAAGAACCTAAAATCTTATAAACCAAATACATAAAGGGAAAGTTAATGATTTAGTGATAGTTCTGGAAAGTCTTTTTTAAACCTCCCCGGGGTAGATTAAGTATTGGCTTACAAATCATCAACCACAAAAGAGACTGAGATCCAGAAACTTTTAGGCAAGTGTCACTGTCAAATAATGATCAATTGAAAATGAAGATAAATCAGAATTCAAAGCACAAGGTACCTTAATCGTAAAACATGGCCCAATTTACAAAAATGACATGTATACATATAGTTTATGAGAAACCCAGCTCTTCTGAGTTAAGCAATAAGGTTCTGTAAAGTGCAAGCCAAATTTTAAAAAGAAAAAGATGTATTTATTAAGAACAGCTGGTCAAACAGCAAATCTGCAGAACAGACTGCATCTGCGTAGCGAAGCCTAAGGAAACCAGTGGTTTTTAAGAACTTGATGAAGTCCAGTAGTGCAGATAACAAGAGCACAAATACAAAAATATAGACAAATCCGATAGAAACCGATGGGCAGTCAGCGGCTCTATAAAGGTGAATATGTGTTTAAAATGAAAATGGCCGTGGAAACATGCACAGTTTTTCAGAAAGCACTTAGCCAATGTGCTCCAATGTGTTACAGCCTTCTTAAGTGGCCTTTCTGAATACTGTCAACTTCCTTTCACAGGACACGTGCGAAGGGCATTTAGAGTTTCGAGAAGTCTCTTTTGTCTACCCGTGTCGCCCAGATGTTCTCATCCTTCGTGGCTTATCCCTCAGTATTGAGAAAGGGACAACAGTAGCATTTGTTGGGAGCAGTGGTTGTGGGAAGAGCACTGCTATTCGACTTCTGCAGAGATTTTATGACCCCAGGAAAGGACAAGTGGTGAGACTGAATTTCAATGCACTTGTTCTGGGGGTTAGTGGCTCTATTCCTAAACATTCACCAGGGCTTCATCATTCCCACTGGTTTGGGAAGGTCAAACAATGCAGAAGTTAAAAAGAAAAAAAAAAATCTCTATCTCAACCCTTAACTAAGAGGGCAAGTAAACCAGTAACAAAAAATGATGATTAGGACTTTGAAGTTAAATACAAAGATCCAAAGATTCTTCGGCCATTCTGACAGCAGAAATTTTGATCTTATAAGCCATGGAATCCTTGTGGAATACGAGTGTTGGAGGTCAGGCCCAATGTCCACATCACGGCTCTTTATTCTGTTCTGGTTTTAGATAGAGATAATAGTTTCCTCCGCTTGTTAATGCAGGTTTCTGCCGTTCCCACGGGCCATGCCCCACCTCCCAGTTGTCAAAACCTTATGCATGATGAAGGCTTCCTTGAATCGGCTCCATTAAGTACTGTGTCCAACCTCTTAAAAGATGTAACCTTTCCATCCTTTGAACCCAAGGATTGTTTTTTCCTACCTGGCACGTGTCTTATTATACCTTATATTCTGGTTTTCCATTATTCTTTCCCCCCAGTCACCACCACATCCCATACACCCACAAAAAGCTTCCTGTCCTGCCTCTCCTCTCCCTTACAAAAATCCATAAGCCCCTAAAAGTCAAACACTGTCATGTTAGTCCTCATTCTCCTGCAATGTCAGTCTCTTCCCTGTTACAGATTCTCAACGAATATTTGCAAAACAGAGTTGTCCCAAATGGCTCCCTTGAACGAGGTAACACTCAACTATTAGTACACAGCTTAGCGTACTCCCTCCCTCAAACCCTCCAGTGGCCTCCTACCGCAGTTAGAATAAACCAGAGTCCATGCCATCGGTCAAGGTCCTTCACGATCTGGCCCCCGCCTCCCTCTGCAAACTCTTCTCGTATCGCTCCCCATCTCATCACACACTGTGTGTCGACCTCTCTGGCTTCCTTAAGTTCTTTAAACACACCTATGAACCTTCGTTCTTGCTATTCCCCTGCCCAGACCCTTCTACTCTAACTTCCTTGCGGGCTCCCTCTGATCATTCATGTCACGGTCTTAATGTCCCTTCCTTAAGACCTCCTTAGCAAGCCCCTCCTCACCCCTCTCCACAACTTCCCCACTGCCTCAGTCACTATCGTTGAGTTACTTGTTAGTGTGTTCATTGCTGCCTCTCTCCACTAGAATATAAGCCACAAAGGGCAACAGCTTTCTCTTATTTACCACTGTTTCCCCAGCACCTGAAGAGTCCCCATCACGTAGCAGGCATGCTCATCAAATACCAGTTGCACGTTGTTATATGTCCATGTGCATAAACATGGCTGTGTGCAAAATAACATATCTCTACATGTGGACTACTGTATCAATCTACACCTACTCTTTCATTGGATTTTAATAAACTGGGGTCCTGTTACAGCAATGGGGGGCAGTTTGTCATTTTTCATTTGACTTCAGGATAGAACACCATGGTTTTACTCCAGATTTCAGGCGGGTCTCTGGACTACTCTTAGAAATGCCAGGCAAGTTTAGAAGTCTGCATTTTAGTGAGTCACACACGCTGTTTGCTTCTATACAACATATGATTTATGAGCCTTCCTTCGGTAACATTATACTTTGAAATAGCTTGAATTCCTAACCTTCTTGTTATGATTTGTATATGTTTGAATACAGTGAACCATAACATGATACAGTTGGATCTTAACACATCACTCTCCATTCTGCTTTCGGCAGCTATTTGATGGCGTCGATGCAAAAGAATTGAATGTGCAGTGGCTGCGTTCCCAAATAGCAATCGTTTCTCAAGAGCCGGCGCTCTTCAACTGCAGCATTGCTGAGAACATCGCCTATGGTGATAACAGCCGCCTGGTGCCATTAGAGGAGATCAAAGAAGTAGCGAATGCAGCAAATATCCATTCTTTCATTGAAGGTCTCCCTGAGGTAAGAAAATATCTGAAATCCTGAATTACTAAGCTGTCAAGTAAGCCTAAGTCGTTACTGGGCCTAAATAGTTGTTTTTGTGTATTCCTTGGATTATACAATTTATTTATTGCCAGTATCTAAAGTTAGATGTAAAACACAAAGTCAGATGTAAAAAGCCAAATTTGGGATTTTCATGTGACTACTTTTTCCAAGACAAAAATGCATTAATAGTCACTGGATTAACTTTCATATCTTGATTCTTCTAGCCATCTACACTCTACCTTGTCCACACCACCATGACCCTCTCTGGACCACTGTAGTAGCCTCTTAATCTGCCTTCCAGTCTTGCTCCTGTATAATAATTCTTCTTTCTCACAGCAATCAGAGGAATCCTTTAAAAACACAAATTAGGTGCTATCCCTCCCCTGACTAAAACTGCCTCATGACACCCCTTCGCACTTAGAATAAAGCCCAGACTCCCCATGTGGCTGCTGAGACCCGCTGTGATCTGGCCCCCGCTGCCTCCCCAGCGCCAGCCTTACCGTGTGCTCACTTGGCTGCAGCTGTGCTGATGTCTTTCCTGTCTCATGAAAATGCCAACTTGCTCCCCACCTGAGGACATTTACATTTGCTGTTCCTGCAGCCCAGACCTGCCTTCCTCTGGTTTTTTGCATAGCTAGCTCCTTAACATTCCAGCCCTTTCAAAGATCACCTTTGCAGAGGCCTCCCCTGGCCACCCTATTTGAAAGAGTCCCCACCACTCCAATCCCCTATCACATTGTCTTCAGGGCACTTATCATGGTCTGAATTACCCTGAGTGCTTATTTACTTATTTAACGTCTCCCCTCCCCACTAGAGAGTAAGATCCTCGCCTGTCATTTTTGTCACCTTGATCTCTGTATTGGCTGTGACAGCTGATGCAAAATCGCAGAAAGTTAAAAATCTTGGCTAACTGTAGAGAAAGATTTAGGACAACAAGCATTGATACAAATCCAGAAACAGTGCACAGAGACAAGTAATTGTAATTTTAAGTGCTTATAATATCTGTGTTTATATGTACACACACTCTCAAATAAAACAAAATAAAAATACAGATACTTTTAGAGATAAATATTTATAAAGTGATTTTTTAATCTTACTTTAAAAGGAAATAGCTAAGTTTAACAACCAATATATCAAACAACTATTCTAGAGCCCTCTTCTTTGGTGGAAGCTAATTTTTATGCTACTAGATCTTCCCTCACCATCTCCTGTCCACACTGAATGGAGCCTACAAAGAGAAACAGACCATTAATACAATGTCTCCTACTCTGGAAAGGTTCTACAGTACTAAGTATATTGGAAGAATTAACATACGTTTTATAAATAGGGTTACCCTGTGAATATCTTTCGATGGCAATTCTCTTTTTAACCAAGGCACTCACTGCATTGTTAATTTGTGACCAGATTGTTATCCACATAATCCCAATAGTTTGTTTTAATTTACCTATTGTAAGGGACTGTCCTCCAATTATATTTGTACCATTTGACTTTTCTCCTTAAATTGTTTATTATCTTTTATTCTTTTCATTATACTATTTCTCAAATTTACCCAAAACTATATTCTGTAAAGATTCATTGTGCTAAGATTTTACAATAGACTTTAACGACCAAGATGTTAAAAAACAAATTATTTTAAAAGATTAGCTTATTTCTCAGTATTTTTAAATTTAACTTTAATTTACCTTTATATCATTGTTTTCCCCAGAACATGGTAGAACCATAAGGAAATCTGATGCCAAAATAAAATCGTTAAAAAATGAAAATCAGAGAATTCTTAGAAAAACGACATGTTATTAAATGCCTTGGGTTAGTACTCTGGATAGGACAAGGCTGCCTTCTTATGCTAAGTTGGTTGGGGAAAGGAAAGAGAGGAAACCAGCCATGCATTACCCAGCTCTTCTGGAAACCAAGAGCTAAATTTCCACCATACTACAGCAAAGATGGATGTAGCCACCCCCTTTTGCAGATAAAGAGGTTCAATACCTTTTCTAAAGCTGTACCAAATTCAGAATTTGAACCTGGATTCTTTGTGCTATATTGTGGGGAGGTGGAGAGGTCATGACCATGGTGTTTCTAGGGTTTTAGAGATGGAAGCAAAGGTGTCAGCCCCTCCTTTCCGAAGGGCAGTCCAGCGCAACTACCACAGCTGGCAAGCAGGGTACCCCTGTATTCACAGTGATACTTAGGAGCATGTTGTAGCTCTGACCTAGGTATTTGGGGAAGAAAAGTAGAAGCAAACTTTGTAATTTGTTGCACTTCCTTTGGGTAGAATTAGTTTTCTAAAGCAAATACATGGAGCCCCGCATCCCCTCCAAAATATAAGGCAATAGTTTCAATGTAAAAATGGTGGAGCAAAAGTCTGGAAGAGAAGTTCAGCTCTTCCACTCAATAAGCAAAAAATATATATCCATATGTAAAGCAGGCATAGGAAGAAAGTCTTCGCATATAACGCATCAGGATACTATTAATTTTAATCCTCTCCAAGAATTATTTAGCAAATTGAAGTGGTTGTCACACTTTGCTTTCTGAGGATTTCATTTACCTTCACCTCGAACTTTGTGGATTGCTCCATCTGTCATGTCCTGCTCCCTCAAAATTTGCATGCCCTGTCTTCACTGCTCCATTCCAGCATCCATGCATTTGGTCACTCCACACAGAGCTACTGAGCACTTATTCTTTGCAAACCAGTGGGCTGCTATTTAGAGAAGATAAACGAGACAAATAAAATATTAGTCCTACTTTTAAGAATATAAAGCCTCGCCTGTAATCCTAGCACTCTGGGAGGCCGAGGTGGGCGGATCGTTTGAGCT
>VBSM01002217.1:29171672-29184722 GCA_008086735.1 Cheirogaleus medius | reverse complement strand
AAAAAACAACTAGCTGTTGAAACTCAGCCTTTTGTTTGCTCATCCAAGAGGCTCTGTGATGACAGCAGAGACTGCCACTAAAGGGACAAGTCCTAGAGCTTTACAACAGTCTGGATGAGAGATATGCAGGTCCACATCTTCTTATCTCCAGTCCCAGATTCCAAAAGCTCTTAAACTCTATACTTCCCCCTACACACACACACACACACACATTTCGTATGTTTGGTGCAAACTCATTTGGTGGCAAAATAACGTGAGGCTATAATACAGACTATATTTATCTCGCTCAGAATGAATGTTGAAATGTGTCTGTACAAATATTCATATATTTGATTACAGTTGCTATCCCAGACCCTTCTGGGGGTGCTAAATAATATATAATTATATTGTATATTAAATATAGATAATACATAGTATGTGTATAATATATAGTATTTTTTCCTTCTAAGATTAAAAATATCAGAATTTTTAAACACTTGTAGCTCTAAGGGTTTCAGGTAAGGGGTTATGGATCTGTCTGACAACTCAGACCAGGAGGGTGTGGAGTAAGGAGTCAATTTGGAGCATGCTGAGTGTAACACATCTATGGCGTATCTCATGGAAACATCCTGCAGGCATTTGGAAACATGGGCCTGGGGCATGGGAAAGAAGTTGACACAACACTGCCTTGACCTCAAGGATCCTCTGAGAAACACACCAGGTGTGGATGGCCCGTAATCCCCACATTATGGCTCTTTAAGTAGGATTTGGACCACTGGAACCACCCCCTTTGAGCTTCTCATAAAAGAGGTGGATTTCGGGGCACTTGCCATCCCAGTGTTTGCCAGAAAATAGGATCAGATTTTCAGTTAAACAGGAAAGAATAAACTCTATGGTTCTTCATTTAAAAAAACAAAAACCTTCAATTTAAACATGTGCAACTCTTTCTAGGTGGCTATGAAGACAATGTGTATATCCACATTTGTAATCTGTTCTGCTTAATGATGGGCAAAACTTCTGGATTTATTTTTCATCCAATTCATTCTTTAAACTTGCATCCTCCTACAAGCCAGAGAAGGCCAAGAAATGCAAAGTGATTCCAAAGTTAGTTTGGGGTCTTCTTCAGCTACCCTAGAAGAATTCAAGTACAATTTAAGCTTGACTGGCAGAAAGGGCTGCAAGCTCATTAACATTCCCACCTCACCTCCCAATTTTTGGTTTAAGATTGAATCCTCTAAGCAGGGACTTTGCAGTGTTTGGAAATGAATGAAAGACATAGTTTTATCTGATTATCCTGCCTTATGGTTCTGAATTTAATAAAATGCATTTTAGAAGGAAGGGGCCCGGCCTGCTAACAGTCCCAGATAAATAACAGAGGAGATAGTAAAAACCTGTGTTCTTTGTAGAGCATTCACTTTAGAAAAGACACTTTTACTGGGCGTTAATAATTCAAACACCCATTATTTGATATAAAGCAAGCACCTGTGCATCTTAAATTGAAAAGTAAACTTCGAGTTGAAATAGACACATTTTGTTATGAGGTTGCACTACAGGTTCTTGACACCCACTCTACCCAAAAGGCATCTCCGGGAGACAGTCAGATGTGGAGAGAAAGGCAATTCATCTAAGCTTCTCTAGGATATTGAAATAAAATAAACTGTGGCCGGGCGCGGTGGCTCACGCCTGTAATCCTAGCACTCTGGGAGGCCAAGGCGGGTGGATCGCTCAAGGTCAGGAGTTTGAAACCAGCCTGAGCAAGAGTGAGACCCCCGTCTCTACTAAAAATAGGAAGAAATTAATTGGCCAACTAAAAATATATAGAAAAAATTAGCTGGGCATGGTAGCGCATGCCTGTAGTCCCAGCTACTTGGGAGGCTGAGGCAGAAGGATTGCCTGAGGCCAGGAGTTTGAGGTTGCTGTGAGCTAGGCTGATGCCACAGCACTCTAGCACGAGCAACAAAGTGAGATTCTGTCTCAAAAAAATAATAAAAATAAATAAAATAAAATAAACAGTCTGTGAATCACGTATTACATCTCTCCTGAAATACTACTAGAAGAGTCACCTTTGTAAGGTGGTACACTGGGACCTGCTTTCTCATTGGAGCTGATCCAACCACACATCCTTGTCTGGGTACCAATAGCATAGGTTTCTTAGACTGCCAGCTGTCAAGGACTACTAGAAAGCAGTGTGAAGCTTGGAAGGAAGCAAAGTCAATGGGACAATCTAGAAAGCATGCAAGAACCTTCTTACACCAACTGAACTGACCATCTATGACGTGGGACCATGGTGGCTTCAGAATATGTGTGAAATTTCCTTTACCCTTCCATGGAGGGAAATATTGGAGATATGGGGTTATTAGTAAGTAGAGGAGCTGTGGAACACTGTGAAGTACTAAATGTCACCATTAGCATTTCGTGGCCTGAAAAGTGGAATAGACTGTTTCAAGATGCCAACCTAACTCATTACCAGGAAGATGCAAGCACCACTGAGAATTGCATCCTGGTGTCTGGAGGGATGTGCCCATAGAGGTTTAGCAAGAGCCAAAGTGAAGGAACCCAATGATTTCCTTGTTGTTTTTAAATACTTTGAATCATTATGACCTGAAAATGGAAGGTAATATAACTTAATGGAAAAGGATTCGTATTTACAGCAAAATTTTCTTGCCAATAATTTTTTTCTTGTGCTTTAATTTAAAAAATTTCTTTCTAGAAATATAATGGCAAAGGTCTGCTGCTGTTTGTGATCAGATTAGATATGTAAATGAGATGGTAGTGTTTACTTCTGGTTTAACATTTCTTTGCAACAAAACCCAAGAGCAGATTTCAGCACTTGTTGGGACACAATTTTCAAGAGTAGGAAAATTTGAAATATTTAGATGGTTTGTGCCCACAGGTGCCATGCTAATTTAAATAACCCAGCCTTGCTTTCTTAATTGCATGTTCCTGTAATAGAAATACAACACGCAAGTAGGACTAAAAGGAGCACAGCTTTCTGGCGGCCAGAAACAAAGACTAGCTATCGCAAGAGCTCTTCTCCAGAAACCAAAAATTTTATTGTTGGATGAGGCCACTTCAGCCCTTGATAATGAGAGTGAAAAGGTAACATTCTCTTCTTTCATCTCAGAATATAGTATCACATATGAACATGCAGTATCATGGAAGAAACCAGCTCAGTCTGGGAAAAGAAAGGTCTGAAAAGAGTTATAGTTATAGGGTCACCAGTTCGAATTAAGGCTTTGACCTTTTTAAAAAAAGGTCAGTAGGTGGTGGGGAGGTTGGAAAGAGCTGGGACAGAGAGTGTCTCATGTTCTGGAAAGGTTTTCTCATTTGACTTGGTCTTATTATCAAAAAGGACCCAATTCTTGAAATGTTTTTCCATTGAAGGAAAGAGCCCAAGAAAAATTACTTTTCCATTTTATTATTATTCCAACGATGCCAAACAAATTAAAAAGGTAATATAGATGGGTAAAAAAGAAATCTATATTGCAATGTCAAAGTATGCTAGTTATTCTACCTTCTATGGACTCTTAATCAGCCTGGTCTGAGCAGGAAACAAATAAGCACAGGAACGTATGATAATATACCTGAAGGTATCACCTTCAGATGCCTAATTTTTCTATGTCCTTCTCTCCTGGTAGTTTCTTGTACATAGTAGGCACTTATTTAGTAAATGAATATTGGTTAAATGAATGATAATCATTAATATTTGTCAAGTGTTCACTATATGCTATTATCTCACTGCTCACAACAACTTGATGAATTAGCTTCTTTTATTAGCATAGGCATTTTACAGATTAGCACACTAAGGCTTACAAAGGTTAAATGACTTCCCTAAATTCTAATAGAGTGTGTCTAACCTAAGAGCCAGGAAGTTAAGTTAATCCATATATGATTGCTATTTGCAGATGACTGTAATTCTTGATTCCCAAAGAAACAGTGTGTTATGAAAGAAAAAATATAGCTTTTAGAAGTAGACATATCTGGGTGATAATCCTGGATTCCTAGCAGTATGGCCTTGGTCAGACCTCGGTTCATGTATCAGAAAAATGAAAATACCTCCACCTTAAGGGTTTATTGCAAGAATTTAAACCAGATAGCCATCACTGAAACATTTTATACATTTAACGAATACTGATTTTCATTCTCATTTCCTCTATACAGCATTATAAACCTCATTGTTAGCTGAGATGCTATTGTAGCCAGGACAGTTCTACAGCTAAATCCTACCACAAATAATAACAAAAATAATAATAAATCTATCAGAGAAAATGAGGTGAATAAATTAGAAAATTCTACTTAGGTGTGGAAATACTACTTCCTGACTTTGAGTTTAGAACCACCTACTTACATATAAACAACCATTTTAGTTTTATTCATTGTCACAAATGCTTTTCCAACTGAAAGTCTTATTTAATGTATCTATAATTACTTTTTCTACATTTCTATTGAATAGAAATGTAGAATAGACTATTTCACGAAGTAGGGCAATTCTTTTGGCAGTATGCAAAATAAAACAAAGAAAGTTATTAGATTACCTTAATTGATTGGACTTAGGCAAACTTACTAGCATCTAAGCCAAACTGTGATCACAGATCCTTCTCTCTTCCAGGTGGTTCAGCATGCCCTTGATAAAGCCAGGATGGGGAGGACATGCCTAGTGGTCACTCACAGACTCTCCACGATACAGAATGCAGATTTGATAGTGGTTCTGGACAATGGAAAAATAAAGGAACAGGGAACTCATCAAGAGCTTCTGAGAAATCGAGATATATACTTTAAATTAGTAAATGCACAGTCAGTGCAGTGATGCTGTTGAGTTAGCACATATTTTGATCTCTGTGTAATGCAAAGAATGAGTACTTAGTAATTACCTGGCATGCTTTGATCTCTTTTATTACATATATCAATACCTAGAATCATGCTGTTCAAGTGCAGACATGTTCTGTTCATGCATCATCTTCCCTTCAGATTTTTAAAAGGAAACAAAAATTCACTAAATTCATGTGAGTGAATCGCCTGTATCCCTCACTTTAGAAAAATGTACTAGCACATTTGCTTGTAAAGCAGTTTTCTGCAAAGTGAATTTATTTTCCCATCAACTTCTACTATAAAATTGGAAATATGTTCCCAGAGCAAAAATTATCCATTTAGCTAAGTTGAAAGTTTTAGCAAAGACAGCATAAGATGTAGTTGGGCCTATGGCACTGCAGGAAGAGTGTCTTTAATTTGGAATTTAAAGAGTTTTATAGCAAGTATTAGAGGACTTTGTACTAGTCCCTTTTCTCCAAACCACAAGAATTTCTTTCATAATATCTCTCTCGATATTTCTCTCAATAGACATATGCTGTTTCCCAAAATTACATGGTATCCCTTTGTTGATGGGGCAAGGATAGGGAAGATTACAATGTAAAATTTCTGGCATAATTAGGTAGCTATCTCCCATTTCACCAGTAAGTAAAGCGTCTCGCATGATCCAGCCTGAAGATTTCATTATTCCAGGCTTTGAGTTTGGCAGAATAAATCACAGCCAACCTGTGTATGAACACTTACTTAAAATAAGATCTACTTTTACTGTGGGCAATAGACATTTTTAAATGCCTTTATTATTACTTAATCAAGTGTTTAAATTTTATATGTACTTTATTATATGTAATATACATATGATTCAAAAGTTCTGTGTAAATAACAATATTGGTAAACTGAGTCATGCCTTCCATTTACTTAAACATGTAATGTCATCTAGTGATTTTATCTTTATTCTTCACTGTACTTTCTTCCATTTACAGTGACACCTACAGCCAGCCTCTATGAAGTACACTCTGTCAATAATCTGAAATCTTGTAAAAAAAAAAATTAAAGCATAAAATAAATAAAATCATTTGTGTATCATGCCACTTTTTTAAAAGTACAAAATAAAAATAAGATTGGGGAGTTGAGAACCAGATACATTGTTTAGAAGCATTGGCATTGACTGCTTTGTGGCCATTTCACTATGCATGAATATAGAGCTCCTGGTAGCTTCCTTTTCCTGAGTAGGGTAGGCAGGAGGAAAAAGGAAATATGGAATGGATATGCTCAGAACCTCAGAGCAGCAGCACCTCAGGGTCCAGTTCTGTAACCCCCCCTAGAGGGGCAAATACAGTACCTGCAATGCCCACTTGCCCTGATCCTATCAACATCTATCCCACAAGTATACTAATACCCACAGATGTATTGTCTTCTCATAGTGCCTTGGCTATTCAATAAATACTAGGTGATTCAGGATGAAAAGGCAGAAATCATACCAGGTTCATTATTGATAACAAGATGAGGAGCACACATTTACTGAAAAGATGCCCTGGTGGCTGTGGCTGCTTTTCTTCAACAATCGTGTATTACCAGTTCTTTGTCATGCTTCTTATCAGTCACTGGTGGATAGCTGACTTCTATTCTAGCCTAGTTTAAGTCCATAAAAACATTTTAATTTGTATGGCAATTTTAATTTTAGTTAATTTTTAATTTTAATTTAATTGATTTTAGCCTTTTTTCATAGTATATGAGTTGGTTCAATCTACTTAAGTTTGAAATAATTTGGTACTTGAGCATACATTGCCTAATTTCTTTTAGAATCTCACAGGTCTAATTTCCCATAAGACTTTTGTCTAGATTAAGACATGTGTCCTAATCTCAAGGACTTCTGGTCTAAGGAAAGCACTGATTTCTGGCACTCATGATTTACAGCCTACTACTTATTCAGATTGACCTCAATCCCAACTTGTCTGAATGTCCTTGCCCATTGATTCTCCTCTACTTCTAGGCCTCTATATAGTTACAAAACAAGAGATAAGAAGAATGAAACAACAGTTAAAAAAGAAAAAAAAAAATACTTGGCCTAGAAAATCCTAAATACAATGAAGACAGCTGTCCAGAGAGGTCAAGATCCAACAGAATCAGCTGTAAATGTTATTGTGTTCCAGTAGCTATCAGCCATTGCCACATCTTATCCTTCGAAGCATCCTTCCTTCCTAGAAAGGAAGGCTGTTCAGTGAGTCTTAAGATAACTGAAACACCAATGAGGGGACCAGTGGAAGAGAAATAATTTAACAAGAATAAGATATAGCACACATGCTGGGGAAAAGAACAAAACAACATGGAGTTATAAAACACACTTGTTTGATAACTCACCCAGCCAACCTGCCTTATATCCTACCAGCCCTTAAAACAAGTTGTGGTGTGTTCTCGTGTTAACTTAAGTCATAGCTAATATCTACTTAATGTGTCAGTTTCATGGCATACATAGTACGTCTTATGCTTTGCATACAACCTATTCTGTGAAAATACTTCCTGTGTTAGTGTCAACTAATGTATTCACTGTTTTGGTTCTGAGCTCTTATTCCAAGAATGTTTGTGAAGTAGAATCATAGATTGATTGGAAAGTTCACTCATAAGAAATAGTCAAGGGAGGAAACTGGGAAAATTCAAAATGGAGGAATGAGAATAGTTTAAAGTATGCAGTAGTTTTCAAGTCTTTATTTATTTCCCTACCATTAGTAATAATTACCAGAAATTTAAAAACCATAATTATACATATACCAAATGTCTCTACATAGTACCTCAAGGAACTCAACCTGCCTCCTTTTAGCAAAACCACACTGATGAAGCCTGTGGATTCTAAAGGAATCTTTTCTATTCCTGCTATAACAAATTACCACAAACTTAGTGGCTTGAGACAACATAAATTTATTATCTTCCAACTCTAGAAGTCAAGTCTAAAAATCAGTCTCTGTGGATTAAAATCAAAGGCTTCATTCCTTCTAGAGGGTCTAAAGAAGAATCTGTTCCTCATTCATTTCCAACTTCTAGAAGCTTCTAAATGGCCTGCATCCCTTTGACCTCTGCTTCCTTTGTTACACCTCCATCTCTCTCTGACTCTGCCCCTCCTCTTACTCTTATAAAGACTCTAGTGATTACACTGGGCCCACAGGGATAATCCCATATAATCTTCCCATCTCAAGATTCCTAAACTTAATCACATCTGCAAAGTCCATTTGTCCTGGAAGGTAATATATTCACTGATTCCAGGAATGAGATTGTGGACATTTTGGGAAGGCCATTACTCAGCCTACCACAAAGCTTATTTATTTAAACTTTTATTCCTTGGAAAAAACAAGCCAGATTTTGCACAGATTAGCATTGAGTAAAAGCTCAAAGAGAACCCTGAAAATATCCAATCCAACAGCACTAGTATATACAGAAAGAGCAAAAACTCAAGTATCTTGCCTCTAGTCCTCGTACTTTTTCCATTGCAACATGCTATGTACACTTATTGCTGCACCAGGACTTAGAACATATTTGTCTTTCTCTCTTCACTTTTGCTACGGTATTCCACTATTGCTGCTATTTCCTTTTATCCTGAGACCAGATTTATTAAGTAGAAGTTTCAGCTAAATTCTACTTTCTTAACATCATTATTCTCTTTCTATTACATAATTTTATGTGCTAGCCAGTAAAAATGGCATTCTTAATACAGTAAACATATGAGTTTTCACATACTACTGATCCAGTACACTTCTGACTTTTCCTAAAAACCATTTCAGACTACTGCGGATAATGATGGACAATATTTTTTTGTGAAATGTTTCCTATAGCATGAGATAAACACTTTATGTACATTATCTCATTTAGCCCTCACATTGACTCCATGATGGCAGATGTTATTAATATTATCTTTATTTAAAGAAAACTAAAGCTTAAGGAAATTAAGAATCTTGTTAAGAGTTGGACTCTGAGATTCAGACCCTGGTCTTTCTAACATCAGAGCCTAAAGTCTTCATTGCAGCACCAAGGTCTGCTGTCCACAATTTATCCAAGCAAGATGGCTGGTTGCAGCCATGGCTCACAAGAATATATCCAGTTAATGTGAGGATCAAACAAAAATTTTGGCAGCAGCTACATGATCTTATTAAATTAACTAGCCACACTCTAAAATACTCTTTATATCCACATCACTAAAACAAAATTGAATTTAGCTCAAGGTATAAGATCTGTTTTTCCTTTCGTGTTTACTTACATGTATAAGTATTGGGAATTCAGACAGTTTTTGCATGCATTTGAGTTTATTAGGCATGTTTTCTTAGTGATTTATACTTAATTATCAAAGTTCAGTTTAATCTTACTAAAATGTTCTTCTTTTTAAACTGAGTGAGGATCTGCTTAAAGATGTTAGTTTATTGAGATTGCAGAAAAGCAAAAGTTAGATAATTAGGTGTTTATGTATGAATGCATTCAGTGCTGCATTATTAGACGGAGGGAAAGAATGATCTAGTAAACTAATCTACTTTTTTGTTTAGAGGTAAATGATGGAATGCCATCATTTATAAGACAAGTAAAACTTGCTCTTACATGGAAGCATTTTTTTGATCCTCAACTTTCCTACATCACAGTAATATAATACTGGGTTAAAATATTTTTGCCCAGTTGAAAGTCAAGAAGAGATCCTAGGGAAAGGGTTGGCGATGTTAAATTACCAGAATAGTCTGGACAATTGTGAATCAAAAAGAAAGAAGGATAGGAAGGAAGGAAGAGAGGGGAGAAGGAGGGAGGGAGACTATTTGAAAACACTGAAACAATAAAAAATTTACCACATTCTAGCATTTAACTTAGGACTGGAAGGAAAAAATATTCCACTATCAAATCCTCAGAAAACCCAAAAAGAGAGATACAAATTTAAATTTAAATTCCTATTCCCACAGCTCTAGTTCAGGCAGAATTACACTTCATCTACATTAGTTTCATAAATTCCTTTAATCCCCAATTTCCTAGAGCTATCTCCCTGAGAAGAGAGGGGTTAATGAGTGACAAATTAGCCAAAAAGGAAAGGCCTGGCTGTCACAGGACGGTATGTACAGAAGGCCAAAGGAAAACAGGAGGAGTGGGTGGTCATACAGAGTCAGAGCAAGGTAGACATAGCCCCCAATGATGGGGAAGGAGAAAACCTCCAAAGTAGCAAAGAGAAAGTAAGTGACTTTTGATTAAAAACTCTGGGAAATGCATGTGAATACTGAGAAATGCAGAAAGAATTATAAAATGGAATGTTCCTGGCACTCAGTGGTAGTAATAATATCGATAATATAAAATAAGCTAGACCTATTATTAGAAATAAGTTCACAGTCATTGAGCACTCATCTATCAGCTTAATAAGTAGTTGAGCCTTGTAAGCATTAACTCACTGCCAATAGAATACATTCTATTATTATTCAAATTTTACCAAATGGGGAAAATGAGGCATGGAGTAATTAAGGAACCTTCCCAAGGTCAAACACCAAGGAAGTGACAGAATGAGGATTCAACCCAGAAAATCTGAGTCCATAGCTCACACACAGCCAACCCATTATCCCTCTAAGATAGGGCTGGAAATGGTAAGGTACTTTTGAGTTGTTCATACAGAAATAACAACTTGCTGTTTTGCCTCCTCCTTACACTGCACAAATACAAAGGTACATGGTTCCTCTTTGGTTAACATTTGGCGTGAAGCTGGATGTTTTCTGCCCACTCACACTCTGAAAAACTTCTCATACATCACCAAATTACAGCTTGGAAGGGTCAGAAATACAGCTGCTTCAGCAATAACATTTTCCCCACAACTCTTCGATCTTTCCTACTTTCCAACAAACACACTCACAAGTGTAGGGGTAGATTAGACCCTGGTATCTACATAGATTGTCTCTCACTGTTGAATCATCCCTGCTATCTTTATTTTCAGGATGTTTATCATAACTCTTTTGTTCCATTTGCAACCCTCTTGCTGATGCATCATTCTTCTCTTTGTTTCTTTGTTAAGATCAAAAAGATCTCGATAGCAGTATCATGCAAAAACCAAGATAGGTTTACAAATGCTGTAACTGAAAAAAAAAAAAAAAGTAGAAACACATGCATTGGGTGAAGTGTTGGCTAAAGTGGAGTCATCAAAAGTAGTTTGAAGTCAGGTGTGGTGGCATGCACCTTGTAGTCCCAGTTACTCAGGAGGCTAAGACAGGAGAATTGCTTGAGCCCAGGCGTTGGAGATCAGATTGGGCAACATAATGAGAGCCTCATCTCATAAAGAAAAAAAAAGTAGTTCTGGTTTGCTTAACTATACTGATGTTCTAATTCATACAAATGACTTTTCAAATACTATAAAATAAACACTGCTTTAAGTAATGAAATTATTTTACAATTCAAGTGTTTAATGATGGACTATAAAATTCTCTACATTTCTATAAATTGACAGAAGTCCTTATGACATTAATCTAGACAAAATTAAAGCATTTGGGATGACCTCTAGTAAATTATATCACAAACTCAGCATAGACACAACCAGCAAAAGAAATGCAAACATCAGGAAATTTTGCTCATACATTTCAGAAATAGGAAGGACAGTACCCACGGTTTCTCTCTTATGTTATCTATTGTATTTCAAGTTGCTCCTTCAGTGACAATTGGAATCTTCACAGAAAATCCAGTCTGTCAGACTAGAGTTAACCTGTCTCCTTTATCCATGTTAATTTTTATCAATGTAGATTACAGAGCCAAAGATAAACAACACTTTCTTTGATTTACTCATGTAAATTCTCCTAAAATGTATAACATCTTAATAGAGCATATAAACTAAGGACCAGCAGCTCCACTCTGGCTCTAGATCTGGGGTCCACTGACAGGCATCAGACAGGTAGAGCAATGAGCACAATTTTAAGAGAAGGTCCACAGCCTGTATCACAGTCTCAGAGGAGTTTGTTAACCAAAAAAAGGGATGAGAACAACTGTTCTAAACAAAATAAAAAAGTTATCTTTAAAATCAGTCATTTTATATATAAAATTCATAAATGAGAGTTTTAAACTTGAGCATGGAGTAAATAATTGGTGAAGTCCAGTAAGCGTTAGCTTATTTTCTCTCTTGTAATATGTAATACTTTTAAAAAGACATAGGCTCTTGCCTCCATTTCATAGTCTCTTTTCAGTGTGTTTTGAATTTCACATGTATAGTTAAAAGAAGAAAGAGCTGTTATTTTTCGAAAAGTCTATTTAGCACCGCCAGTGAGCTCTTTTAGTTTGCAATACAAAATAGAATACTTAAATTTACTTAATAACCAAGTAACTTTATTTGGAGGGCATACTAAATTAACCTCTATCCCTTTGTAATAGTTTTAGACAAAAATAGATAGGATTTAATTCTGGGTAAATATATGTACACTCACAGACCAAAGTTTAAGTTATTTTAGCACAGTTTGAGCATTTTAAAATTATAAAACTATAATGTTAATTTTTAAATAGTTAATTTTAGAGTCATAAGGGCAGGATGGGGGTGATTATTTTTTTCAAATGATGGCTTTTTTTGCTTAAAAAAAGAACACAAGAAATATTTTACTTTTATTTTACAATTATAAGTAAGTTCTCAAATTATGACTATGATTCATGATCATGCTCAAGGCTTATTTTTAACAACCCAAATAAAGTACTGAATGCGAAGTAGGCATTCAGTATTTGTTGATTTGATTTTTATTTTTGAACAAAAGCAAATATATCATTTAAAACATCATTATAAGATAAACTTGTCTCTACTACAAGCTGAGTCTGTATGAGAGAAATCATGGATGTCCAAACTTATCATCTTCTTCCCTTTCCTCCTCTCAACAACTCAAAGGTTTAAGACTCTTTAGCACTTGAATTTAAGTATTTCTTTCAAATGCTAAAGAATATGTCACTTTGGTATTGCAAAACTTCATGTTTACTAAAGGATAACTCTTAATTATATAAGAAATTTAAAACACTTCAAATTAATTAATGAGTAAGTAGACATAATTTTACTGTTGGACATTATTTCTCCAATGGCCACAAACTATCAGAATTTTTAAATAGATCTTTTTGTCCAGCTATAATAGTTGATTCAAATCAAAGGCATCATCCCTGGTGGCCATGAATGAATGAATTCTCTTTAAAGTCAATTTTGTAGCTTTATGCAGCTAGAGTTCAAAACATCTAGCTAAATCAGTTAATAAAGTAAAATATAAAAATCTTAACTCTTTTTTTTTTTTTACCTTCTATAGACTCACTGAT
>VBSM01002217.1:29158589-29171580 GCA_008086735.1 Cheirogaleus medius | reverse complement strand
TGAATCCATATTTTAGTACCATGTGACATTGCAAAATAATGTCTACTTTTTGTTGGGAAATACAACTGGTATTCCCAAAATTCCTTTGTGAAGTAATAGCATACACAATGTTGCATTCCACCCCCTTACTATAGTGAATCGAGGACTAATAAAGGGAAACTGACTTTCCAGTCCCAGCTTAAGGGAACACTGTGGTGCAAAGGCATGAAGTGAGATCCTGGCTCCAGAGTGAGCACAGCCTTCCCCAAGATGCACTCCATCCACCAGATCTTCTGCCTCAGGTTGCAGTCAAGTGGACTCTCATTCTCAAAAGGGCACAAGGATGTAGGAACAATTCATGAAAAAAGGACATTAAAATGGCAAATAAACATATGAAAAAAAGTTTACGAATCAAAAATTTGCTACTTAAAACAATAGTATGTTTCATTTCTTCCTTATTAAAGGAAAAGAATTTAAGAATTCAGGGCTGGTAAGATTTAAGGCTAATCCTCTCAACCATTGTTTGTTGGAATATAAACTGCTACATACTTTCTGGAGAGTAATCTGGTAATCTCTCTCTAGAACCTTTAAAATGTGTTTCTCTCTCAAGAATTCCTTACTCTTCTAGTATCTGAAGGAAATAACCAGAACTTAGGGGGAAAGGTCATGTATAAGGATGTATAATGCAGCATTGTGTATAATATTGATCATTTGGAAAAAAAGCAAATGCCCAGTATTAGGGAAGTAGGTAAAATTTTGATATATGCATTCCATAGAGTATTTTTAGCCATTTAAGATTATATTTGCAAATAATTGTTAGTAGTAAGGGAAATTTATTTTAATATTATTTGAAAAAGGAGATTAAGATTTTATACATATATACATATATAAGAAAAAATCACATAGAAAAAAGTTAGTAAAGACACAATTGTGTCTGAGAAATGAGAGAAAGATTTAAGGTAATTTGCTTTCCCTGCTTCCTCATAATTTCTTATATTTTTCAGTGAGCATGTAATTGTCTTCAAAAAATGAAGTCTAAAACTCATATTGAAATATAAAATCTTTAGATCAGGATGAAGGAAATATAATTAGACAAATTTGTACTTACATGTGAATGCCTCTCTTAGAATTCACAGAGCTAACTGTATTTTTAAAAAATATTAATTCTAATGCATATATAATTGGTTTTATAAAACAAAGTAAAATGTAAAAAAAAAATAGTAGGGCAATTTGTGGGAGCCTATACACAATTTAATTTCCCAGGGAGAGCTACCATTAAGCCTGCCTCCAAAATAAGATTTCCTAAACCTCCCACTTTCTCATTTCTTCTGAACCCTCACAGTAATAGCTGTATTTCCTGGCAAAAGCAAAATCTAAGGCATGGCTATCTTTAAGGGTGGAACCTTGATACATCTTCTGTTTATGGGTAAAAGATTGCCTGTATTGTTCTTAATGATTTACCTGATTGACATTCGTGGCTTATGAATATTGTTTTTACTTATTCTGCATGACCTGTATGAAGTCAAGATAGATAAATCTTACATGCCAGGGTCATTCTCCCTTTTACCCTTATTAACCTGTATATAAACTACACAGAATCTTAGTCATTATTTCTGGGGATAATCACAAACAATATCCAAGAGATAGGAAACTATTAGAAAAATTAAATTAATAGCATAATGAAAGCAAACCATTATGTAAATATAATAGATTGCTTTTTGAGAAAATATCATGAATAAATGAGTGGACAATACCCTTATTTCCTAAAGGAATACTTCCACAGAAGAAAAAAGAAACCCTCCTGTGACAGAGAACTTCAACTTCTGATTATTATGTTATAATTTATGGAATACCTAGTAAGTGAATTTGACATGTAGTACTACTGCTATAGTTTATACATGTCTTCTAGAAATATTGAAGTCTACGTTTGTGTAGCTTAAGTGAAAACAATTCAACCAGGGGATGAGTATAAAATATCTGGGGCACAGAATTTGTAGGAACAAAACTTCAGTATAGAGTCTCAACTGCATGAATCTAATGGATAGAAATTAAATTTTTTTTATATCCCCTTTTAAAAGAATATTCAAAAGAAGGTAGAGAAGCTGATGAGCAATCATCAGCATAATATTTTCTTGGAAGCTAGGTAAATGTAGTTTCTTGGTAAGGGAGGGTAGTACTAGTGTTCTCAATGTAAAGATAGCCCAGAATGAAGCCAAATGAGCTGAAAAAGAAGAAACACAAAAGAATAATAGGAAAATCAATTTTATATTTTCACTCTCCAGGTAACAAGTAAATCCTAATTTCTTTATGTCCTGTATTCCTTTTTTAAAATAGTATAGAATGCTACCCTTAGCATTTTCATGAACAAGCACAAGGTATTTTGTTTGTATATAGCTTTTGTTTTTAGCTTTGTCCTTATAGATACATAAAATGTATTTTTTTAAAAAAGTGAAAACAAAAAATGAAAAAAAGTATCAAATTAAATTGGGATTTCAAAAAATAACAAACCGTTTTTAGTATAAATGTAGTTCAAATATTGCATGAAGCATACTTATACTAAAAAATTACTTGCTGTTTATCTAAAATTCAAATTTAACTGGGTATTCTGTATTTTATCTGGCAACTCTAGGTATAGTGAAAATATTTTCTAAATAAAGGATATTTTCCTTTCTGATGAAACTTCTTAAATATTACTTAAATAAAACAAAAACACATGCATATTTATTACTTCATGGAGTATAGGAGATACATTTATATGCACTTAAAAAAAAACTCGACTATTGGGTATTAAAGCTTTCTACACTTTGACACACTTAGTTTTTTGGCAAAAATGATCCTAAAATTTAAGTTTAAAGATATGGAAGGGAAAGAAATGAAATCATTAGATTACTTATATTTTGTAGTTACTAATTAAAGAAAAAAATAATAAGTAATTATGTCATTTTAAATTGTAGAATAAAAATAGGTATAGGTAACAAATAGAATATTACTATTTTTAATAATTTGAAGTGAAAATACTGACCATTCAAAATTTAATCTCATGCTTCCATGTATGAAACAAAAATACAGAACTGAACTAAATATGTTTTCTTAGATTTTAGTTAACTAGGAAAGAAACAAAAATTCTTCATTATAAGAAACTATATCTTAAAGACATTCCCTGAGGAATAGCTTTCTACTTAACTTATTTAGTACATAGTCTCAGTCTTAGAGGCAAATCTCAGCTGATTTTAAGAAGTTGACTAAAAAAAAGTCAGCATATTTCTAAGCTACATCCTACCACTGACCGATGAGCAATGCAATATTTTTTGCTTTTATTTATTCATTAAAAATATCAATATTGATTTCTTAGGTTTGACAAATATACCACTGTAATATAAGAGGATAGCAATATGGAAAACCTCAAGAATTCTATATTCTATTTTTACAGTTTCTCTGTAAATCTAAAACTATTCCAAAATGAAAAGTTCACTTAAAAAGTGTGGTTTAAAATACTCATGCCACTGCTTTGAGAGTATATTGTAATAATAAAAGTAGTTCCAAACCACTTCACAGACATGAATACCATTTCTCTACAATAGGGATCTATTATACCCCTATTGCAAAACTAATATTTTCTCTGCAAAACAACAGGTAGAATTTTAAGAATGGAAAACTTCACTAAATTTGATTTTTGTGGATGTACATATTAAAACACTCAAGTGAACATGTCACAAAGCAATGTATTTCACACTTAATAATTACATAATAAATTGTATCATATGCTTTCTACAAAGTGCATGTAACTAAAGAATATACAATGTGCTATGATCAAAATATTTACAAGGTTGTTTTACTACTCTCTATTCATTACTATTACAACATTTAATTATGATATTCCCTAAAATATGTTACTATCGAGGACACAGAAAGTACAATGTATGGGTACCTTATGTGAACTTACCCACTGTAGTTTTAATTCAAATAGTTATTTATTGGGAGAAACAGCAAAACTTAATTTGCCTTCATAGTACAAAAGCTACTGAATTGTCATCTGTAAGGACTGTATTTTCTTAAAGTTTGGGGAGAAATATAATTTAATGTTATAAAAAAGATTATTTTCCCCAAAATGAAGACTTCATTTATCTATACACAAATTCTGTTCGAATTCTGTTAAAGAGTATATATAACTCAACAATATTGTTAAAGCATCACTAAATCAATTTGAATATCTTTTAAACATATTTCCACCTGCCACTAGGTTCCCCCTCCCTTACAAAGGCCAATTTTTGTTAAGTTGAAAGGGTAAAGAACCTACCTAGACAAAGAAAGAAAAGAAAGAAAGAAGGGAAAGAAAGAAAGAAAGAAGAAAAAGGAAGAGGGGGAAAAAAAGCCAAAATAAGGGATAGGTACATGAGAGAGAAATGAAGCATTGATCAGTGTACAAGAATGAGCACAAAACTTCCTGAAATGATGGGAAACCTGATGATAGGGTGGCTGTATAATTAGGGGCATTAAATTGGGTGCAAAATTGGGCACTACAAATCCTTTATTTTCAGTTGAAGTAGACAATCACTTGAACTCTAGGGGGAAAAAGAAAAACATCTACTTACTTTCTTCTATTTCAGCATTTAAAATGGAGTGGCTAAAAAACTTAAAGCTGGAGGGACTGGTTCCCCCAAAGATGTAAAGATAACCCAAGGTGAATTATTGAGGGTTTTTCAACATTCGCACAGAGTTCTGGGTGAAATGAGCATAATGTAAATCAACTCATTGTTTGGGCCCTTTCAAATTAGTTGCCAAGAGAGGAGTGAAAACTTGATAAGCAGGCTCCAGTTTCTATGTGTTGATTTAGAAATCTTAAAGCTTGTGGGAGCTCAATTCATTTAAAAGAAGAAATTTAAAGGGAAGAAAAGTAAACAGGGAAAATGCTATGCAATGAAGCACTGAAGTGAATGGGGTATAGAGGATATTCTTTAAAAAACAAAAACAATAAAGAGTTCCATTGTGCTTTTAAATTACAAATTTAGAGTTCTTTGATTTAGGTTAAGGGTCTGATTTTCTTTTGAGTATCAAAATGTCATGACCCATTTACAATATCCAAATTGTTGATGTTGTTTTTTATCTAGCTTGGGGGGAAAATAAATATAAATTAAAGTCTCAAGGAATTAAGTCCACATTTTCTAATTGGTAGATGGCTACTTTGAGTAAAGCAGCAAAGGTATTTTTCCTTTTAACCTTCCTCCATGGAAAGCCCAGTTCTGAACTGCAAACTAGGCAGGTTCAGAGCATTAGTGATCAAATCTTACGACGGCAGCAGCTCCGGGTCCCGACTCTTCTTCTCAGGAATCAAGCAAAAAAGCACTGATTTACTAAATGAAGTCCAGAGAGGTGACAAGACTAAATCCAGGTATTTGGAGGCAAATTTCAGGTGACTGGTCTGCCTTTTTCACGGAAAATGCTGCCCCAGCTTTCATCAGTGTGCACTTTGTCTTGACAGGAATGCATATTTAATCATCAAATCATCAAAAAGTATAGTATTTTTTTACCCTCAAAAATAACATCCTTTAGTACTGTTTTTAAACGTATTCCTATACCACTAATAAACTTTGAATTAAAAAAAAATAGACAAAGCTTGCAGGAGCAAGAGAGGTGAGAGTAGGGAAGAACTAGATCATCTGCATCAAGATTTGAAAGACACTTGTGGCTTCCTTGGGAAGCTTCATTTAGCATTGAGCATACGCGGGAAATTCTGTTCCCGGTGACAGCACAGTGGGAATTCCCACTCCAACAACCCATGAAATGTTACTGCATAATTATTCACCTTCTGAGGCCCATTAGAACTTATCAGCAGAAAAAGAAATTTAATTTAAACTCACCCCTCTGAGCTAAAGAATGACTGGGACATGAGATCAAAGCGCGAAGCTCTGTCCTCCAGTGGTTTGCAACACCTAGGCACAATAGGGTGAGAGAACTCGGCATTCCAGCGCTTCCTGGCTTTCCGGACCCCGGAGAGAGAGGGTGGGGGTGGGGGCTCACATCACCGGCTGGTTAGAGGGAGGAGGGTGGTGGCGGCTCCGGAGGTGGACGTGTCAATTATATCCTGGAGCTCTGGAAGACCAGATTGCTTCTCCTGGCGGTTGCAGGGGCTTCCATGCGACGGCCGCACTGCGGACCAGATAGGCCACCCTCCTTTCTTCCCTGCTATGGGGGTCAGTAGAGCCTGTGTATTTAGCCCCAGGAGGGATGTGGCTGGAGCCTTTTCAAGCGCAGGTGTTCAGCTCTGAGAACTCCCAGAACATAAGTGCTTAAGATTTATGCTGCAGCCTCATCACAGAGTGTCTTAAATGCATATAGATGGTGCGCGCATAACCATCAATAATCGCCAAATTTAATCCTTGCAGTATCTGGAGAATACAAAGTGGAACCCACAGACCTGAACCTGGGTGATGAGCTTCCAAGACCAAAGGGCCTAAGGCCTAGAGGCGCCTAAAAGAGTCAGGGGTGGGGGAGAGGTTTACCAGGAGCGATCTCCTTTCCTCAGGCAGCGCATACTCCAAGTAAAAGACCTTTAAAGGGAGCATGACACGCCACGCTAAGGGGTTGGTATATCCTCATCTGCTTTCAGATGTCACCAAAATATGGGCCTGAAGAATGTTGCTAGCACTCCCCAAATAGCCAGTTCTCCAAAGAGTCGGGAGAGAAGAGCGGTTAGGAAGGAAGCCAAAGACAGGCTATTGGGTTTTAAGTGCAGTGCAGTAAAGAAAAGTTGAGTTTTATTCAACAGGTTCAGTGATTCTGTATCTCCATCTAGCAAATTTTCTCCCAGGTAGTCACCAGGGTGGCTACATTGTTCTTTGATTCCTGAAATTAAAAAGGGCACAGAGTTTTCACGGCCAATGGGACATAATTTTGCTACCTTCATGATAACAATGTGGAACAAGGTGCGCAAATTCCTCCATTCAAGTCTCACAAACCCACAATGAACTGACAAGAATAAATCTTCCCACCTATGGAGGACGCTGCACTTTGTCTAATACTGCGGGAGAGGAAGCGGGTGCGAGTGTGGCCCAGAAAAGAGCACAGGAGGGGAAGCAGGGCAGGCAGTCGTGGGCAAGACCAAAGAGAAATCTCAGCAAATTCGGGAAAAATGACCTCAGCCTGTCGGCGCCTCAGCAGACTCCAGTGGCACAGGCAGGACGCGGCACCGGGGGATAGGGTGGGACAGAGGCTCCGCGCTCCCAGGCGCTAGGATGGCGAAGGGCAGCGAGAGGGTGCTGGGGACTTAAAGAACAAGGAAGGGGAAGGGAATCCCTCACGGCGAGGGTCCCGAGCGTCTATTGCGCGCCCAGAGGTGATCGCAGGGGAAGCTCCGGGTGGCGATTCCCACCAAGGTCAGAGGCCCGGGAATGGCAGGCCGGGGTCGCGCCGGCGTCGCCCGCGCGGGCCGCGCTGCAGAGCGGGCACGGGGCACAGGGTGGCGCTCGCTGTCCGCGCAGCGGGCGGAGGCGGCCGCGGTGCCTTTGTGTATGGTGGGTGCGGCGCTGGGCTGTTTCGGCCCGGGAGCCCGAGGGAAGCGGCGGGCCCGGGTCGGGCCCAGGGCTGGGTTCGCGGGGAGACCCAGAACCGGGAGCCCCACGCTTGGCCGCTTTACCCGCTGGCGGACCGCGCTGCTCGCCAGCTCGGAACCCTCTCCGAGAGGTCCTGAGGGTCTTTCTGACAGCACAGGGCACATCGAGGAGGGGGGAAGAGGAAAGCAGGAGGTAGCGTTGAGAAAGGCTGGGAAATCCTCCCGTGCTCAAAACCTCCCGCTTCATTCATTTAAAAAGAGAACGAGGGAAACTTTGGGCAGGCGGCCCTCAGCTAAGAGCCCTGCAAGAGTAGCAGAGGGCGCTTCCAAGGTTCCCTCCCGCGCAGCAAGAAGTTAGTGCCTGAGAAGCAAAGTTGGGAACTGGGCTTAAAAGAAGAAGCCCTAGTAGGTGGACTTGAAAGAATGGCGTTAGAACAGTGAATCCTGATTCCGGGTCACCTCAAGCTCTCCTCGCTGTCCCTAGAGCTCTTGGAGCCCCGACAGACCGTTCGTTAGGAACCAAAGCAAAATGTATAAGGCTCCCTCCTCATTGCCAGGAGACTCCGCAGAAAATTAAATTAAATTAAACATGCGCCCAGGGACCAAAGAAAAGAGATCCCCCACCCCCCTGCTATAGCAAATCAACATTTCTGCTCATGGGGAGTGCAGCGAACCTAAAGAGATGGCCACTGACGCGCATCCCCTTAAACCGCGGCAGTCAGGGTCCAGAAAAGCAAGGAATTACCGCTTTCCTTTAATCCGGAAGCTGGGAATAAATAGGGCGCAAGCAAATTCTGAGCCTTAGTTTTTAAATAACAGCAACAATTGTATGGGCCATTTTAAAAAGAGAGAGAGGGAGAGAGGAAGGAAGAGGGAAGGAGGAAGGGAAGGAAGAGACTACTGTAGAAAACACACTTTTAAAAGAAAGAGAGGGGAAACAGAGACATTGGTAATAACTGGGTTTTTCTTAGGAGTGTAGGGAGAAATAATAATGTCTGTTTAGACAGAAGCAGCAAAAATCCGTAAAAAAAAAAAAATGAAAATCCAGTTTATTCAAAATACCTGCATCAAATCAATCTCTCTTTGAGGCTATTTATATGAAAAGATCGGCAAAATTTAGAAATTCTTTCATTATAATATTTATCTCTACCATTTTAGGCAACCAGAGAATAATCAAATCCACACATTTTTTTTCCCTCTACAGTTCCTGCCTTAATTTACCAGCCAAAAAGATCACATGACCTCTGAGCTAATTTTCTACAATAAAATATTTTTTTTAAATAAATTCCACCACAAGCCTTTTGTAACATTCCATTCAATAATCTCACCAAAAGATCCACGGGGGAGATGAAAATGATGGCTGTATTATCGATCTGCCTACTCAGGAGTCCAATCTCATCACCTGCTTGTCTTTAAATTTTAATTTCTGCATTCTCTACCTAAAGGAAGCCCAGTTGAGAAGTTATGCTAAGATTGGGCTAAAAGGAGGGTGGAAGGAAGGCAAATCCATCCAGGGACTTTTTCCAACATCATTTGTTAAAGGAGAGTAATTCATCATATTTGTTTAACTTTCTAGCATAAAACATTTTAGTTGATAATCCAACCTCAACGCATCACCATCACATCCCTAAATGAATGAGATTATCCAAAAAGTGAGAAGGTATGGAAGGAGCCAGAAAAAGAAAAGGCAGGATAGGGAAGAAACACTCAAGTTTGGAGAAGAGATGAGGTAGGAAACAGATAGAATTGGCAGCCCTTTTCTGATCTCTGGAGGGTGGGCTGATATATGCTGGCCTGACCTTCAGGTCAACGGCTAGTTTAACTCTACCTCGATCTGCAAAATTAGAAGTGTCTCTTAGTTCAAAGTGAGACCCAGCCTGTCTTCATTTGAGTGAGGCTCCAACCATTGCTAGGAGATGCCTGATCACAGACAAAGTAAGCAGAAATCACAGTTTGGTACTTCATCTTCTGGTATCTCAAAAGAAGAGACTCATCCTCAAAAGGGGAGCCCTGCCCACCCTGCAGAAAACTAATCTAGAAGTAAACTGCTCAATAACCATCAAAACAAACTAAAGCAAAGCTAGAAGGGTGTGAGGCAGCCAAAAGAAGAAAGCGAAAGTTTGTACATCTACACAACAGAAAAATATGTCCCCCTTCAACCAAAGAAGTCGTCTTCTAAACAGTATTTCTCCTTGCCATAACCACCTCTTCAATGTTGATTCTGCATGTAATGCAACTGATGTTATAAATGTACCAAGCAGCTTTCCTCTTACCTGCCACTACATTTAACTCCTTCAGAACGGCTCTCTCCGAAGCCCTCAGCTCTGCAACTTTCAATAAAAAAGAAACAACACTTTAACTGTGTTCTGCGTGTTATTCCTAGGAAGAAAGTGACAGAAAGAGACTGTTTTACTTTTTAAAAACATTATTTAGAGTTATAGTACGCCAAAGAATCAGAGCTAACTTGCTTGTCTAAAGCCAAAGGGATTGGAGGCTTCAAATGTCTGCATAGACAGAAGGATTAAGGCTGTCTGTTACTTGGGCACAAGCTGCATTATTTTAAAACATTTCTATATCTGATTATTTTCCCCCTGAATTTAAATGTTCATATTACTTTGCATTTTCACTTCTGTTTCTATGGGTTATAATGACTTCATATAAATTTCAATGGAAAATTGTCAGTTCAAGATAATACCAATACTGAATTTAGGGTGGGGAGAATGCAAACAGAAAGAAAGAAGCTAAACTTATAAGAATCCGAAGACACTAACTTTTTATTCAATTTGATTCAAAATAATAATATTAATCTAATAGTGAAATAGTGATATAACATCAATCAACATTTAGAGTATTTTATGTTTCAAAGTATGGCTCAAGGAACACCCATTTCTTAAATGCACTTAGACATAACAAGACAATATTTTTTATTGGCATCATTGACACCTATGAACAACAGCCTAGTAAATAGATTAAGGTTTAACCTTCCCTTTCTTTGGTGGCTGTTTAGAGACTTTAAAAGAACAGATAACTCATTTCAACAGGAATCTACTACTGATATTTACCTCTACATAATCTTTAGCTAAGACATGGAATGCCCAAAACAAGCTTTTGTTAGCTTGACCTCCTCCACCTCCTAACAACAAAAGTTATCCCCAAACCCATGTTTTTATTTTAGATGTATTGATCTTCCAGTGTAAGGGTTGGCCTTTTAAGTACTAAATGCAATCAATGGCCAACAACCTGACTCCTTCTGGAGACTGAGAAGGAAGCAGAATGGGAAATTTCTTTGAATTGTTTGTGACTTCGTACAAATTTCAAGAGGTCAGTAAATCCTGATGCTATGAGCTAAATCTACTGGTAAATAATTAATTATATTTCTTAGACACTATAATCTTTATCTTGGTAAATAGAGAAAACACAGTTTTGCCAAATAGATCTTTCCATCTAACTAATATCTTAAAGACAATTATTTAAATATTACCATACAAACAGGGTTATATTTTGTTTAAATTAGACAATTAACTGAAGATAAAATGAAAATGTCCATAGCTTAAAAAGGGGGAAAAAATACAAATTAACTGGCCTAGTCTTTTGTCTGAGTTTATTAATACCATTTAAAATATTACAAATAAATCAATTACATTTCATGCATTTAAAATGCAAGTCTAAAATGTTCCAGAGAAAGGCTTTTCATTTCAATGTGAAATATCCAAATTATTTCAACATTACAATGAGCAATTAGTTTGCAGAATCTGCAAACACTTAAATGTAGTATCAGGAGTGTTTATTAACAGTTAACAATATTACCTTCAGGAAATACACAAAGGCCAAAGTTAGTCGAGTTTCACTTGGACAATTTACTTAATACATGGGTTTTGGCAGACCCAGTTATTATGAAATATAGGAGAACTCTCACTTTAACTATGCCTGAACTGCCAGCAAATGCAAATAAGTACATGCTCCATTAAATTAAATGTCATCCAACATTTATCAAATATTGTCTTAGTTACAGCTTGATACCTATCTAAATTCATATTCGAGCAAAACTAGGCCCCGAAAGTGCGTCTGTGGCTCTGCACCTCCAGAAGTGAGTTCAAAAAACCTGCAGCTCCTCAGAACTGCAACAATAACTCTTAATATTTTCTTGTGACCAAACAAAAAAATCAAGTTTACTTCAATATATTTTCAAATATTTACTGGAAGTAATGTACAAGAAAAATACTATACAAAATCGTCTCCTGGACAACTGCACCTCACACCCTTACACTGGTGGAGTTATATTTAATTGTTAACTAATCTAGAACGATTCTCCAGTTGTACAAACCATTAGGTTCAGATATATTTTACAAAGGTTTTGTTTTCCTATTTTCCCTCTTTTGGCATTTAAACTACAGCCTCGTCTGAATAAACGATAGCTTCTTCACTTGTTTATAAGTTTAAATCACACAAAAAATGTTTTACCCTAAAATCTTCAGTGAATTGCAAGAATCTACAGAAATGGGTATTATACAACAAAATGACGGTTGGACTAACAAAAAAAGATTGGGAGATTATGCTTGGGAGTGGCGAAAAACGAGGTAGAAAAGGACAAACATGGAGATAGTTAATCTGGTCTCACCGGAAAAGGGTATTTTTGCATAAGAAAAAGACACCTACCCTCACCCCCACCCCCACCCCATAAGTTAAGTTAATGCAATCAAAATAACTTTGGGATCAATATTAGAACAGTTTCCAGAGAAAGAGTTTCTCCCGCTAGAGGAAAAACTATCCAGAAGGGAAACCAAGTAGAAGCTTGCTATTTTTTCCCCTTAGTTTTTTAGTTGTAAAAGAAAAAGTTATAAAGATGAAAGAAGGCTGCTGCAGCGATTCACCAAGACCGCCCTTTGCTGAAACTTGCATCGGTTCCACCTCAAGGAACAAAGAAAAAGAGGCAGAGCTGACTGTTGGGAGAGCTAAACTCTGCAAACTCTGGGTCTCGGTGCTGCCAGATGGGCACTCCACCGAGCTCCGACCGCCTGCGCAGGGCGTCCGCTGGTGCCCGGCGCCCCGGGAGGGCGCTCCGAAGCCAAGGCGCCTAGGACAGCGGTTGTGGGATCAATCAGCAGCTGCTCCGGCGGGGCTGCCCTGCCTGGGCCTCCTGCCTCGCCCTCCCCACTACTCCGGCCCAAACTTGCTCAGCCGAGTGTTCCCGCCCAGGCAGAGGCCTGCGGTCTCTCAGGCACTGGCTTTGCCCAGCTCTACCTCCAGCGGCCGCTTCGCTCTAAAAGTTACACCCGTCACAACCTGGGGGTGGCGGAGGGAGGACAAGGAGCGTTAGACGAGAAGTAAAGGCCTAGAGCCGCGGTTTCGAGCTGCACCAGGGTCGGAGAGTGTTACCAGTGGAGAGGGAAAGCCAGGGCCCGGACAGCGATGCGTGTTACTTACATGTCCATATCCCCATTTACAAAGTTAAGTCACGCGGGG
>VBSM01002217.1:29148303-29158489 GCA_008086735.1 Cheirogaleus medius | reverse complement strand
GTGTGTGTGTGCACGGGTGTGTGCGCGCACCAAAGCTGGGGGTGGGGAACGGGAACAATGCAATAAAGTGCACGTATGTAAGAAAGAGACCGGCGATTTGAAGGGGGAAACTGCGAAGTTGAGTGAAGCTGATGAATAAACATTCACAGACGCTGCCGCTGTCGCCAACTTCCTCCGGCTCCTTGTACCTAAAATCTTGAGTGATTTTTCTCAACTTATTGAATACTGTCACTACATTTTTGAAGAAGACTTTAATAACTACTTTCCCTTCCCGGCTCTCCAGCCAAACAGTAGAAAGATTGGGAGTCTGAGGGGTACTTTTAGGGGTGAGGTGGGGGAGGGGGTGTGTGCCTGCGCCCGTGAGTTCTTTGATGTAGTGGCTCCCCCACCCCCGAGGTGGGATTTGGCTTTGGAAGTGCAGGTCTCACTCTATGGGAGGAGGTGTGTTTGTCCCATGGAGTTGAGTAAATTTCAATACAAAAGGATTAGACAGAGAAGGGAGTAAGCCAGGGTTGTTTTTTCTTGGGGTGAGAAATCCAGGAGCATTTAACGGAATTTAGAAGTTTTCACAGGAAACCCCACTGCCTCTTTCTGAGAAAAAAAAAAATCAGGACATGGATTAAAATCTATGGATTTTATTTATCTAAGAACAGAGACAAGCTTTTGACAAGACTCGGACTACAGGCGTTTGTGTCAAATGGCGTTTGGGCCAGAGATCTGAGTGTATGTGCATGTTAATGGATACACTTAGTTCAAATTCTGTGGGTTTTAGTCACTTGCTTGCCATTCGTGTTATTAGTTGCTTTCAGAAACGTCATTACAATTTCACTGCCACCTCAAGGGAACTTCTTAAACCACAGAAAGCATAACACCAGTGTAACAAAAAGTCCAGAGTCCTCGGAGGCCTACCGAATATTCATGTTTTTTTAAAAAAAAACAAAAAAACAGTAATTCATATTTTTAAGCAGTTATGCTCTCAAAACTCTAATTTTAAGTGAAATTGATTAAAATTTAAGTAGATGAGGAAACTATTCTATTTTGATTGGGGCAACATTTTTATTTTGTTGTTTTTGAACCCTCAAGTGTATCACAGCTTATGGAGATGTCAAAAATTCCTCCCGGAATTTACTAAATTCCAAATTCAGGTCGTATTGTTTGTGTAAATTTCATTGAGCAGAGTTGAGGCTGATGTCTGTGGTGTGAGAGTGTGTATTTCTGGCCCCTTTTTAACGTGTGTGGGTATTGACTGCACATCATATCTATTGATTAAGGGGGTAAGGTACACTCTCATACTTTGAAGTAAGTGTGAAGTAAATTAATGAACTGCTTTCTTTCTCTGAAGGCTGACGCTTACCATAAATGTCGTGTTTCTCCCTGCAAGCCGCTCTGAATGATTTTAGCGTGTTGAGAAGGCGTGACAGGCCAGCCCAGAAGGAGGAAGGGGTGGGGGAAGGAGGGAACTCCGTTTAACAAATAAAAGAGAATTAACTTCATTTCTTTGGTCTCCTTCCATAATGATATTCATTTTAAGGACCTAATATACAGTTGTTCAAATTTGGGGTTTAATTCTAATCAATACCATCACCCTCTAAGGTGGAGAAAAAAAGCTTTGAGGGGAGACTCCCTTCTATGAATAGTAATTTATTTTATCTTCTGAAAGGAAGTGAGGCAGGACTATTAAAAAGTTAAATGCTGATTCTGATAGTAAACAGAGGCGTTAACCACTGTTTCCTCAAAAATGCCAGGAATTAGAAAAACTCAGCATCATGTGACTGCAATTTTGAGCTACCTAATTCTAAGATTTTTCATTCGTATAAATTCACTGTAGAATCATATGTCATTCTTCCTATGACATGAGTCACAACGTTGTTGTGGATTTAATGAAAGTACTGGGTTCTTCAATTTGCATAAGCTTGGCTTGCAGCATTTGAGGATTTTCATAAAGGTTTGTATGTGCAACTTTCTTCATTTCGTATCTCCCTCTCTCTCTCTCTCTCTCTCTTCATATATATATATACACACATATATGTATTTCATTTACTCCCATTAAAAAAGTGAAGTATTTATTTCATAATAACATTGGTCAAAGGGCATTTCTTTCTTTTTTTCTTCCCTGCTTGCCCCCACCTCAAAAGTAGTTAGTGTTTGTGTCATAAGGCACAAGGCAGCACAGTTAAAAAGGATGGACAAAGAGAATTATGTAATTGATGAAAAATTAAAATGGTCGTAATTTTGCTTCTAAACTTACTTAAAACTCATCTTAATGGCAGCTCTTTCTCCACTTTGGAGAGGTGATTGGATTATTATTAAATCCTGTCCCATAGGAGGAAACATCTGTAATCCATTGTAGATACAGCCTGCCTGGCAATGCATTTCAAGGTGCATACAGTTCAGTTTACCTTTTACGATATTGATCATTACTCTTGAGTATTATATTGTGATAATGTAGATGTTTGGAAAAGAAGGGGAATAAAAATAGGAAGTATAGGCTTTTTAACATTAATTAAAAGTTTCCCCCACCCCATATGAAGTTTAATGTGCTGGCAAGAAGAGGGGTAGATATTCTGCTGTTTCTTGCAAACCTGTGGACTCCACTATCAATAAAGCTAAAATCTATTAGCATTCTGTATGCATCTGCAGCATAAATTTCATTTGAATTTCAAATTTAATAAACCAGGAGGTTTTTAATCATCCCTGGTTTTATTTGTTTGATATTAACATGCTTATTGACCGGGTCTGGTGACCAGTTTGATCATTACAGGACAGCAAAAAGTTAATTAAAACGACCACAGCCCCTTAATCATATCATCTGTCTCATCCATGTCGCTCTCTTTATTACCGGTGATGATGGATAGTCTCCCAGATTAATTTCTCTGTTTCTTCGATTTGGACAACAGCTTTTGGGACCTAATTTACATCCTGGGAACAACTTGCTCAAGTATATCTAACACCTTGCAGCTACAATATACATCAACATCTCCTTAGATAGAGCGGAGAAAGGGAGCTTTTTCTGCAGGCGGGTTTGAAGACTAATCAATGCTCAGATCTGGAGCTCTTATGCTTTCACGACCAAAGAAACAGAAGGTCCTAAAAGCAAATTAGAGGCCTCAATTCCTGCTTTTCCTTTTGGGGGAATAGGGAGTGAAATATGTCTCTGCTGTTTGGTTAATAGATTAAAATGTGTAGATACAGCGACAAGTAAATAAAGCCATTTGTAACCATTAAGTACAATTAGGGATTTATAGTGGAAAACATCAAAGTTATCCAGGCTTTCAAGTGTCCTGCAACGCATCTACACCAAATACGGTTTTTGAACTTGTGAAGTGTGTTTCAGTATATACACAGCACTTAAAAAAAAAAAAATGAGGAGGGGGGAGCCTAATAGAAAAATAAATAATGCACACCAACTATAGCGCGTACCTCTGCTGGGTACGTTTAAACCCGGCTCTTAGCATCTCCATTTCCAGAGCGTTGGCAGGGACAAGCAAGCTCTAGAAGCTGACGGGTGGGTGCCGGCCGCCGACCGACTGAACGCGGTGCGGGCGGTGCGGGCGGTGAGTCCCTGGCGGGCGCCTCTCCCAGAATAAGAAGACTGCCCCCAAGCCCTGGCCACTGTGCAGGGACCTAGCGCGCGGACGTGATGGCTACTAAATAAAGCGTGAAGAGGGGTGGCTAGGGAGCTGAGCGCCGCCGGCGGCTGCCGGGAGGAGCGGGCTGAGCCAGGTTGGGGGTGTTTCCTCGTCGAGAGCTCTCTGTTCAAAGTTTCTTTCCTGCTGAAAAGAAAACCTGGCCAGGCGAGGACCTGTTGGATTCCTGAGGGGTGCCCCTCTGCGGTCCATTTCTGCTTTCGGGTGGCTTTACTAAGAAGTTGCCTAACATTTCCTGGGAAGGGAGGTAATAAAAGCCCCTCGCTGGTGGCAGATTGTTGAGCCATAGGTGGGAAGGGATCAGTCGGCCAGAGCCCAGAGAGGGTTGTATTTTCCTGATTGGAAAATGGGAACTTCCACGCTGAACAATAGCCGCTATTAGTGAGGTTATTCGGTTTCAAACTGTCCGGCCACATTTACAGCCGAGTCTTTACTTTCCTGGTACTGCTTAATTGGATGCATTTGTTGACCACAGCGAAGCAATAGTGACTGTTGATCTAGTAGCACAGCAGCTCCTTGCGGATGCAAAGCATTGCCTTGGTGACTCTTTTTGAATAAATGGAACCACTTGAAAGAGCATTTTATATTTTTTCTTAATTGACTCCATATTTTTCTTCCATTTCTCCTCAATATTTAGTATTTTTCTTCTCTGCCATTTCCAAACGTTCAAAAGTTAGAGATAGCTTAACTAAAAGAGATTTATGCATCTAACTTAGCATATTATGAGATTTACTTTAGCTGGGGCATTCAAACTGCATATTCAGAAGACAAGGAGAAGGACTTTCCCCATGTATCAAAAAAATCATCTTAATACCTAGGTAAGTTTCATAAGTAGAAAAAATATGAACATATTTGCCAAAATAGGTATTTGAAATCTCCACCTCTATGTATAGCCTATATTAAAGAAAGAAAACAAAACACACTTCCCTATTTATTGTCAACATGCATAATGTTCATTTCTTCATACTATGTTAATGTGACCTCATGCTAGTTCTACAGGCAGGCTTGTACTCCATGGTATATTTCATATTCATCTCTCTGCCAGCCCATATATGAAATTGATAATTAATTCTACAGCACTTCTATTTCTCCTTCATCATGTAAATGAAGGGAACACATGTAGAGAAAAGAGAGTTTGCTCATTTGGGGTGAATGGTGTGTGTGTGTGTGGATGTTCTTGTTGTGCAAGGCAAGAGAGAAAAAGAGAAGCTTAGACATTCAGATGAGTGTGTCTCTGATTTTTTTTCGAGAATGGATTTGTTTCAGCTGTTTTCTCTTTTGGTATTATATATCACTTTCTCACAGCTAACTCACAGATTTAAAAACTACTAAATTCTTATTCTTAACACTATTGATTTCTTTTCATTCTGTTCTGTTACTAGAGGAGGTAATGCCCCCAGATTACCCCGTCGTTTCCTCCAGACGGTTGACAATTGCAATCGCAGTTTTGGGAAGATAAATGTTACTTTGGGAATTGTGTTTAATTACAAATAATCTAGGAGCTGCTCTGGGTCTCTGGGTTTAACCACACATGTTCAAATCATTGCACAAGGTTTACAAATGGGTGATATTTGTGAAAGGGGATGCAATTCACTTTCTAAAACCAGGGTACAAACTAGCATGCTCCCACTTGGGGTCTGTCAACACATCCTTAGAGATAACAGAATCCAAAATAATAACCACTGGAAAAAAAAAAAGTGCTGGGTCTTAGAGTACTTGAACACCTAAGAAAATAATTTAATTAGTGTTTATCATCAGGTCAGTTTATTAAAATGAAAACCTGAAAATTAGCCATTCTCTGTTGAGTTCTTAAGAACTCTTGCATAAATACATTTATTTGTGTAGAGAACATTTTTGAGCTTACATATGTTAATTTTTTTAGTTTCCTTTTTGACAGAAGTTTTGTGGATTTCCCCTGAAATAGTCCAATGGTTATTTTTTACAATTCCCCTTGTAACTCAGCTGCTACCTTTGTGTGTGTGTGTGATTCTTTGCTTATATGGCAGCTCAATTAGTGTTGTTTGTGTGTGTGTGCTCGCTTTTTTCTAATAGTCTTATTAACAAGAAAAAAGGTGGCGAACAGGTTATTCTCTTAACCTGACCTGGCTGTAAGAGTAAGATGAGCAGCACTGAACAGATGTCCCCATTTAAGCCGTTCTTTTCCCACATGCCTGCTGGATATTGCAGGCGCGCAGGAAGCTCGCTTCAAACCTGGCCCATTTCAGGCCATAATGGCCACGTTATTTCGGCCCAGTGAACACGAACAAAATCGCGTGCTTTAGAATCATTCGACTCTGAGTCCAGGAAAAGCAGGGGGTGTGGTGGCAGTGGGGGTGGCTAGGGAGGGGTGTGTATGGGGAGGGGAGACGATTTCATCTCGGATCGCAGGAAGAGAACTTGCTCAAAAGAATTTTTCCCCTGCAAAAATGGTATAATTTACAGCGCAACTCAATAATCCGAGGGGCAATGCAAAAGCCCTTTGCGTTGTAAACCGCTTCTAATTACCTGCCAGAGCAATTAGCTGACTATCACGAAGAAATTAGATCGCTCAATGTAGCATAAATAATGCGAATAATTTTGTAAGAAGAATGGAAAGCGAGACCTGGTGTTTCTTTATAAGGAAATAACACCTCGTACTGTACGAGCCCTCCATGAACACATATTAATGTCTAGGCATGCATGGCAATGAGTCCGAGTAGGAGCCCTCTGGCTTTGGCTCAGCACTTTCTCGGTTTACGTATGCGGGGTGAAAGTCGGCTTCCAGGCGTTCGATCTCCAGCCTTCCAGCTCACAGTAATTAACACATAGCGACTTCAATGGGGAAACCTGTTTTCCAGATGATTTTTACAATGCAGCTTTATGTCTCATTTGGCAGTTTAAATAGCTGGAGTTGTTTTCTGGCTTCATCTCTACTATCATCTGTTGAGCATATTTTGCTTAGAAAATTAAATCCCAACCAAAAATTGGGTGCAGGCTTTTGCTGACTTTTATTTTCTTAAGAAATTGGGATCTCAGGAGCCACTTTGAAGGGACACTTGGGCAAAAAATTCTTGTGACAACGTGTTGGCGTCAGCAGATACCTGCTTTCCTGAATGAGTATGCAAAGTATATTGGAAAGTTTGTGTGTGTGCTTCATTTTAACTTTTTAATATTTTTAGTAAAAGTCTACGTTAATCAAATTTTATGTTTAACTCATCTCTCCTGACTGATTGTTTCTTATATAGGGGTTCGAAAATCAAAAGTAAAGCTAAAATCTAATTTAGGAGAAAAGATGACGGTGCATTTAGGTGTCTGAGAACACTATCAAGCTCTTTGAAATTCATTTGGTTTGTAAATCACAAGGGAGAAAACAACTTCAAAAGATGTTTGGAAAAAGAATATGTGTGCCGACACCTACACACACACACACACACGGAAGCTGTTGCCCACAGCCCCACTGCTTTCTGGTGCTGCCAAAGTGAAGAGAGTCACCAGCCCCCCTTTCCCTGGTAAACGAGGTGGGTCATACGTTTGGGTCAAATTGAATCAGCCAGGAGAGCTTCCGTGGTAATCAAACTGGACTTCTGTATTGGTCACAGCAACGGGTGCCGGGTGGATCCCGGTTTGGCTCGGTGCGTCACAGCGGGCCGGGTGAGGCCCGCCCCCCAGAGCGGCCTGAGTCTTGGGTCGGCGTCCCCCCTCCCCCACCCCTACCACCTCCAGCTCATCCCCACACATCGAAAGCTTCGGCCCAGGTCATTTTCGAAACATTTTTCACGATTGATTTTGGTGAGTTTTGTAGGATTACGCAATGGTCTTGGCCGGACGGGCCGCACACGCCCAGCTTTCCTCCTAAGAAAACATCGACGGTTTTGCTGGTGACTGGGAAGTTCTAGATGCAAACTGAGGGAATCCGAGTGATTAATTTCGTCAATCCAGGCTACAAATAGGACTATTTCTGTTTTTGGCGTCACGTCTATGCAGCCCCTCACCCCTTTTAAATAGGCGTTGGCCACTTTAGCCTCTTTCTTCGAGTTTAGGGCTGCTGGGTTGGAGGGCAGAGTATATGCCTACAGAGAGGGGGATCCACTTAGTAGAAACGGCCTCCACTTTAGAAGGTGTTGGAAATAAAATATCCATATCAGCTCTCGGGAACGACGTGATGCGCTAATCACTCGGTTCAAGGGCGTCTACATACTAGCTGCGAGGTCCCGGCTTCCAATCCCAGACAGAAACGCCCATCTAGACCGAAGAGAAGGCACGTTTTATTTAAGGCTTGACAAGTACCAACTCCTGTACTTAGTAGAGGTTATTTTTTAAGAGGAAATAAAATCTTGATTCTTGCTTATGAATTCTGGAAATGTAATAAAGGTTGTTCAGATAATTTTCCACAATATCCTCATCTGAACCTTCCCACTTGCTGAATTGTGTCTCTAAACTTCGTTTCTCCTGAACGCTTTGCATCTCTCCCTCCCCCTACATGGCCACGAAGATTCTCCATCTAAATAACAAGGACCCTGCAGACTACCAAAGAAGGTTGCCTCATTTTAATTCAAAACAAGGACCAGGAGTGCTGGTCTTAGAAAAAGCTGGAAAGTGAGGATCAAACTTTTTTTCTCCTGAAGTGCCTGCGCTTAACCTACAATAGCCAATATAATTCCTCTTTCCCTCTCCTTTATTTTTATTAAAATGATTCTTTCATTCTTCTTGTCGTTGTTTGGCCACGTTCCTTAAGGTAAAAGAAATAAGCTGAACTGATTATTGTTATGTCTGTAATTGCTCTAAAAACATTTTCCAATGGGGCCTCATAAGGCAAACACATTGGTCTTTGATCAACACTGAAGAAAGCAAACATTGGAAGAACCAAAACCCACTACTTTGGAGTCTACACTTGGCATTTACAGCCCTGAAATGGAATGCCCATTACCTTCAAAAGGGCAGCTATTAGCGACAGAAAGTTCTTGAGTTTTTCTCTAGATGGTGATTTCTAGTAGTATTCTAATTTAGGCATAGCTTTCTCCCTTTTGGTGAAGCTGGAAAAAAACAGTTGTTGCAAACTTAAAGGATTTGACTAATACTGCCCAATGTCAGTTTATTTGAAACTCTCTATATAAAAATGTGGGCAGAACTAATAAATCCACTTCGATCACTTTTCTGCTTTGATTCAAGAAGTCTTCTAAGCTTAAAGAACAAAAGGAAGAAAAAAGTAATGTTTAGAATTTTAGTATACTTACCAAATAAAACTCTAAGAAGATGTGTGTAGCAAACTAATAAGAACCAAAGCCAAACCAAAAAAAGCATCTTTTTGAGGGGAGGGTGTAAAAGAAACTTGCACTATAGATTTTATTCAATGACTGGCATTAGAATGTTACAAAGAGTGTTTTGCTCGATTTCAGTGTTTTGACTTTAACACATTTAACTGAAAAATAGGTTAAAATATAATACTGAAACTTCAAAAATAAATCTCAGATGTTCACAAATAATTTTATTAGGTGATTTGCTGTTGATTTACCAACTAAGTCAAAATTATTCTTTCCCCTAACTTAAGCTCTGGTGATCAGAATTCCTTCCCCTTAGCTTCCTCAGTCAAGATTTAGGAACAGGGGGGAGGGGGGGAAAGGGCATTATTTGAAATCCAAAAATTTGTACCCCTATAATTTGCTGAAATAAAAAAAATAAAGATTTAGGAACAGAAATTCCAAAATGGCTTGAAATGGGTGGGGGAAATTGTAGGTTTAGAAGTCTAAGGAAGGAAATTAGAACCCGCTGTGGACTGACTTTTAAAAGGCCTGGTACGTCCTAGCTTATCATTCAATTGAATGGGAGAACCTTGAGGACCGAGTGTCTCAAAATCAATTAGTGCATCAGCATCCACCTCGCTCCGCTCGGGGGCAGGGCCCACCAAGGCCGCCACCTGCGCAGGGAGCCCTGAGGAGCCGCGCTTTCCAGAGGTTGTCAGGGAATCTTCAGAAGCGCCCCTGCTTTCGGTGTCACGTATACCCGAGGTGTTCTGCCATACCGATTTGCCAAGGGTATGGTTGTCCCGTTTTCAGGCACTGACCATCTACGATACTAGGACAGGAGACTGGCAGTGGAGAACGCAAGGCAATGGCCGAGGGTAGGGTGAGGGGCATAGAAGAAAGAGGACAGTCTGCCCCATCACATTCACCCCTAAAGCAGGCAACCGACAAGGGTTTCCAGGAGCGGAAGCTTCCCAAGAAAGCAGTCAGCTTAATTAATAGACGGCCCTTGAGGAAACTAGAATAAAAGGTGAGTAGTGGGCAACTTTCCCCACCAGCCGCAGGATGGAAAAGAAATGAGTGACGCTGTCTGTGTGGCAGTCGGAAGGAAGAGTGACAGCTCAGCCGAGAGGCCGTCCGGCTTCCCGGCAGTCTCCCGGGAGCCCGGAGTGGTGATGTCCTCTGACTGCGCCACAGATAGTTTCCGTACCCAGCAGTCACAATATTTGCACTCCCCTTTCTTCCAGGCCCATCTACCCCTCCCTTTCCTTCCTTCCCAGCCGCCCCACCCCCAGCCCGAGGGACAGCCCGCCGTCCCGG
>VBSM01002217.1:29107786-29148203 GCA_008086735.1 Cheirogaleus medius | reverse complement strand
GGCGGCGGGCGGTGGGGGTGGGGAGCGCGAGCGCAGGGGCGTGTGTGCGGGAGGGGGTCGCGGACAGGTCAGGCGGCCTGGGACCCGACCCACCCGGGTAATAGCTGAACCTCTTGCTTCTTCTCTAGCCTCCTCCCCCTTCAGATCTTGACTGGACTTTAAAGCTCCTTTAGAAAATTTATATTCTCGTTTCTGTGTCAGCGGCTATACATCAGAATCGCCCAGAGGGCCGGTTAAAAACGCAGATGGCTGGGCTCATCCCCAGTGTTCCTGCTTAAGTAGGTTTGGGGTGGGGCCTGGTAATTTGCATTTCTGATAAATTCCCAGGGATGCTGGTGCCGTTGAACCACACTTGGACAGTCATTGCTATGCTATTCATTCCCCACCACCCCCTCTGCGTAGAAGTGGGGAGAAGAACTCCCACAGGAATCCCGAGTGCACCGCTTGTGCTGTCATTGCCAAGGTAGTTTCACCTCTTGAAGGTGAGGTCTACATGGAACATGGACTGGATTTTTCCCCCAGAAATTTGACCAAATGCTGGAGTGGAATCCCCATGCCACCGGTGCTGTAAAGATGTCAGCCAGAGAAAGCCACAGTCCAGCTGAACATTTCCCCTCGTGAGTGAAAGAGAACCAGGGCGATGCGTCTCCCACTCCAGCACAAATTCAAAAGATAATCACGTAATTCCATTTTGACATAATGAGAATCTCCCACCTTCTATTCTTATAAATTTCTGATGTTTTTAAATTTGATCCTATGTTCTGCATATTTCTATTGTTTTATATTTTACTGAGAGACCAAAAAGATTTAAAAACAGCCAAAGAACTAAATAATAGGCAGGGAAGAGATTTAAATGACACTTTTTTAAAAGCCACAATTTTACAATTGAAAAAAATTCTCCGACTTTTCAAAAAAGCATATCTATGTATTTAAAGAGAACATAAGTAATCTTTTTATTTTAAATGTTCTCTAAAGTTTGATTCCTCCAAACAATTATTTGAAAATCTAATGTGAAATATATTTTGGCATTCCAATCTAGTGAGAGTTAGTTGAGGAAACTACCCAAAAAGAGACAAGCTAAACTTTTCTTATCCCCAGTGGGCGGTGTTAATCATCTAGTTTGAGCCTTGTAGTTTTCATTGTGAAATACTTGGGTTCTCTCAAAGGGAAGAAAGTTGGGGACTTGCATTCACTGTTTTTCAAGAGAAGATTAAACACAAAATCGATTTAATGGAGCATCTGTAATCTTAAATACAAGAAGTCAAGAGCTAAAGCTATAATAGAAAGGTTAGCTTTCCTCCATTGTTCACACAATCTAACTCATATTTTTGGGACTTAATTATCAATGAAAGCTACTACATCAACGCAATACAGTATAGGCAAATTACAAGAACCTTTTACTTCTCCCAACTGGGTTTAAATTGCAAATCTTAACACTGAACAGTGTGCTTTTGGCATTGAATATTCAATACAGTGAAATGTGTTTTAAGTGAACCACCCAAGGGCCCAGGAACATTTGCTTAATAATGATACTTTGCAATTCTATAGGGCCTTTCAGGCAAGGATCTCAAGTGGAATGCTCTTTAACTATACTCTGCATGGGAAACCTTGGGAATATTTTAAAGTGCTCACTTAAGGCCTATTGGAAGGAATCTTTTAGTATAGATTTCACAGTATGGTTTTAAGAAATGAGGTATTGCAGAATTTTCAGTCTCAGGGGTATCATATTCATGGGGATTTGATGAGTACTGAATATTTATTAGTTATTTTATGTGAAGCCTAAAATGTACATTTTCCCTAACTTTTTATTTTGAAAAACTTCAAACTTACAGAAAAGTTGAAATTATGGTACAATGAAACATTTAATTTCAAAGAACACCCATATTTCCTTCACCTGTGTTCACCAATTGTTAACATTTTGTGACAATTGATTATATTTTCTCTCTAGATAGACAGACATATATCAATCTCCTATATCTGGGTAGATGCTTATAGGATATAATTATTTGTTTGCTTGCTTGTTTATTCATGCACATACACATATACTTACCTCCCTATCCATTTAAAGTAAGTTACAACACTGCACTTCCTTCCTAAGTACTTTTGCATACTTCTCCTGATAAAAGGGTATTCTTTGACATAACCATAGTGCCAATATAAAGAATATGTTCTTGTGTTTTTAAAAGCATTCCAATGGCTTTATTTTTGTGTTCAGAATGTCCATAAATTTCATCAGTGTTGTCTATAAATTTAGGAAATGAGATTTAAGCCAGTATCAGTATAAACAATTCTAAAATACTATTCTATTACCTAGGCATCTTGGGAATTTTAGAACCTGAAAATCTGATTAAGAAATTGCTAAATAGATTTCAAAAACAATTAAAGAAGCAAAACCATTTTGACATGCTTATAGAACACAAACAGAACATTTATATTTTAATCCAAACCAAAAAAAGAGAGAAAATTCTGCTTTTACCTTAATTAATGCTAGATCTAAGTTATCAGAATAATTGTCTTAATTATCCACTTCATTTTGCTAGATAGTGTAGACTTGACCAAAGTGAAAATAGCATTGGCAGTTATGTACTTTGAGAAGTGTATGTAGACAATTTACATAATTTAGCCAAAATGGCCAATTAATTGGTATAATTATGAGTGTCTAGACTTAGCCTTTATGGGTAGGTAGAAGAAGTAAAACCTCTCATCTTTCCAATGGTGGCCCTCCACTAGCTTTTAAGATCCATATTTTTCCTGTGTTGAATAATTTTACATGCTTAATTTTAAATATTCTCATATGTTTTTATAATATAGACATGCTAATTAAAAGTAATTAGCCAAAGACTATCAAGTACATCTTCTTGTCTCTTACAAGTCCTTGAATTATTACATAACTTAATGTGTGATTTATCCCACTTTTGGAAATGTATATAATTACATATTTACCTCTGTAGTGTTAGTGCCTTATACTTAATATTCACTCATTAGCATTATTCTCTCTTCTATAAAAAATCAACTTCTAACTGCATGAAATTCCTGGAGCTTAAGACCATCTTACAAATAAATGTAGATGAATTTTTGCAGTTTGTTAGGTGTGAAATTTATACAGCTTTATGTAAAAATTAGCAGGAACATTAAATTTTATATATATAATTACCTCCTTGGGTCAGGATCACTGTTACTTTGATTATTTTAAATGTGATTTAATGTTTTATTTTATTCTTATGTAGTTCACATTTTTTAAATGGGTTTTTCTACTATATTTTAATAAAGTCTTCATATTCTAAAGCTATTTTCAAGTCAAAGCAAATATGTTGATGGTTGCATTAATCTTACTTAATATAGAACTGTAATATGAATTGATTTACTCAGAATTTAAGCTTGAGAAATGTACAATCTAAATGATAATACGTGTTTTTGACAACTGCTATGGTTATTGTCTCTGTCCCTGAGAAATTTGTTATTACTGGTCAACTGAAATTGAGAATAAACATATTTCTATACAAAATTGCTATGCTTTTCCATATGTTTGCAGAACGGATGTAATACAATGGAATGACCATCAAATTTTAAATTGGGAAAACTGTGTTTTATTTCCAATTTCACTGATTTTCTGTATTAGGTAAGATGATATATCACTTAATCTGCCTGCGCCTCAGTTTGCTTATTATAAAAGAGTGAGATTACCACTCTGCCAACTCCACAAGATGGCTTTGAGGATCCAATGAGATAATATATGTGAATCATCCTATTTATTGAGCATCTACTCTAGATAGACTGATTTCAAGACATTTATAGTTCCTGGGTAGAATAGCAAAAACTCAGGAAGTCACCATCACCACATATGTTAAAGAATAGAATATGTATTTAGAGACTTGTACAAATTGTTCCTTTGGGTCAATGTGCAGTTAAGAGAAGACAAAATCCAGGGGTCTTTGGTGTATTGTAGGAAGACATCTATAACAGATTCGAAATATTTTGGAGATTAAAACTTTTACTTTTCAGATTTTTGATGGGTAAACCTAACACAAATTAGAGTAGCCCTTATTATTTGAGACATGTGCTTAAGCTACAGAAAGCACAACAGCATACCATGTATACCTAGTAAAGTATAGATAGAATAAAAAGATGATAATAATGAGTTAGGGAAGAACTGTTGCTTAGTATTTTGCTTGGATTATCAAGTAAGATGGCATTCTGAGACACCAGTATCTTATGTATAAAAAAAGACAGCTGGCTTAAAAAAAAATTATTGAAGTAAATAGGGCTCTGAGACTGTCACCCTCTTTTGTTTGTTGGGGACCAGGACCTGCCCACTTTGAGACACTGGCTCTACATCTGTCACTCCATTCACCAGTGGGTCTCAAAGTGGGGACACTACAGCTGTCCTATTCTTTTCAACCTTTTCTCGGACGGAAGAGATGGGAAGACTTGCTGGCTGGTCAAGGCTTCATCACATATTCAGCAAGTCTGTACAAGCACTATCATGTAATTGTATTGTTCTCCCCTTTGTTTGTAAAGCAGAACTTTTCAGTTTAAAAGGTCATTGGAATGTTTATTTTACTATGTGTCCCTATTTAATTATTCTACTTTGAATTGTATTTGTTAATAAAACAATAGTGTCAAATTGTTAGCCATAATTTATGTTGGCCATGCACATGCGTGCATTTGCATAGCCAGAAGCAGTTAGTAAATGGAAAAGGAGGGAGAATCCAGTTGGAAGGTTCTGGTTAGGTTTCCTTCCAAATAAGAGCTAATCTGTTGACTTCTCAAGTAAGATGTAGACATAAGCAAACAGTCTTGTGTTTGGAAGTAGCAAATTCTACTAATTCAGTATTAATGGCTTGGATCTGCCACAGAAACTTGGATGTGGAGAAATCAAATGGTTTTTCTATTGGTTGGCAGCTGGGCTGGTTCTGGCCAAACTGCAGGTTTGAATTGGAATTGGAGAAGATGAGAAGATCAAAGTTCATCTGGGCATTCTTTTTACTGGCAGTTATATTGAGTGAGTGTGTATTTGTGTATGTGTGTGTGTTTGAATTTGTCTTTACTTATTACAATAATCCTGATGGAAAAGTATAATTCTAATTTCTAACTCCAGAAATTTAGATGACTCCATACATAGATTTGGGGCAGTTCCAATGAAAAAGACTTTAGAGCCACCAAATAGCAAACCAAATTCCTAGGAAAACACTCCAAACACAAATTATTGGAGAAACACCTGAATTCTGAAAGTTTTTTCATTTGGGAATTCAAATTTATTTTCTAGATCTAAGAGTATTTTTCCAAAGAATGCCATGCCAAGCTGCTTAACTCAGGAAATTTAGTGGCATATATAATTAAGAATATAAGATTTCAACACACACACACGCACACACACACACAGAGTAACAGATGCAGCGGGAATTAATATCAAATTAGCAGTAAATAAGAAAAAAGAAAAATATAAAGGCTTTTTATTACTTCTTAATTGTTGGGAAATAATTAGAAGTCCTTTTGTTATTTGTAAGATCAGTGTGTCAGCTATTAGCTCTGTACCATAGTTTGTTTTTTTGTTTTTGAGAAGGGGTCTTGCTCTGTTGCCCAGGCTAGAGTTCAGTGGCATTATCATAGCTCACTGCAACCTCGAACTCCTGGGCTCAAGTGATCCTCCTGCCTCAGCCTATTGAGTAGCTGGGACTACAGGCCCATGCCACAACATCCAGCTAATTTTTCTATTTTTTTTGTAGAGATGGGATCTCACTCTTGCTCAAGCCAGTCTCAAACTCCTGCCCTTAACTGATCCTCCCACCTTTGCTTCCCAAAATGCTAGAATTACAGACGTGAGCCACCATGCCTGGCCTGTAGAATAGTTTTTAACAAGGTGGGAGCTCTTAAATCTAAACTCAGATCTACATCAGAACTTCAGTTTCAAGTAACTCTTAGGCTACCTGTTTTTTTTTTTCTTTAAGCTTTGTTCCTATTCTAGACTATTTAGTGTTCCACAGCAGGTAAAACAAAAAAATGCCTTAATTATAGTATTTTCCTCTACCCAAATACCCAGGAAGCATTGCAATAAGGCATCTCCAAGGGTGCTATCTAGTCTTCATTACTCAGTTGCTTTGGACTCATTTGCATAATCTTGACGTATGGCCATCACGTTCTTTGACTTCTCCCTTTAGTCTCAGTGATCCTTAACCCTTGCTGTAATTTCATACTCTCTTGAGAAGGTTTCAGAAATACTGATTTCTGGGCCCAATTCTCAGCGATTGATTTAATTGGTCTGGCATGTGGCCTGGGCATTGGGGTTTTTGAAAGCTCCTCAAGATTTTTCAGAGGTGATTCTAACCTGCAGCTGAAGCTGAGAACCATAAGCTCAATGATGTGTTATTTAGAATGTGCTTGAGAGCTCAGAGCTCTCTCAGCAGCTTCTCTCCAGGTCTCCCCTCCAGGTCTTCAGTAATGGCTGACAATCTCAAATATTTATACGAGAGAAGCAGGTAAGATAAATGAGCAATCGGCCCCACGCTTATTTAACGGAAATAGTTATCACTAGAATGTTGCCAAAAGATTGCAGGTCTGTTGTGAACTGCTTTTCCAATTCTTTAAGAATAACTGGAGATTTGTACTTTTTTGGTGGGGTGAGGTCTTGATACTTTAAAGTATTGCCAACTAATTCTAATTGTTTTTAAAACCTTGTCCACCATACAAATGCTTTGTGGGACATTACCTGGCATGGCCCACTTCCTTTACCAAGCCACCGTCCTATACATCATCTTTTCTTCACCACCAATATTGATGCTTGGTGTCATAAATTCCTTCTTATACTCCTTTCAGTAGAGTTTATTATCAATAAGCTACAGAGAATACTTGTATAGAAGTATAATAGCAGTGACCAAAGTGGAAGATGATCCTAAGTAGGATGGATCTCATTGAGGCTAGAATTTATGGCAGCCCAGTACAGAAGATGCTCTGCTGTGGAGCACAGATTCCCCTTCGGAATGGAAAGACTTATTCCCAGCTTCTGGAACGTTGTTATCTGACACAGGAATTAAGAGAGCTGCCACACCTAAGTTCATGTTTCCTTCGCAAGCACAGCCTGCATCCAAAGCAGAGGATAAAGGCCTACCTCTGCTCCAACCCAAACTTCTCAAAGCACCCCAGCTTCAGGGATGCTTGCAAGGTCAGCTTGGGCTTTGTCACGACTGCATAACAAATCTTGCTTCCTCCCTTCACAGGTTTTGGCTCTGAAGGCTCCTCAGTGCTCTTCTTGCACCATGCTCTATCTCAGAGTCCGCCTTCTGGGGAACTCAACCTGTAACGCCCAGCTAAGCACTGCTAATACAGGCCTCAGCAGTTATGATAGAACCTCGGAATAAAATAGAAACCCTGAATTGGTAAAGACAGCTTGATATATGCATACAGCTGGGCGTTGGTAGAAAGAGAGCTAGACTTGGGCTCTGCAGCTCAGAGTTCAAGTCTTGGCTCTCTCACTTACAAGTAGCTATGTGACCTTAGGCATGCCACTTACAATCTTTGTGCCTCTGTAAAATGGGATGGGGGTGACATATTTGAAAGTGTCTTGTCTATTATTATATCAATATAAGGTAATATGATTTATTGGCAACATGAATAGGATGCCAGAATATTTAAAGTGTCCAATAATTATTGCACAGGTATTATTTGGTTGAATATCATTAGAGTACCTCCTCCACACTAAAATCTTCTTGACTCTGAAAGGTCTCCCAGAATGTGGTAGGCCTGCTCCTCCACTCACCCACATGCAGATCAGGTACTCTCTCCCATATGGAGGCCACCAGCTGCAAACGGCTTGTCTTCCTCTGGAATGTGGTTTATCAAGGCTTCCTTGCATTCACTACCCTGCACCAGTATATATATGATTTCTATATTTCCATTGTTTAATTTTTAATTTTGTTCACTACTGGAGTGAAAGTGTATCTCTTTTCTATTGCTGTGTAATAAATTAACACAAACTTAGAAAATTAAAACAATCCACATTTATTATCTCACAGTTTCTATTCCAGCATGGCTTAGCTGGGTTTTACTAGGCTAAAATCAACATATTGGCTGGGCTGCAACCTCATCTGGAGGCTTATCTGGGGAAGAATCCACTTCTAAGATCATTCATTACTCAGGTGATTGGTAGAGTTCCTTTTCTTGTAACTATAAGCCTGAAGGCCTCATGTTTTTATTGTCTGTCAGCTGGAGGCTGCCCTAAGTTCCATGCCATGTGTCTGCTTACTTCATCAAGCCTGTAAGGAAAGTGTCTAGAGCGTGTGTGTTACCAAGACAGTGTCTTGTATAATGTACTGTAACCCCAGGTGTGGTTTTCATCACCTTTGCTATATTCTCTTGATCAGAAGCGAGTCACAGATCATGCCCACATTCAAGGGGAGATTATACAAGGGCATGAATACCAGGAGGCAGAGATCTTAGGGACAACTCTAAAGTCTGTCCACCAGTAAAAGTCTTTTGTGCCCTTATACATTCTAACTGGATGTGGGAGTCCATAATAAAATTGTTATGTGGTGGATATCACGTCTTCCCATTGTTTATACATATTTGGAAGCTGGAAAAGGGATAATGACTGTTCAGCAATCCTAGATGGCAAACCCAATTCAACACTAAAAACTATTAGGGTTGAACACTTCCTATAACACACCCAAAGTAGGGCAGAAGAAGCATGGTCAAAACTTATGATACAAGAGACTCACACGTGTAATTGTAGTACTTTGGGAGGCTGAGGCCAAGGTGGGAGGATCACTTGCGGCCAGGAGTTCGAGACCAGCCTGAACAAGAATAAAACCCCATCTTTACAAAAAACAACAAAATTAGCCAAGTGTTGGCGGTGTATGCCTGTAGCCCCAGCTACTCAGGAGGCTGAGGCAGGAAGATCGCTTGAGCCCGAGAGTTTGAAGTTGCAATGAGCAACGATGATGCCACTGCACTCCAGCCTGGGTAACAGAGGGAGACCCTGACCCAAAAAACAAAAAACAAACAAAATAAAACCCCCTATGATATTATGTAAGACTGGCAAGAAGACTTTCTAAGTAGTCATTCAGACAAAAAAAAATTATGTATCTTGTATTAAGTTATGGATTTCAGTAATTAAGAAGCCCACAAAACTAGTTTCACAATTAAATCTGTATAGTCAACCAAATGAAAACCAAAAAACCTCCAAAACTTTGTTGTTTCAGTCATTTCTAGCAATAGGAAATGGACCAAAAAAACACCCTCATGAGAAAGACAATAAACACAGTCGTAATCTGGTTCACTGGACAATTGTGATTATGGTCATTTGACTCAACAATTGTAATTATGGCTACCATGATTACTGAACACACATTACTTGCTGACAAGACTAGTTTGCAGTCTCTTCCCAAAGGGAAGAAATACTCAACCACTGCATAGTTGTAGTAAAGAAGAATTAATGATTTTTGTTCTACTGGACCATGAAAAAATATTATTACATATCACATAGCTGAGAAGTTGTCCCCCCCTCATCCTTCCTTACATTAAATTATTCTGAGCAGACTGGTCTTCCTCCTTTCATTCCTTTTCAAGGCCTACTAAGATATGTATCTTTATGCATTAGTTGCTTTAAAATTAAGTGGTTAAACTGAACTTACTAATTAAATGTCATACTGTCAAATAGATATCATGTTATGTGATTAGTTTTTGTAATATGCAATGTAATGGAAAATGTGATTTTTTAAAAAATGGTTTTAATTTATTATTGTATAAATTCTGAATGGTACCAAAGTAAACAGGATTAAAAGCCCTGTAGTGTAGAGTGCCTTTTCTCATGGAATTACCTCAATATCCTCTACCTCCATTTGTGTTATTATTGCTATCTTGGATTGTTAACCCTTTTTGTTTTTTGGTTACAGGTTGTTGTCCAGGCTGGACTTGAACTTTTGGGATCCAGGGATCTTCCCGCCTCAGCCTCCTGAGTAGCTGGGACTATAGGCATGTGCAATGGCAACCAACCAGATTGTTAACTCTTAAAGACAATTGATGTTATTTCAATCTATGTTATGTAGGTACCATGTACCTACAATAACTTGATAAATTGATTTAGGTAATAGTTTGAAATAACAGCTGAAATGCATCTTTTCTTCATACCCCTCTGCTGCCCTGTGTACAGTAGACTCACTCTAATGTATAATATTATTGGAGGGGGAAAGAAGGCTTAAATTGAAATTTTCTTCACTGTTAGTCATAGAGAAAAGAATTTTCTCCCAAACCTTTACCCGTAGAAGCTAAAAGCCTTTTCTTATACTAAAGGTTCTTATCTTTTGCTTTATGATAATATATCTAGTTTTTGACCTCTTTACATTTTTTAATACCAGAATCCCTACTTAATTTTTGATCAAAAATCCATTGTAAAATAACTATTTTGTCAGTGTATAGAGTACTAAATTCTTTTTATTTTATTTTTTTAAGAAAAATAGAGGCAGGATCTTGCAATATTGCCCAGGCTAGTCTCAAACTCCTGATCTCAAGCTATGCTCCCACCTGGGCCCCCCAAAGTTCTGACATTACAGGTGTGAACCACTGTGCCTGGCCTTGTACTAACTTCTTTTTTTTTTCTGAGACACAGTCTCACTCTGTTGCCCGGGCTAGAGTGCCGTGGCGTCAGCCTAGCTCACAGCAACCTCAAACTCCTGGGCTCAAGCAATCCTTCTGCCTCAGCCTCCCGAGTAGCTGGGACTACAGGCATGTGCCACCATGCCCGGCTAATTTTTTATATATATATTTTCAGTTGGCCAATTAATTTCTTTCTATTTTTAGTAGAGATGGGGTCTCACTCTTGCTCAGGCTGGTTTCGAACCCCTGACCTTGAGCGATCCTCCTGCCTCGGCCTCCCAGAGTGTTAGGATTACAGACGTGTGCCACCCCACCTGGCCCTAACTTCTTTTTAATGATAAAATCAATTCTGCTTTATTTCTTTAATGGAGGACGCAGCCACTGATTGCAACCAAATCTTTATACATTAAAGGAAAAATTGTGTTGGAAAGAATAAAGTTGCTTTTACCCAAACATATTTAAATCCCCTGTATAGACACTGAAAAGTAGCATGAAATGCTTTGTTTTTACTTCAGCCTCTTGCAGGCCATTGGGAAGGTATATTACTGTATAGCAAGTAGTCATAATGATCAAATTATATATATAATCTATCCAGTTAGATGTTAACTGCTGATGGTGATAATTTTCTTTTTTTTTTTGAGACAGAGTTTCACTCTGTTGCCCGGGCTAGAGTGCCATGGCGTCAGCCTAGCTCACAGCAACCTCAAACTCCTGGGCTCAAGCAATCCTTCTGCCTCAGCCTCCCGAGTAGCTGGGACTACAGGCATGTACCACCATTCCCGGCTAATATTTTCTATATATTTTTAGTTGGCCAATTCATTTCTTTCTATTTATAGTAGAAACGGGGTCTCACTCTTGCTCAGGCTGGTTTCGAACTCCTGACCTTGAGCGATCCTCCCGCCTCGGCCTCCCAGAGTGCTAGGATTACAGGCGTGAGCCACCGCACCCGGCCTGATGGTGATAATTTTAAATTGCAGTTGTAGTCACCAAACTTTTTTTTAAAACCAATAAAGATAAATCTAATCCCATTAAGAAAGGCTACCTCAATGTAAACAGACTTTGAAGAAAATGTAATTTAGGGACTTCTGGTTAAATATAGCAGATTGAACACATATGCTTTTCTGCCCTCTCTCCAGAAAACTATTAAAATCATAATGAATGGATATGAGAGAACAAAGTAGAGCCAGAGAGTAAACCAAGAAATAGGTAGTCATGGGATTCAGGAAACAGAATCTAACCAAAAATTATGGTGAAGGAAAGAATGACTCTTTAGAAAGAGTTACCAAACCAGATTGAAACAGAAGCTATGGGAGGGAGAACTTCAAGGAAATAATACAAAAGTAAAGTTTATTGAGGAGAGAAAGATAGGATTATAGGGCAAGAGCAAGATACAGGTTTACAGAGCACGGTACATAGGCCTCAGATGAGCAGGGCAAGTAAAAGAAGGGCAAAAAGAGCCAGATTGGCTATAGTCTGGATCTTGTTTTATGGTGTCCAGATAAGAACCTCCCCATGGTTCAAATGTCACCATAGAACCACTTTGATTGGATAGCTCGGAGTCACATGACCTGAGCCTTAACTACAACGCATGTGGGTTCTAGGTCACTTTCTGGACTTTATGGTACCCATGCTGCTTGGCCTGTGGGCTAGAATCCTCTGCATTCTTTTGCAACTGGTATACCAAGTTCTGATTGGCAGATTCATAAGGTATTCCCTCCTCCCCCAGGTATGGAGAATTAGGATGTGGCAAGACCAAGATGGGGGCAACAGCACCCCCTTTTTGTCCCTAGGAGATGCAGAATCCCTTGCTATCTACCTAACAGAGGCACTCGAGAACATGACTACAATGTCATGCCCCATCTGCGGCACTCCACTACCTCTGACCCCGCATTTTCCACACCTCTGCAAACAGGTGGAATATAGGATCTCCTTACTGATCCCATAATGACTCTTCATTAGCTTGTTTGTGCTGCCCTGGTTCGTCCACTGTCCTTGCAAATTCCTGATAGTGGAATGCCAGGATGGGGTACAGTGTGACTACAATGGCTGACATCTATGACATGAAAAGTGTAAGGTGAAGTGTTATGGCTGAGAGTGCAGCAATTGGAATGTTGGCTCTTCTTCATGGTCCTCTCTGGCAAGTTATTTAACCCTCTAGTGCTTAGTTTCCTCATATGCAAAAGGAGATTATAATACGGTAGTATTAATTTCATGTTGTTGCTGTGAGGATTAAGTAATAGGAACCATTGTAAATACCTAAAGCAGAAGCTTTGGCACCTGTTAGGTGCTCTGTACATGTTGGTCATTAATTTCTGCAAAGAAGATAGCAGGCAGTGGGAGCCAGCACTTTTTCCACATCTTCCCTCCAGTGTGCTCTGTCTGAGGATTATGTTACTTCTCTACTGGCCCGTGTCACTTTGGTATTCCTCTCACTTTCAGAGACTTGGTCTAGAGATGGTGACTTGCCTACTCCCATTTCATCCCTTAAGCCAAAGGTTTTCTAGGTAGGTCTAGAGAATATATTAGTGGGGACATTGGGAACTGGTTGGGTTTTGTTCACTGGTGGTTAACTCCCAAAAGTCCTTTCATATGTTGTTTTCAACTGGCCCCCACAAATTTGTGATGGCACCAAAAGAAAATTTATACATAGTCTCAAAAATTGTGAATAGATTAGTAACATCATTTCCAAAAGTGTGTATTAAATGTTATTTTTATATAATATGAAATACCTAATAATTAAGAGTATGATAAATATTGTTTTTCTCTATTGTGTAACTAGAGTAATGGGTTGTTGTGATTCTGAAAGTACCAGAAGTAATTTTTTTAACAAGTAAGAATACAGAATGGAGAATTTTTTAATTGAATAATGATATATATCTTAATCCTAGACACCATAAGAATCCCAATATTTTAATTCTAAAATTTTAGCTACAAAATGCTCAACATTTAATTATTTATATTTTCATACTAGATATTCTACAATATTCTTAGAATTTTGTTTGTTTGTTTGTTTTTTGAGACAGGGTCTTACTCTATCACCCAGGCTAGAGTGCAGTGAAGTCATCATAGCTCACTGAAATCTCCAACTCCTGGCCTCTAGTGATCCTCCCACTTTTGCTTCTCAGAGTACTAGGGTTACAGGTATAAGTCACCATGCCCAGCCTGTTCTCAGAATTTTTAAAGCAAAATTTGTCATGAGTGGTTAAAACAACTCTTAAAGGAAAAATATTTGATGGAAATTTGAAATATTTGCTCCTCATGAAAGTATATCTGAAATCAACCTGAGGCCTAAATGATGTGTACAAGTATGAGTCACAGATGGTGTTTGCTTAGAGGCTAAAATTAATCACCTCATCGAATTTATATGTCTGTCTACTCCATTAGTTTGAAAGTTCTTTGAGAGCAATGATTGTATCTTATGCCTCTTTATTTTCTTCCCAGCATACATTATCTTGCCTTGGACATGGAGAACACTAAACAAATATTCCAATGAATTAAATGAATATCTAACACAAAGAACTTTAGATGTATAATTTTTGGAATGAACTATAACTTAATTTTTTATCAGGATCTAATAATTCTTATACATATCACTTTTAACTTCTTTTTTTTTTTTGAGACAGAGTCTCACTCTGTTGCCCTGGCTAGAGGGCCGTGGCGTCAGCCTAGCTCACAGCAACCTCAAACTCCTAGGCTCAGGGGATCCTACTGCCTCAGCCTCCCGAGTAGCTGGGACTACAGGCATGTGCCACCATGCCCGACTAATTTTTTTTTTCTACATGTTTTTATTTGGCCAATTCATTTTCTTTCTGTTTTTAGTAGAGACGGGGTCTCGATCTTGCTCAGGCTGGTTTCAAACTCCTGACCTTGAGCGATCCACCTGCCTCGGTCTCCCAGAGTGCTAGGATTACAGACGTGAGCCACCGCACCCGGCCCACTTTTAACTTCTATCACTTCTAGTTAGGTTGTTAGAAAATCAGGCTTCAAGTTAATTTGTAATATTAGACAAGGCTTATCATGTTGTTGTAGAAAAACAACCTAATTAAACACTGGGACTGTTGACAAGATATTCTTTGTGAAATATTTTAATGAAGATATTTTTCTTTAAAAAATCACTGTAAAATAATGGTTTGGATGAACATATGTAATCATTTATGTAAGGTAGACTGCTTCTAATTCTTTTGTTCCTTTCTGAACACTAAATATGAAACATAAAATAGGAAGACATTAATATTCAAAATACATTGCGTCTTTGGTTCTTTTTAAATCATGATTTTTTTTTCCCAGTGGCTAGTGTAGCACTTGGAAAATCATATACACTTCAATCCCAGGAATAGTGGTATTGCCAAAGCAAAACATCTCCTATTTACATATAAATATCCTCATTCAGCATGACTGAATACCTTTCTCATTTATAATGAAGTGGCAACAACCACAACAATCAAATTCTAAGACATAGATACTAGATTAAAGTGACTGAGCATATCTCAGGATCGAAAAACATCTTTCAAAAAATTCAGCCTAGTCCCAATGTATAATCCTTCATAAAGCTATTTGAATTATTGCCAGATCCCTGGCTATGATTTTGCAATCCCAGCCCAATAATTCATAAGACCTTTGAAGGAGAATCTCGGAAGTTCCTGCCTCTTCCAGTGACACAGAGGGAGTGTTGATCTATTTTCACTAGACCATCTATCTTTTGCTGAGAGACCAATAGTTTGAATTTATAAAGTGACCTATAGAAGTCAATGAACATTGTGGTTTTGCATTAACCGCAATATTGTCACTTCAAATGGAATGTACAAGTTCATCACAACCCACTTTAACCCTTTTATATCCTGAAAGCAGCAGGCAGACAGTTTATGTGGTCAGGTAAATGGCTGTTGACTTTGACTTCAGTATTTTGTACCACGTTATATCATTGAACTTGAAATATAGTGGAAAAAACCAAATCAAAACAATTGAAAAATGGAGCACAATTCGTTCTACAATTGTTCATTTTTAAATTTAAAATAATAAATTTGCTAATTTATTATTTAATCTTTGAATAAATATCATTTGAATATCAATCTCATTACCAGTTTAGAATAGTCTTATCATGACTTATTTTCCTCCTCTTAAATGCATTTTTGTATCTCCCATTTTTGTTTCTTTATCTCCCCATTGATGAAGCATCAGTCTATAAAACTGTTAAAGAACTAAAAGCATTTCAAATCATATGAGAAAGAAGAAATAGTACAGCTGATGTTCATGTTTACAATACTTTAGCTAATGTGTACAATAAACAATTTTTCAAAAGAGATTCAGTAAATCTTTGACTCCTATACCTGATTTCTGTAGGAATGACAAATAACCTCATTGGGTTATGATTGGAAAAAGAATTACTTTGCATGATTGAATGAAGTTCATTTTTACAGAACATAAGAGAAAATAATAAATTGAATTGAAGACTCTAAGATTGTCCACTTAATATTAGTACTTAATAATCATTGTTTTTACATTCATATTCAATCATTTCACATTTTAAGAATTTAAAATATATGAGTATTTGTGAAGGATCTACTATCTGATCTAGTAGTGTAGCCGATAAAAAGATTTTCAGATACAGAGTCTAAACTAGGCATCCCAACTTCATCAAACAAGGTGAATAGGGAAAAGATTTTGTTTAAGTGAAGATGAGAATCTTATGGGGAATACAAGTAAAATTGGTGCCAGTAAGTTTACCAAAAACGGAAACCCTAACACCTTAGGTGACCCGGTTTTCATTGCCAGGATAATGTTGAGGGATGTCCGTGGAGCACATGGTCACTGCAGAACTGAGGTCAGCGAGATGCCATCACTACCAGACAGCACACTGGGATGTAACCAGAGCCCGTGGCCCTATCTCATTGTCACCTGCACGAGCTGAGCGCTGCCTCAGCCTTGCCTTTACAGGTTTGCAGCAACTCTTCTAGGTCAACTTGTGCCCCATAACAAATGTCCCTCTGGTAATGAGCTTTCATGGGAGCTTTCTATAGCCTATGACCTGAATGGCAAAGTGGCGTGATCACTTGTTAAGTTTTGCCAACTCGGATTCCCTTAATCTGGAGTGCAGAGATGTCAGGAATCGCCCTTAAATGGAATTGTAGGTGCATGAAGATGAGGGGCACATGAAATAGAGCATGGGGCCACTTATGGAGTCCCCTTCTTATTTGATATGGGGTAAAGGACAAGGTCTTGGTACCCTGCATTAGACTGAGAGGACAGGGTAGGTACCCATGGAGGAGGGTAGTTGAGGTCATTGGTAACCAATGTTACCTTGTAGTGGAAGATGCCAACAACCTCAAGTCCCAACCTCTGCCCTGCCCATGTTGGAATGGCTCACTTCTTCCCTTTTTTAGTGGCATCCTACACATCCTCTGAGGCCCTGCTTATTGCCACTCTTCTCAGCTTCCTTCTTCCTTCTCCCAGCCTGACCTTCCATTGTCTGGGGACTACCAGCCCTGTCCTCTGGGCTTTTACACCATGTTCCTCTTACAACATGTAGAGTTAGATCATGATTACTTTTCTTTTCTAAATTGATGTGTGCTTAAGGAAGAGATCCTTTTTTTAAAGCCCCTTCTATTCTAGGAGAGACTTTGTCTTCACAGCCTTAGTGTGTAACACAGTGGGTGACATATAATCTACATGTGATAAATGTTCATGTAATGAATTGATGCTCAAAATAGCTGTTTAATGACTCCAGAGAGCACACAGAAAGGACTGGATTGGAGTAAGTTTTTTCCTAAAAAGTCATCTGTAATTATTAATTATATTCTCTTATAAAATAAATAGTGATGATTTTATTGGTCACTACATGGGAGAAAGAACTGGCCTTCAGAGAAAGGGGCCTCTTAAAGGACAGCTAAAAAAACAAACAAACAAACAAACAAAAAAAAGAGATTGTTTCTACTTTACCCTTTTACTGGACTTTCCTAATCAACTCGTGTGTGTATAATTAATAACTTTATTAGGATATAACTCCCATACACAATATTCACCCATTTAAAATGTATAATTCAGTAGTTTTTAGTATATTCACAGGGATGTGGTACCACCACAGTTAATTTTAGAACATTTTTATTATCCCCAAATATTATCCCCATATCCTTTAGCTGTCACCATTCAAACCTCTCATCTTTCCTTCTCCCCCAGCCGAAGGCAATCACTAATCTACTTTTTGTCTATGTATCTGCCTATTCTGGACATTTCAAATAAATGGAATCATATAATATACGGCCTTTGTGTCTGGCTTCTTTCACTTAATGTAGTGTTTTCAAGGTTTGTCTATGTTGTAGCACACACCAGTACTTCATTCCTTATAATGGATGAATAATATTCCACTAATATTAATTCCATTAGGAATGATAATATGGATATATGACATTTTGCTTCTCCATGCATCAGTTGGTGGGCACTTGCTTATTTCCATTTTTTTGGTTATTTTGAATAATGCTGCTATGAACATTCAAGTACAAGTTTTTGTGATGACAAATGTTTTCATTAGGGTATATCTCTAGGCCTCTTTCCGATGCTTAGCCTACAGCTTCTATACACATTAGGCCAAGACATTTCTGTAAGTTCTGACAACTATCCTCCCAAGCCAATGACCCCAAACCTAGTAGGTTAAGCCAAATTCCACTCTACCTTCAAGGCCCAATGCATTCATTTATGCCTTCCCACAGTAAATATCTATTCCTTCTCAGCCATGTGCCAGGCACTGTGCTATATGCTGGAGATGCAGCAGGGAACAACAAAAACAAAAAATAGTAAGTGGAATTCCTTGTTTTCTAATCTGTGAAATATTTTCTACCTCATAAAGCTGTGAGAATTCAGTTTATTTTATTTTAATTTTTTTTTGAGACAGAGTCTTGCTCTGTTGCCCGGGCTAGAGTGCTGTGGCATCAGCCTAGCTCACAGCAACCTCAAACTCCTGGGCTCAAGCAATCCTCCTGCCTCAGCCTCCTGAGTAGCTGGGGCTACAGGCATGCGCCACCATGCCCCGCTCATTTTTCCTATTTTTATTTTTATTTATTTATTTTATTTTTTTGAGACAGAGTCTCACTTTGTTGCCCGAGCTAGAGTGCTGTGGCGTCAGCCTAGCTCACAGCAACCTCCAATTCCTGGGCTCAAGCAATCCTGCCTCAACCTCCTGAGTAGCTGGACTACAGGCATGTGCTACCATGCCCAGCTAATTTTTTCTATATATTTTTAGTTGGCCAATTAATTTGTTTCTATTTTTAGTAGAGACTGGGTCTCGCTCTTGCTCAGGCTGGTCTCGAACTCCTGACCTTGAGTGATTCGCCCACCTCGGCCTCCCATAGTGCTAGGATTGCAGACGTGAGCCACCAAGCCCGGACAGATTTTTTCTATTTTCAGTAGAGACTGAGTCTTGCTCTTGCTCAGGCTAGTCTCAAACTCCTGACCTCAAGAGATATTCCCGCCTTGGCCTCCCAGAGTATTAGGATTACAGCCGTGAGAATTCAATTTAATAACAGATCTGAAAACATTCTGTATTGTATAGCAAGTTACTAATTATTATTCTTTTTAGTATTCTATTCCCTATGAGACAGAATAGGGTTGTGGTTAAGAAATCCAGACTATCTGTGCTGGGTCTTGGCTATGCCACTTACTGGCAAGGTTGTTATGAGGATAAAATGGGTTAATACTTGTAAAATATTTAGAGTAATACCTGGTACATAATAAACGCTCAATATTAATTAATATTATTATTTATGAGGTAAACTTATACAGTAGAATCTCTTTTAAATTTCTATTTTTTTAAACAGAGCTCTCTCTGCTTAAAAAAAAAAAAATTCATATTCTATTACCTTTCCCCAGTAACTAGAAGCAGGCAGATTTTGTAAGTAAATAAATTCTTCACAGATATAAAAATTTTTAGTAGATAAGAGACCTCAGAGATTTGCCATGTCACCCGGTCAAAGTAGTCATTTGTTGCGGAGCTAACAATAAATGAATGGGGCTGCAAATTAACTCTTAATAAGTTCATGCATGTCAGACATGAGATATAAAATATACTTTACATCTTCCCAAGCTACTTTTTCGATAAATGTGGAGGACATTGTAAAAATCCTAAGACTGAATCTTTAACTCTGGCAACACTCACCAGATATTGTCAATTTTCAGATAAAGTACAAAGCTCTTCAATATGTGAAACATTGATGACACATTATTCCCTTTGTTTCTTGGATTCATTTAATAAACCATGTATTTAATTGCACGAGATGACAAAAATTCACTTATTACCATTACTAAAATTTATAAGCATTCATGGATGGCTAACTTAATTGGTTTGCATTAATCATGATTGGATACCACCATGGATGTGTGAACTTTGCCCCATTTAACAGTGATGAGCTGTATCCCTTATCCATTACTTTTGTCTTCACAAATACATGACATTCATTATCGTGAAAAAAATCCTCTTCTTCAAGACAAATATATTATATTAGAGTAAAGATAAGCTGATATAAAATATAGATGCTGACTACAATGGCTTAAAGAACATAAAAGTTTATTTTTCTCACTTGTTAACAGTGAAAGGTTCAGGGCAGCTGACTCCCTGATATTATTCAAGGACTCGGGTACCTTCTATCAGTTTGCACAAGCATCCCCTCAGGCCATTTGCATGATCAAAGTGGGACTGGGCACTATTCAACTTCCAGTGTCCTAAGGCTTAGGCCAAGTGGTGACATTTTTTTTTTTTTTTTTTGAGATAGAGTCTCACTCTGTTGCCCAGGCTAGAGCGCAGTGGTGTTAGCCTAGCTCACAGCAACCTCAAACTCCTGGGCTCAAGCAATCCTTCTGCCTCAGCCTCCCGAGTAGCTGGGACTACAGGCATGTGCCACCATGCCTGGCTAATTTTATATATATATATTTTTAGTTGTCCAGCTAATTTTTTTCTATTTTTTTAGCAGAGACAGGGTCTCGTTCTTGCTCAGGCTGGTCTCAAACTCCTAAGCTCAAACGATTTGCCTGCCTCAACCTCCCAGAGTGCTAGGATTACAGGCATGAGCCACCACGCCCAGCCCAAGTGGTGGAATTTATCACTTCTCTCATTCTCACATTCTATGGCTACACCTAACCACAAGGGATGCTGGGAAACATGATCTAGCCTGGTAGTCAAGTCCCCAGGAAAAGAAGGAAAATAGATTTTGTTAGACCACTAGCAGTTTTCATCAAATATATCATTTTGTTGATGTGCAGAATTGTATCTCCAAGACAATTTATTATTTCAATAAAGTTTTCTTCCACTGACTCACAGCAATTTAAACTTGCTTTCATATTCTGTTGGGTAGCCATTTTCTCGTGCTATGTAGAAAGCAAAATTCATGCTTGGGAGTAAAGTACTCACTGATTTGTGCCAAGTTTTCCCCTACCAAGCCAAATGGCCCAGGAATCTTTTGAATGAAGAATACATTTTCCTCAGGGTCCAAAGATGAATACTTACTATTTGGAGATATCAAAGAAGCTGTAATAAATGTAAAAGCACTTTGGAAAATGTAAAGCTTTCTATAAATGCAAGATTGTGTTTATTACAGTATTATTACCACATAAGTGTGAGTGATCTGTTCTTTATAGGATAGAATGTTTGTTGGCTCAACAGGAGTTGGGCTTCATATAAAGATACTGTGTTCTTTGCCGTTCCAGTTCACTTGTCCAGACTATCCTAAAGAGTCCCAAGTGTGATCTACTAAACTGACCAAATGTGATGACACATATAACAAACTTTGTCCCAAAAATGAATAATATAGTGAAACTTTACATTTGCATTGTCAGGATCTACATAGTTATACATTTTTTAGCTTCTTGTCTGGAACTCACAAGATTTCCTACATTATGAATATACTAGTTTCCCACAAATTATGTTCATTTTTTACAATTTACTCCTACTCTTTTAGAAAGAGCTTAATTAAAATTTACCTTTGTTTCTTGTGATACTGGCTTTTCCATCCAAGATTCTCAAAAATGTTTGGAATATTCTTCGGAGAAGGAGCTCTTAATTTTTTTAAACAATAATTCTATAGAAAAGTCACTCAACAAAAGGAGCTTGTTTGTCCCATGGATGTGTGCCTACTCTGGTAGGGGAGAAGACACCTGAAAACATCTTGCCTCTTCTTAGGTAAAGAAAAAAAAATCAATAACTTGTTTAATTTTGAATATGCTCTGTTATCATTATTGAATTGGTGTGATTGTTCTCAAACAATAATTATTTCTTATAATTACCTATGATTTTTATTTTTGTACTATTTATGTGGAATTTTCTCCTAATCCCCAGGAGAAAACAACTGGAAAAGGAGCTTTACAGTGGCAATAATACTGTAAGAATGCACAAAAAAATAAGACAGTATTAGGAGAGTGGATTATTTAATTTTTTAAAATTAGATAATCCCTGCATACCAGAAGCTATGAAGCACGAAGAAATTCTTGCCTTCAAAGAGCTCATATTCTAATTTTAGAAAAATTAGACTGTGTTGAGAAGATGCATAGAAAAAGTTAGTCTGACCCTGCTGGAAAAACATTATTTTTAGAAAGTACCTACCCTGACTCATCAAAACATTACCCTGGATTTTACCTGGGTTAATTTTATACACTACTTCTATTGTTTTAAGAATGTTTGTGCTCTCCAAAGGTCTCTTCCATCAAAAGTAAACCTATTTGGGGATTATGGTAATCTTTGTTCTTGGTTAAAATTTCTCTGTCCTATCGCTTTGTATTTTACCTTTCACAGTAGCTTAATCCACATTCTATGGTTTTGTGATTAACCCTGAATGTGGAATCTTAGTGTCGGTTTCATACCAGCCCCATCTGAACATAAGGCACGTTTCTTTGTTTCGTTTATAATTTCTGCAATAGCATTGATTTACCTCCCTTTAGTTTTGTTCACTGAGCAAAGATTTTCCTTTGAGTTTTTTTCTTTCTTTCTTTCTTTAATTGGCCTGCTCCGGTGGGTGATTTTGTGGATTTTTATTGGGGGTGGGGGGGTGGTTCAAAGCACTTATCAGTGATTCATAAAACTGATTTTCTTTTTTCCTCACAATTGAAATAAGCAGTGACATTTAGCCATCCACAAATGCTAGCCCTACTGTCCGGGGTGTTAAGATAACTGATTAGTTCCGCAGCCCTGCCCAACACCTCCCAGCATGCACCTATAATGGGCCATAAACTTGAAAGCCCCCAGGCCTCTTTCCCCGGTCCTGGGTGAGGTTTGCAGTGTGGAGGAGGGGCACCAAGCTCAGAGAGAATGAGTGGGAAACACTGACAGAATCACAGGGGGAATGGGGAAAAAAAAGAACTTAAGAGGATTATAACAAGAAAGGAAGCATTTGGAGTCCTGGGAGGTGATGCCAGTCAGGATCTCTGAATTGCTAAGAAAAGAGAAATTTCCCCCTTCCCCATGTAGGCCTTGGGCAGGGAATTTCTTTTTCCCTCTTATATCCCATTCCATCTTTCTTCTGGGATGTGAAAGTCCTGCCCGTAGGGAGGGTAGGGACAAGGCGAACCTTTACTGAGAAAGAAGCTCTATCAAAGGTGTGGCTGTAACTTCACATTTTCATGGGGTAGGAGAGGGCCGTTGGGAGAGGCAGGCCGGAGTTTTAGACAGACAAGCTGATGACATCTGAAAACCGGGGGCCAACATGACTCTGAGTGGAATGTAGAAAATTGCTATTCAACTGTGGCTATTCAATTTAGGGTGTTCTAAGAAGGGATTTTCCACAAAAAGCTTTGAACTTTCGGAAGGAAGGTCAGGAAATATGGATCATTGAAATGAAGATTTTAATCTTGAAGTATGTTTTGATCATATTACATTGTATAGGTCTTTTATTCCCCCATGAACATGTTACAAATGTTCAGTACTAGAGATATTTAAAAGACATTACTAGACCTGTTACTAACCACATAATTTTTTTTCATGAAACTATTTCTAGTGCTCATACTTTCCATACCAGATTGGTAAAAATATTCAAACTTCTAAATATACATAATTGCTGATTGTAGAAGAGAGAATTCTTTTCTTTTTCTTTTTTTTTTTAACAATGGGAAATTTGCCTATAAGTTGATTAATAATATTTCCAGATACTTTTATGGAAGCTGATTCATAAATACTTACAGTATTTTAATGTCCTACAAAATTACTTTTGAGGGTCTGAGGCGACAGGAGAGAGGTAACTGTTAAACACACTCCTTCAATAACAGTAGAGCTTTGGGGTAAGGTTGGGGGGATTCCACTAGTAGTCCACAACTAAAGGAATCCACAGGAAAAAATATCTTTTTTTGGGATCTTAATACCACTAGTCATTTTTGTCTTTATGACATGACCATTTCTCCAGGATTTTGGCCAATAGAAGAGTATGTATTTAAGAAACTGCCCTATAGTTGGGCAGTGAAAGTGGCCAAGGAAGACATTTCTTCTTTCATAATCTGCTTCTTTCCAGTCCTCAGGAAGTCTGCTCAGAAGAACACTACTAGAGAAGGCGGTAGTGGGCAGGTTAGGTGGCACCCTAAAATGAATGCCTTGAGAAGGTCTTAACATAGAAGCTTGATACCAGCATATCTGCCACCCAAAACAGTGAGTTTCATACGTTCAGTCATAGTGAGAAATGTTCCCAGCAAAAGCCAAGTCTTAGGGTTAAATTTATTATTTTCAGAGTGCATTCTTATTGTGTCCTGGCTCTGGGTAGAGATGGTAAGGATGGGGGCAAACCTTGAGACAGAACTGCCCAAATCATTAAATGGGACAAGCTCCTATGCATGACCCTTGGAGGAACCTGATCCACACAGGGGCTAGCAAATCTTGTTGAGCAGTCAGTCATCTAGCAAACTGTGTTGGCTCATCTTCCACGGCCTGCTCTATCCCTTTACACTGACGTGCTTGAAGGTAATAGGCACGATGGTGTTGGTTCAAGTAGGCTTTGGGACACAACTTCATCAGCTTGGTGGAGGTAATTGTCAGAGGCAACAGGCCATTATTTTCAGTGAGTTGCACTTGGTCAGCACCGAAGGCTGAGTGTTGCAGCTGAGTGAGATTTGAGCTCAAACTTGAAGCACTTCAAGCCCTTCTGATGATGAGATCTGGTGCCAGTCTCCTGCCTGTCTCATTTAATCTTGTGTGATTTCCTCCTGGCTCAGTCTGCTTTAGCCTCACCACCTTCTTTCTGTTTCTTAAGTGGGCCAGGATCATTCTTGTTGCAGGTCCTTTGCACCAGCTCTTAGCTTTTCTCCCAGATTTTCCTGTGCACAACTTGTTCCATCCCATCAATAAGTCTCAACTCCAATGTCACCTTCTCAGAGAGGTCTTTTGCAATGAGAGTAGCATTCCTCACACCTCTCACTCATTATTACCAAATTGCCCTGTTTTATTTTCTTCATAGCATTTATCACTCTTTAGAAATTAGCTCTATTATCTTTCTCTTTTCTTTTTCTTCGATGACATTCCCTCCTAGAATGTAAGCTCCGTGAGAGCTGGACCTTACTTAACACTGTATCCCCAGTGCCCAGTACAGTACCTGACACTTAGTAGGAACCTGATAAATATTTGTTTGATGAATGAATAAAAAATTTCCATCCACAGTAACACTTTTTAATTCTGGGCCAACACCCCATCTTTGCTTTTCTCACCTGCCACACTGCATCCTACATGGTCAAGCCATCCATTTTCCTGACCAATCTAAACTTAATCACAAATAATGTTAACAGCCTTAGATCCCTCTCCAGGTGGGGGTTGCCAGCCCAGCCCTGGGTTCTGGAGGTCCCTGTGCTAATCAGGAGAGAGAGGTTTGCAGACTGCTCTGAGATCTAAGATCTGGAGTCCTGTGCCCCCAAATCATCGTGAGACTCTGCAGTAGTCTCAGGTCACAGTCTTGCCCTCCTCTATTGATCCTGGTTTTCAAGACTATGCTCCCGCTTTTTTTCTTTTCTTTTCTTTTCTTTTCTTTTCTTTTCTTTTCTTTTCTTTTCTTTTCTTTTCTTTTCTTTTCTTTTGAGACACAGTCTCATTATGTTGCCCAGGCTGGTCTCCGACTCCTGGGCTCAAGTGATCCTCTTGCCTCAGCCTCCTGTGGAACTAGAACTACAAGTGAGCATCCCTGCTCTCGGCTGCTGCTTGTTTTCTAACACCCTGCATCTCTCTAGCACAGGAACCGAAGGCCTGCCCTTGGCAGGGATCCTGTTCCACTTGGGCAAAATGCCTAAATGACAACCATCTGCCATCCACTGGCTCTCTTTCCTTCCAGCTTCCTCTCCTGCCACCTCCAAACCCAAGTTAATTACTGCTTGACAGTCCAGAAAGTGCCCGTAGGCCGGGGAAGGCAGTGCCAACACACCTCCCTGACCAGGACCACTTGCCTTTGGAAGGAAGAAAAGCATAGTAGGTAGTGAGTAGCTCCAGCAAGGCTTGAAGTTCTTGCATTGTTATTAAAGTAAGTATTTCTGGTATTGCACATACTTTATTTTAAATGCAGTGAATATATGCAGTGTTGATACATTGTTATGATCAAAAAAGTCTAAAAGTCTAACAGATTGACACTGACATTTCTTTCTTCCTTTCTTTTTTTTTAGAGAAGGGTCTTCTCCTTGCCTCCCAGGCTGAGGTGCAGTGGCCCTCAAATTCCTGGGCTCAAGCGATTCTCCCACTTCAGCCTGTCGAGTAGCTGGAACTACAGGTGCATGCCACCACATCTGGCTAATTTCTTTTAGAATTTTTTGTACAGATAGGGGTCTCAGTATGTTCCTCAGGCTGGTCTCAAACTCCTGGCCTTGAGTGACCCTCCTGCCTCCCAAAGTGCTGGGATTACAAGCATGAGTCACCAAGCCTGGCTGACACTAGAATTTCTGATTTTACATTTCTCTGTCTGTCTCCTTCTTGCTTACTTTTTATTTGTGTTTATACCTTAAGAGTCTAAATGTAGAATTCTGGTACCTTTCCTAAAATCCAACTTTTCTTCCTACCATGTCTTTATGGAGTATGTGAACAAGCTCCTATGATCTCTGGTGTCAACAGGTAGGAGGGAAGAAGGTAAAGTCAGGCTATGTATTCTCCTGGCTCCCTCCCTGCTGGGTTGCTAGGTAGGCCTGGGCTCCTGCCATGAGGACTTCCACAACTACAGCTGCCTGGTATGGGGCATGGGGTGGTAACAGTGCCTCACTGTTGCTACTCCCTGAGGTGCTCTGGGGAGTAGCATTGTTGGTTTCTCTCTTCTCTTCCTACAGAAAGGAAGTTGATTTTTTTTTTCTTTTTGTTAATGGTTCCTTTATTAATCTTTTCCCAATTATCTTCTGTTCAAGTGTGTCATTCATTTCTGCTGGGACTCTAAGTATAACATGTGGGATATAAATTAGGGTAAAAGCATTAGTACCTGGGGTATGGTATATGGTGTAAATATTTAGAAAAAAAACAGGAGGAAATCTTTAGGACCTAGTACTAAGTGAAGAATTCTTAGATATGACACTAAAAGCACAATTCCATAAAATAAAATTAATAAATTGGCCTTCTTCAATATGAAAAACTTTTGCTCAATGGAAGATCCCATTAAAAAGATGAAAAGGCAAGCTAAAGACGGAAAGAAAAATTGTAAATCATTTCCAAAGCATAGATCTAACAAAGAATTCTCAAACCTCAACAGTAAAAAAGCAAACAATCCAGTTAGAATGAAAATGGTTACAATAGGAAAATTGTAATAACACCAAATGCTGGCAAGGATGAAAAGAAACTGGATCCCGCATACATTGCTGGTGGGAATGTAAAATGGTACAACTATTCTGGGAAATAGTTTGTCAGTTCCTTAAAAATCTAAACATACTTACCATACAACCCAGGAATGACACTCCTGGACATTTATGCCAGAGAAAAGAAAACTTATGCTTAACACCAAAAGATCTGCACAAACGTTCATGGCCACTCTGTTTGGAACAGCCAAAGATTGAAAACGGCCCAGATGGGCCGGGCGAGGTGGCTCACACCTGCAATCCTAGCACCCTGGGAGGCTGAGGCGGGAGGATCACTGAAGGTCAGGAGTTTGAAACCAGCCTGAGCAAGAGCGAGACCCCACCTCTACTAAAAATAGAAAGAAATTAATTGGCCAACTAAAAATATATATATAAAAAAAAATTAGCCAGGCATGGTGGCACGTGCCTGTAGTCCCAGCTACTTGTGAGGCTGAGGCAGTAGGATTGCTTGAGCCCAGGAGTTTGAGGTTGATGTGAGCTAGGTTGATGCCACGGCACTCTAGCCAGGGCAACAAAGTGAGACTCTGACTCATAAATAAATAAATAAATAAATAAATAGAAAGAAAACAGCCCAGATGTCCTTCCATGGGTGAATGAATGATTAAACAAACTGTGTTGCAGCCATATCATGGAATACTACTGAGCAACAAAAAGAAATTAACTATTGATATACCTGTAACAAGTTGGATGGATCTCAAGGCAAAGGATACTGAGTGAAAAAAGTTACAAACAAAAGATTACATACTGTATTATTCTATTTATGTAACATTCTCCAAACAACAAAATTATAGAGATGGCGAACAGGTTAATGGTTGCCAAGGGGTAGTGACAGTGGTTGGGAGGGAGAGATGTGACTATAAAATGGTACCATTAGGGTTCTTTGTGGTAATGAAACAGACTTGTACTGTGAGTATAGCACTTATACACATCTATGTGTGATTAAAATATTAATAGTATAGAACCACACATACATGCACACACACACAGAAGTGCCTGTCAAAATTGGTGAAATCTGAATAAGATCATACAATATACCAGTGTCAGTTTCCTGGTTTTTATATCGTATTATTTATGTAAGATGCCATATCTTTGAGGGTGAAAGGCACATGGGAACTTTCTGTATTATTGTTGCAACTTTTTTTGGTCCTATATTATTTAAAAATAAAATCGGTCTCAAACTGGGACCATTAAATTGGGAAATACGTTGTTTTAGTCTTTAGCATGGGGGAAGGGGGAAGATGAGGCCATAGGCACTTTGCTGTTAGCCGAATGTCATTGCTAATTGGTGTCATTAATTGTTAAATTGGCAAAAGAATTAAAATCATGATTGCAATATTCCAATAGGCAGATTTTATTTTCAGTTGTTGTTTAACTTAAAAACTTAAAGCTTTTCTTAAAAAATGGGTTTTCCCTACTCTGTCTCTTTGTGGAAGTATTTCCAGGAAAGAATATAAAATCTATAGAAAGTTTTCTCATCCTACAAATGTAAATATACTTTAAAGTACTAGCAATTCATTCCTTTATAATCCTCAAACTTGTGCAAAGACTTCACCCATCTTCAAGGAGCCCGGGGCACACTTACAAAGAGTTTCTAAAGAGATGTCACCATTTGGTTAACACTGCTGTGCACAGTGTGATCTGGGTCTTCCAGACAGTGGCTCTCGCCACTCAGCTCTGATATTCTTCTCTTAGGCCATGGGTGTTGGGGAGGCCCAATCTGATATTTTTCTATGGTAACCAAAAACCGCAGTAACTACAAACATGCTATGTATGAAGAGAACACAAGAGTGATAGGTAGACTGGCAGTGTGGCATTTGAGCGGGCTGTAGCTGCTGTGAATTTGGTCTAATGTAATGTACTTTTCTCTTCAATCACAGACACAGAGAGCTTGGCTTTCAAGTGAGATCATGGACTAGGGTTTGGACAAGGTTCAAAGTGGACAACATCAAACATCTCACTAATTTAAATAAATGTGGAGACATTAGTCTCATTTTATTAAACCTTAAAATTATATACACTTCTTCCTGAAAGGCTGACAGAGTATTTCCAAATAGATTTATTTTACAAAATAGATAAGAAAATATGTGATAGTGTTTCAGGCATTTGTATATGTTGCTGTCATCATGTTAACAATTCCTTGATGATTTTTATAAAGATCTCAAAAAATTCTCTAAAAAGTGTGCCCAAAGCCTGGGACGTGTGCTTTGCTTGTACTACCACCTTCAGGAGGGCTTCTGTAGCGCTTGATACTAAAAGACATAAAATACTTCCTTTGCAATCTTTTCTTTGTCTTCTAGAGACACGTAAACAAATTCCTCTTTTTATGTAACCCTGTTTTGATCCACTCAAGTAATAAATAAACATATTTTCTGAAAGAATAAATGAAATTCAAAGCTTAATAAAGAGTTGCTATATTATCCTTTTATAGATTAGCAACATTTTATGGCATAATGGAAAGAATAATTGGATTTGGATTCAGGGGCACCTTTAGCATCTGTGTGACTTTAGGTAAGTTACAAACTCAGCAAGTCTCCATTTCCTTACTAGTAAAATCTACCATGTCACAGGTTTGCTGGAAGAATGAATGAGATCTTGACTGTTGAAGTGATTTGTAATGTAAAGTACTTTCATTAGGACTGGAGTTAGTGGACTTACTTTAAGATCTCCGTTAGTGGTATTGACAGAGACTGCATTTAGGTCTTCCCATATGTGATTCAGTTCTTTATCCTGTAGATTTTTTCCGTATTTAATGTTGTCATTCTTCTTTTAATGTTTTCTAAAGCTGATCTGAGGACAAGTGAGTATAGTTTTCTGCAACATGACACAAAGGGTACCAGAGCAAGATTATATCTGTCACAGATGAAAATAATCTATTTATGTGTCATAGTAATCTATTCATTGGTTTATGGACCCAAAATTCTCCAGGGGGACTCACAAATCCACATAATGTTTCCATGTGCCAGATTTTTCATTTGGAGCCCTGATTTAGTTGACAGATGTGTAAAAATCACATGTAGCCAAATGACTCTTCAGTCAGTACAAAGCTGAGAATGCCGAAGACTGGTTATTCCAGCTAAGATTCACTGGAACCTCTGCCCAGACAATGCTTTTCAAATCTCATACTAGAGTTTAATGTTATTTTATGCTAATGCCAATATTCTGCTCCTCAATGCCATATCTTTAAAATACTTTGCCCCTTTCTGATATGAACACTGATTTACAAAGAGAGATCTCCTTTGAGGAAGTCAAAATAGATCAAGAACTGCATTCAGTTCCTTAACAGTGTTAGTAATAAAATTGTCAGAGTGGAAGAAAATTTTTTTAGAATAATAAATTATAAAATCTTAAAACATAAGATTTAAGTGGACATAATTTTTTCCTTTTTGAGACAGAGTCTCGTTCTGTTGTCCCACGTAGAGTGCAGTGGCATCATCCTAGCTCACTGAAATCTCAAACTCCTGGACTCAAGCAATCTTCTTATGTCAGCCTCCTGAGTAGCTGGGACTACAGGCGCTCGCCAAAACACCCTACTAATTATTCTATTTTTAGTAGAGATGGGGTCTTACTCTTGCTCAGGCTGGTCTCGAACTCCTGAGCTCAAGCAATCCTCCTGCCTTGGCCTCCCAGGGTGCTAGGATTATAAGTGTGAGCCACCACACCAGGCCTGAATATTAAATATTGAGGCCCAAACTGTGTCATGTTGCTAGTAAATAAGCCGATACATGAAGGGAAATTGACTTACCCAAAGTCTCATTCAGAGTAACTGGTAGAAATAGAATTTGAATCCAAGTGTTTTCTGATTGCCCCAATTTTAGTGCTCTTTTTGCTATTATTATCCCTTATGTAATAATATTAATAGTTTATTGGTAAGACAGTTTTGTTAAGCACAGAAATTATATTAATATTAAAGCTAGTGCTATATCAGGAAGTGGAAAAATTCTTGTGTTTTGTTTTAGATTTTATGATGATAAGAATGACCCCTAAATAGGATAGCTATGTCACAGGAAAAAAACTGACAAATTTTGCTATGTCAATTTTTTTGCCCTTTCTGTAATTTCAGGGTATTTCCTCTCTTTTCTCTCTTCAACTGGGGAAAAAATATCATGGTATGTGAAAAGATTCATTAGCTTGATTTTTTCCCTAGAAATTCTATTATTACTCCTAATATATGCTTTTTGTAAAAAAAAATGGCAAGAACAAATAAAAATAGGTTTTACTTTGTAGTGCAGGCAAATTATATCAAAACATATGCTAGCATGTATATCAGAGAAATCTGGACTTAAATAGTGTAGACCTGTGACACTTATAAATATTTACAAATGAATATTATAGTCACTTTTCAAATCCCTGAATGTATAAATAGTACCTTGGGGATAAAAAATTCCATTACTTCCAAAGGTCATGTAGATAATGTAAATGAGGGAAGCATTCCAGAGGAAGACAATAGAGAAGAGTGGGGACTAGGACAACCTGGAAAAGCACATGACCTGTCTGCAGGGGCCAGTCCTTATCAACTTCAGTCCTGTGATGCCATATAGGAATGCAAGTTCAGTATTGCAAGTTCCTCTGATTTTTTTTCTAGAAGTTTAAAGTATTACTATTTTTTTTTCTTTAATGTTAACAACTAATTTCAATTTTTAAAAATGTTCAGGACAAATTAAACACATTTGTCATTGTATCTGGTCTGTGGGTCTTTAGCTTTTGATCTCTGACCTAAGACATATAATTCCTTCCTATAAAATCCAGTCATGACAAGAAGAGGGCAACAAAGCTGAACTGAGAGCAGATGCCGGACAGTTAGCCACACTCAGCCCTTAACACTGTTCTATATGACTACACGATTCAAATTCCAGATTTTGGAAAGTAATACATTCCTATAAACTGGGGGTTTCAAGATCTCTGATATAAACTGTATGTATTCTCAAAGCCAATATCTCCTGTATTTTGAAAGCTGGGTTACCCCTTATTTATTTGGAAGGCCCTCTCTGGTCCTTTCCATTCTCCTTCTAAAAAAAAACAAAACGAAAACACAAACCAACCCAAGGGATTAATCCTTTCAAGGTAGAAGGTCATAAATGGTAGAGTTTTGCGTTAAGGACAACCACTGCAGTCACTGCCAACTTCCCCAATACATATGGCTGGTTTGGTTAAAGTAAAGCCATGGTATTGAAAGAATTTTGATATTTTCTTTCATTAACATTTAAAAAATCCAAATACTTTATTTAATTACAATTTTATTTTCTGCAAGGAAAGAACCAATGTCTTAGGAAAGAATGGTTAAAAAAAACTAAAAAAGGGGGCCAGGCACAGTGGCTCACGCTTGTAATCCTAGCACTCTGGGAGGCCGAGGAGGGAGGATCGCTCAAGGTCAGGAGTTCAAAATCAGCCTGAGCAAGAGTGAGATCCCATCTCTACTAAAAATAGAAACAAATTAATTGGCCAACTAAAAACATATAGAAAAAATTAGCTGGGCATGGAGGTACATGCCTATAGTCCCAGCTACTCAGGAGGCTGAGGCAGGAGGATTGCTTGAGCCCAGGAGTTTGAGGTTGCCGTGAGCTAGGCTGACACCACAGCACTCTAGCCAGGGCAACAGAGTGCAACTCTGTCTCAAAAAAAAAAGCCTAAAAAAGTTATTACTACAATATAATTTAGCATCATAAGAAAGAAACCCTTCTAGAATATCCTACATTTTGTGTGTGTGTGTATATGTATTTCAGTCTAGGGTTGTTACTCTTATCAGTAACAGCTAGTTTGATGCAAAAATAATGTAACAAGTCATTATAAATGTTGAAAACTGCTCTTACATTAAATCCAACAATTTCTGTTGGATTTAACAATTTCTGTTGGATTTATCATTTTATAAGAGCTGTTCTCAAATTTTACTCTAAGATCATCTTTGTAATAGCTTGTCTCCAAGGATGGCCACCAGCAGTTCTTCCTATCCCTGTGCATGCATCATGTTGTTCCCATCAAAAGGTGGAGGCTTGCTTCCCTTCTCCCTTGAATCTGCACAGGTCACGTGACTTGCTTTGACCTATAGAATGCAACAGAAGAGTCTCTGAGTCACTTCTGGAACTAGGCCTTAAGAGACCAGGCAATTTCCGCTTCCATGGTTCTGAAAACCAGCTGCCATGTAAAGAAGCACAGACGAGACTACTGAATGCTGAGGACCCGTGGGAGAGAGCGATGCCACGTGAAGGAGGGCTGCAGCACCCCCATTGATGGTCAGCAGCAAGCCCCAGACTGTGAGTGAGGCCCTCTTGGATAATTCAGTCCAGTAGAGTGCCCAGCTGGATGCAGCGACATAGGTGAAGTCTGCTGGCACCACTGTGGAGCTCATGTCCACAGAATAGTAAGAAAAAAAAATCAGTCATTATTTTAAGCCACTATGTTTTGGAATGGTTGTTTATGCAGCAGTAAATAAATGAAACAACCTACCTGTTACTAATGCTGATAGCTTAGCAACTTTTACAGAGATTCTGACTCAGTAGGTTTGGATGACACTTAGGAATCTGCTAGTTTTCAACTCAGCAAGTCTCCTGTTGGGGGGGGGGGGGGAAGAGAGAAGGAATCTGCTAGTTTAACAAGGTCCTGGAGTAATTCCAATGCCAGGTGATATTTTAGAACCATTGCTCGGGACCATTACTCTGAAGCACTCCCAGAAAGTGCTCAGGAAATTTATTGTCAAGTATGAAGGAAACATTAGAATTTCTGTTTGTATATTTCCTTGGTCCAAAAAATTATAAAGAAATTAAGCCTATTATTGGTATCTTGTATATTAGATGCTCATGTAATTCATTGGGTATGTTACCCTTCAAATAGAGCAAACCTTCTAACACAAGGAGGACTTGAGATTTTTTCTTTTATTTCTTTCAGAGCATCGCAGTTTATGTGTATCCATCCTAAGTGAATCTATGAATTATAGTGCGCTATCTTAAATAATAGAAGCTTCCCTATGTTTAGTAATAATATGGAGGCTGACCGTGAGAACTCTTATGCCTTACAGAAGTTCAGTGGTTGTTCTGAGACAAAACACATGGATGAGTTGTCAAATTTAAAAGCAAATAGCGCATATTTCTTTTATAAAATGCGAGTTTCCAAGTTTGCTGACCTTTCTATGATAAGCAACTGTGAGTAGAATGCTACCTAGCAGAAAATTAACATATACACACATACACGCCTCACTTTCTCTGTACCCACAAAACAGAGGTAGTTTTCACAATAGGTGACAAAGTTTTTTTAAAAGCAGCATTTAAAAACAAAGAATGGGAAATGTTTCCATTGTTATATGAGTTTTTCAGAAAGTGATATGTTACCTAAGAAATTGCTTAGTTTGGCACACTTAAAATATTTTGAAACAGGCCGGGCGCGGTGGGTGGCTCATGCCTGTAATCCTAGCACTCTGGGAGGCCGAGGTGGGAGGATCGCTCGAGGTCAGGAGTTCGAGACCAGCCTGGACAACAGCGAGACCCTGTCTCTACTAAAAATAGAAAGAAATTATCTGGACAACTAAAAATATACAGAAAAAATTAGCTGGGCATGGTGGCACAGCTACTCGGGAGGCTGAGGTGGAAGGATTGCTTGAGCCCAGGAGTCTGAGGTTGCTGTGAGCGAGGCTGACACCACAGCACTCTAGCCCGGGCAACAGAGTGAGACTCTGTCTCCAAAAAATATATATATGTATATTTTGAAACAGAATTAAAAAACCTGTTTCCAAGTTTTTCAAATTGACAGTTTCTGTATGTTTGAACAAATTGTTATTAGTTTGCAACAACTGTTGGACATTAGAGAAAATGAAAATTTATTAGCTGAATTTCACCAAAAACCTTCATATGTTTTTGGGTGGGATTAAAAAAATGAGCATTATGATTTGGTAAGTCCAACCAAATGATGCAATTCTTTCATTTAGAATCTTTATATGTTTATGAGAAATCTTTTCACCTATCATTAAATAATCATATGAAAAGAAACTGAACTTACAAGCAGGCCTTTAAATTCTGGCACAAGATTTTAAACCAAAATTTTTGAAGTTATTGAAACATATTATTGTATTAATAATTTAATCAACATTACATTTTTAATGATAATTATATGTTTAAAAAAATACCATTGCCTAATAAAATATTTTAAAATATTGTTTCATTATATTAATCTATAAATTTCACTATTATTACATTTTAGATATATATAATATTATAGTACATATATATAATTTAAAAGTAAATAAATATATAACTATTTGCAGTTTATCCCTGAACATTTTTTATTGATGGGGTGTGCTATCCAAAAAGTTTGGAGACCAATGTTCTAGAATACGAAGTGTCTTCTGTAGTGTCTTTCATGCATGTCATTGTATTTCTTTTGTTTTTGAGACAGATTCTTGCTCTGTCACCCCAGCTAGAGTGCAGTGGCATCATCGTAGCTCATTGCAACCTCAAATTCCTGGGCTCAAGCAATCCTGCCTCAGCCTCCAGATTAGCTGGGGATACTGGCATGATCTACCACACCAGGCTAATTTTTCTAATTTTTTGTAGAGACAGGGTCTCATTCTTGAGCAGGCTGGTCAAGGAACTCCTGGTCTCAGGTGATTCTCTTGCGGGGCTTCCTAAAGTGCTGGGATTACAGGCGTGAGCCACCACTGGGGAGGTCATTGTATTTCTGATTGCTCATTGATGAAAAAGACTAGAGGAGGGCCACATTGTTTCAGGCCTTCTCTGGATAAAAGAACAGGGTCCCAGCCTGGATTTTTCTTCTGGTAGATCACTTGCAGATGATACTGTTAGAGTCTAGTCTAAAATAACATAAATATGCATATATGTTGCCTTATGAGAATTCTATTTAACATATACTGCAAAGGATAGCATGTTTCTGAATAAGTCACCTTTTTCTTCTATAGTCTAGGATTGATGTTGAGCTCTCTATTTTGAAAATAGACTGTGAAATAATGAAAACCCAACAAAAATGATTTTTTTTAATTCTACTTTTTTTTTTTTTTTTTTTGCCTGATGCCGTAGGAAGCATTGTTAAGGTAAGCTAGCTGCATTTCTTCCAGCAGAGTTTCCTGGTCATGTTAGCGCACTTTTGTTTCTCATTCTTGCTCTCTGGGAAAGCAGAGAGGGGCATTTCAGTACAAGCACTTTTCACCTTATGGTGTGTGGTAAGTACATCGTTTAACAGTGGCACATGCTTATAGGTAAAAGTATACTTCAGAAAGTGGCATGAAACCTTGCTGAATTGTACGCTGAAGCAATTTAGGCCTTTTATTCCACTTCACTATTGGAGAATTTTACTATAAGCAACTTCTACAAAGAAGAATACTATAGAAAAACACACTCTGTGGTAAGCACATGAGGGGGCTATATAGTCTCAAAATGCCAGCCTTTTAAAAAAAATTGCCAGGAATTTCCCCTTGATATTATAGCTGTTATAAAACTGGAAACCACAAATGCTAAACTAACATAGGTGAAATATGTTATCTTCGTAGTAGAAGGTGTCATGGAAATAAAAAGAAATGCCCTTAGAAAATACTTCCCATTCACACTTTAGTACTTTTGTGATTTTCTATAATATATTTAAATAAGTGCTATAGTTCATCTTATACATATTTGAAAATGTAATTGCCCACATTATCATTTCATCAGTTGAGTTAAGTTATTATTAGTAATTTATTAAGTGTGTTAAGTTATTATTAGTAATTTGTATCCTCCCCCTACCTCTGGTCTATTTAGGTGAAGGAGGGCAGATAATGCCAGGAATATTTTATTACTTTAGTTTGAGGAGGAGGCTGGTGGGTGAAGGTACACAGTGGAGACATTTCTTCAAAGAAAGAGACAGAGACACTAAAGGAGGGATCAGAGTTCGAGGACAAAGAAGGAAGAAGATTCAGGTGACAGGCCGAAGGAAGAGAACCTGAGGGACTTCAGAGAAAGGGGAAAGTGATGAGGGCTAGGAGGGAAAGAATTTTAAAGATTTGTTGTGCTATCTATTATGTAATCCCTCCCTTAGCCTCCCCACAAAAATCTCAGGTAACATTCAGTTGTTGGCCAATGCTTTTAGAGTATTTATATTTGTTTGTTTGGGATTTTGGATGTAAGCATAAGGCTAGTTTTAAATTGTCAGCCGATTTGAAAAGCAGGGAAACCTTTTAGAGTTTTGGTTAAAATAAGCAATGGAGTACTCAAAGGCTGCATGTGGTTGGGTTCCTACTCTGGTAGGAAGGAATCTTTTATGGTGGATATCATTCAGAGTTTTCTGTGTATGGTGATAATAAAAAGCAGACTGATTTTTATTCCTTTTTATTATGTTTCTAAATTTGCTGCTCACGTGACCTCTTACAGCAGCGCCCAGGCGACGGCTTCTCCTCTCCTCCCGCCCTGATCTGCCACTGGAAAGAAGCCAACAGTTGTTATTTAAAATAAGGCAAATGTAGCAATTTCAATCAGAAGCTTGTCACTCTCTTCCAGATGTCCTGTGCCCACTTAGAAGACACTGCAAGTACCTAAGAGGCCAATGCACTTTAAAGTCCTGGGTGACTTTCGTCTTGATTTGTAGCTAGCTATTCCATCTGTACTCATAGATCTGAGGTAGCTCCTGAAATTGGGAATATATAAAGTGGCATTTCTGTCACCCTTCTGGTAGCTGAAATTCCCCCATACTATTTCTGATCATGCATAAAGAGGTCAGAATAGGATTTTGTTTTTCAGTTTTTGTCTTTTGTTTCTCATCTTCCTCCTCTTTTTCTTTCTCTCGTTTTATGTCTACCTGCCCCTTTTACTGGCCCTTGTTTCCATAGCTATGACAGTGGACTGTCAGAGAACAAGGTGTTTACAATGGGACATAGAGCACCTGGTGGTAAACATCCTGGTTCTGTTCTTCACTGCTGCTCAAACTGAAGTTTAATGAGTTTCAATCATCAGTTTTGTTTTATCGGAGAACTCAAGAGTCAGGAAAAAGAGAACACGTGGGAAAATGGGAAAGCAAAGACACTACCATGGAAATAATGAAAGTGAGCCCACAAATGTTACATTAGTCATTTGTTTCTAGTCTGCTGTCTCCTCTTTCACCATGTCTATGCTTGCAGAATATTTACAATGAGATTAGAAATCTCAGTTGCTTGCTTGTTTTGATGTAACTTAGATTTTCTCACTGCAAGAGATAACTGTGTTGAATTGCTAAAGCCAGGGTTCTGCTGATACTTGTGTTGCTATAGTTACAATATTGTAAGGAGAGGGGAAGAGTTAGTGACAACAAAACACAAATTCCTCACAGGGACTTTTAGGTCCCCTGTGCCTTGTGGTGTGTTGTTTCCTTCTCTACACTTGTTCAGCCGCTACTGGAAAATCCTTGGTCATTGGTAGTGCACCCCTGGCTCTTCTGAGAGGATTTCAGGTGGCAGGCTGAAGGAAGAGAACCTGAGGGACTTCAGAGAAAGAGGAAAGAGAAGAGGGCTAGGAGGGAAAGAATTTTAAAGATTTGTTGTGCTGTCTATTATGTAACCCCTCCCTTGGCCTCCCCACAAAAATCTCAGGTAAAATTCAGTTGTTCAGGTAAATTTCAGCTCACAAAGGGGTGGTCTCAGGTGGGTGTGGATGGTGGCATGAAGCTGTCTGTGCCTGGGCTGCCAAGATGTGGCACACCACTTTCCTTTTCCATGCCAAACTTTGGCTGTGCTATTTTTGACCACATGTAAACAACTGTGAACCATAGCTAGAGGAGAGATCTTCAAACTCTTTCTGTAAAGGACCAGATAGTAAATATATCAGACTTTACAAGTAATATGCTATCTGTGACAACTATCCAACTTTGCTGTTGAAGCGCAAAAACAGCCATAGATAATATGTGAACAAATGGGTGTGGCTGTGTTCAAATAAAATTTATTTATGGACATGAAATCTGAGTTGCATGTAAGTTTCATGTCACAAAATATTATTCTTCTTTTAATTCTTTGTCCCAACTATTTACAAACATAGAAACCACTCTTAGCTTGTAGGCTATATAGAAACGAGGGGGTGGGCTATATCTGGTCTGTGGGCTGTAGTTTGCAGATCAGAAACTAGAATATTATTCTTTGTTATGTTGCTGTTCACCACAAATTTCGTGGCTTAACATGACAGTCATTTGCTTATTTAGCTTGCGTTTGTTGGTTGGCAATTTAGGTTGACTCAACTGAGTGGTTCTCGACGAGGTTTACTCATGTATCTGTGGTCAGCTGTGGTTAGCTAGTGGCTGGTTTGCTCTGCTTCTGGGGATTGACTGGCTATTGACTAGGGTAACAAAGGTAATGGGCCCATGTGTCTCTCCTCATCCAACAGGCTAACCTGTGCTTGGTCACATAGTGGCTCTAAGATCAGCCCAAACAGGGAAGCTCCAATGTATGAGCACTCTTCAAGGTTTCGCTGGTGTCATTTCCCAATTGTAGAATTGGCTGAAACAAGTCACATGGCCAAGTCCAGACTGTGGGAAAGGACTAAAGGTACGGATACAGGCAAGTGTGAACAATTAGGGTCTATCATTACCACATCTTACCACAGACGTACTCTGGTCCTGATGACTTATATACTTCCAACATGCAAAATAACACTTCCTCCCTCCCCAAATCCCCTAAATCACATCCAGTCACAACATCATGCTCAAAGTACAGGATCTCTTGTTCAATAATTATGTCTAGAAGTGACTTTTTGAATGTAGGTTCTCTTGATCCAGGTACCCTAGAAAATATGTTATAATATACCGTGAGAAGACAAGCACATTAAAACTACAATAGACACTACCATTTGAAAGGGAGACACATAGCGTTCACTGATCCACAGAAATTCTGAAATCCAGGCAAGGCATGTGTTTCTGGATCCTTGTACTCAGAGGTGAGGATATTTTCCTTGACTGGGCTGAGATTCTGCTGCCTGGGAGTGTTTGTCCAGTCTGTGTCTCTGGAAGGGGTACCCTAGACCATTGTTCTTCATGGTTCTTAACTCTGCTCCTGAAATGTCATTTCTTTTCTATAAGAAATGTCCAGCCGGGCGCGGTGGCTCATGCCTGTAATCCTAGCTCTCTGGGAGGCCGAGGT
>VBSM01002217.1:29042326-29100424 GCA_008086735.1 Cheirogaleus medius | reverse complement strand
AAAAAAAAAAAAAAGAAAAAGAAAAAGTGAGATAAATTCCATAAATAAGGAACACAAGAATTGTTTTAGATTCTTTTTTTAGAATTTAAAACTTAATAAAGATTTTAAATGAAGTTTAAAACCAGAGAAAGAAAGTTAAAATTATTATTTAATAAAACATGAAAGCATAAATGGATTCTTATAATTAAACATGTAAGTGTATATACATGTAGTGTTTTATAAAAATGTTTTTCCTTTATGTTAACAAAGTTAAGGTAATGCTAAAATCTCAATAAAGCCAATAGTAAGAAAGGACAAAATAAAAGTTAAGGCATCTCATAATGTAAATATAGGTCATGAGTAAACATCAAAGTAGAAAAAAATATCTATATCTTGAAGATATTTAATTATACTAGCAGATAGCATTTCAAGCAGATTTTTTTGTTTTTTAGATTCTTTATGGATGTGGTTGATATTTAAGTTTGCTAACCTACCATTGAGCAATTCTTACCAATGGGTTATGAATTTTATCCTTTAATTTTCAATTCATAATTTAACATGCTAAAAGCAGGGACGATTCTCATCCATTAAAATGAGTTTTTGTTGCTACTTGCTTTGGTTGCTTGGGACAAAAATATGCAGTATTTTATATGAAAGCCTTTTTAGACATTACTAATTTTTAGAACTTTCCTGTAAGATGGTTGGGATATATTTATCACTATTCATTTTGGATGAATGCAAAAACATATGCACAAGCAGAGAGCCAAGCTTTTCAAGGTTAATTCATAAGGCATAAGTGAGAACAGAAATTCTATGTATTCACTCTTGGGATGTGGTGTTTTGCCTTCTAAATTTTGCCTAGTTGATTTTAGTTATGTGGCAAATAGGCATGATTTGTATTTCTTTAAATCATAATATATGACAATTTAGGTAGCCATCTACTATCTGTTTGATTTTCTTTTTTCTAGCCCTTCTTTCTAATGGTGAAATGAAGGTAGTACTCATTATTAAGAGCTCTGGTTTTAGAAACACAGGATCTGCCTGAAAATTTGACTCTGAAACTTTTTAAGAGTATGATTTTAGCTCCTGTTTCAATCTTCTACATGTGGCTATCCAATTTTCTCTGCACCATTTATTGCATAGGGATTCTTTTCCCCAGTTTATATTGTTGTCCATTTTGTCAAAGATCAGATGGTAATATGTGGATAGTTTTATGTCTGGGTTCTCTGTTCCATTGGTCTATGCCTCTATTTTTGTGCCAACACCATGCTGTTTTGGTTACCATATCCTTCCTTGTAGCATAGCTTAAAGTCTGGTAAAGTGATGCCTCCTGATTTGTTCTTTTTGCTTAAGGTTGCTCTGGCTATACAGGGTCTTCTCTGGTTCCATAGGAAGCGTAGAATTATTTTTTCTAGGTCTGCAAAAAATGACATTGGTATTTTGATGGGGATTTCATTGAATCTGTAAATCACTTTGGGTAGTATGGACATCTTAAAAATGTTGATTCTGCCAATCCATGAGCGTGAATAAGATCCATATCTCTCACCACTCACAAAAATTAATTCAAGATGGATAACAGACTTAAATCTAAGACATGAAACCATAAGAATTCTAGAAGAAAATGTTGGAAAAACTCTTCTAGATATTGGCCTAGACAAAGAATTTATGAAGAAGACCCCAAAGGCAAATATAGCAACAACAAAATTAATAAATGGGACTTGATTAAATGAAAAAGCTTCTGCACAGCCGAGGAAACAATCAACAGAGCAAATAGACAACCTACAGAATGGGAGAAAATATTCGCATGCTATACATTCGATAAAGGGCTAGTAACCAGAATCTACAAAGAACTCAAGCAAATCAGCAAGAAAAATTCAAACAATCTCATTAAAAAGTTGGCAAAAGACATGAACAGAAGCTTTTCAAAAGAATATAGACAAATGCCCAATAAACATATGAAAAAAATGCTCAATGTCACTAATTGTCAGGGAAATGCAAATCAAAAAACAATGAGGTATCACTTAACCCCAGTGAAAATGGCTTTATCAAAAAGCCCCAAAACAATAGGTGCTTGCATGGATGCAGAGGGAAAAGAACAATTATACACTGTTGGTGCGACTGCAAACTAGTGCAACCTCTATGGGAAACAGTATGGAGATACCTCAAAGAACTAAAAGTAGACCTACCATTTGATGAAGCAATCCCACTACTGGATATTTACCCAAAGGAAAAAAACGCATTTTATCAAAAAGATACTTATACTAGAATGTTTATTGCAGCACAATTCACAATCACAAAAATGTGGAATCAACACAAGTGCCCATCGGTCCATGAATGTCTTAATAAAATGTGGTGTATGTACACCATGGTGTACTACACAGCCATACAAAAAGAGAATTAATACCTTTTGTAACAATCTGGATGGAACTGGAGACCATTGTCCTAAGTGAAGTATTGCAATAATGGAAAAACAAACACCACATGTACTCACTATTGAATTGGAACTAACCGATCGGCTCTCATGTGCACAGATGGAAGTAAAATTCAATGGAAATCATGCAGGGGTGGGGGGAGGGTATGAGTGAAATCATACCTAACGGGTACAATGTACATTATCTGGGTGATGGGCACACTTATAACCTTGACTCAAGCAGTACAAAAGGAATCCACATAACCAAAACATTTGTAGCCTCGTAATATTCCAAAATAAAAATAAAAAAGAGTATGATTTTAGGAAGATTATTTAATCCGTAAAAAGAGATTTTATATGATTCACATCATATAATACTTATATCATAGAGTATTTATGGAGATGAAACCAAATATTAACCATAATGTACCTATAGTATGATGCCTAATACGTCGAAAACACCCAGTAATGATCAATTCTTATTATACCTAGCAGGTAGAAAATTGTTGTTATTGTTTTATAGATCATAATTTCCTCCAGCAATAGGATTTAAATTTTAGCTTAAATTATTTAAATATGCTTTTTACTGCTGTTTTTGGACTTTAATTTAAAAAGTAATTCTCTATTTCTCTCTGTTGAATTAGTGCAAATTCATGGGGTTTCATCTTTGTGGGAAAAACCCTGTGTGCCCTTATTATTATGTCCAAAGATTCTAAGCTTTTGTAGTAGAAAAAGTGTTTTTGCTTTTTGATTATCATGCACAATGAATATTTTAACTATTCAGTATTTGTGGAAGTATCCAAACTTTAGAACTATGTATTATAAGTTGCTGCTTGGTAGGCTCCAACTAAAAAATAAAATTAGGATTCAAGTAAAATGGGCTGCCACTTTTATTAAATATTTCTAAATATTGATGTCAAACAGAAAGCCCTAGTCTAAGGGACTAAAATTGACGCGTCACCTTGAACATTCATATTGGAGAGGTTTTATTTTGTTTTTGTTTGATGTTGGGAGCAAAGTAAATGCCAGTATGCCAAAAGATATTAATGTTCTACTTATAATAATATATTAACCCACAATCAGAGCTAATTTACACCATCCACTGACTACTACTGACTACAAACTCAGTACCTATCTGTTGAGTTGGTTTAATATCATTTCTTTGTAAATGTTTGTCTTTATTTTATAGATACCAGTCTTTAATACACTGTTGAGATCATTATATGGGCTCCAGGAAGACATTTTATTGTTTTATTTCTTTAAATACATCTTATTTGTCTTGTAATATAATTTAGATTTGGTTGGTGGTTGGGGGGGGTGTGTTTGTGTGAGTTACTGTCACGAGGTGGCCTCTTTGGGGACATGACATTGAAGCTGAGATCTGAAAATTGAGCAAGAATTAATTAGCCCAAGAAGAAGGAAAAAGAGCAATTCAGGCAGAGAGAATAGCATGTGTAATGACCCCAAGGCAGGAAAAGCTTGGCATATTCAAGGATATGGATGAAGGCCAGGAGTGTTGGAGTCCTTGACCAGGCCAACTCATGAACCTGGCTGGTCGATGACAAGCTATTTGCCTGTGCTCTGGAAAGACATGATTTGGCTTACGTGCAGTCCTGACTGGCTTCCAAGTACACAGCCCTGCCTCTATCAATTTGCATAGGCTCTATTTCACAACATTGGACTAACAAATTTCTGCTCTTAAGGGATTTCTTATTAGAATCTGACAGGCATATGTGCCGCAGCAGAATAACTTTGTCTCCCTAATAAAAACTTCTACCATGGCTGCATTGTCCATTTAGCAGTATAGGAATTTGAGGCATGAAAAGTAAGTGAAAGAACCATGAAGAGGACATCGACCCAGTTCTAGGCTTCCTTTCTTTTTCATCAAGAATGACAAAAATAACCTCTCTACAGGTCAGCAGCTGAGCTTTAGAGGCAATCTTTGCTGTCTTGTAATATATTGACAACCAACGATCCACAGCCTTAGACAGAGGCACAAATGATCTAGGGTCTAAGCATATGTATGGAATCACACACTGAACAGTGGAAGTCGCACATGTACGCAATGGGAAGTTAGAACTCCATTATAGGGCATTCATCTCCTTTACAAGAAAGAAATGCAACTTCCAACCAAAACCCAGGGACTTTCACAGAAATTAGTCATAGATTATAGGATATGAATGCCAGAAAAAGCTCAAAGATAATAAAATCACATCCCCTCATTTTTTAGGTAGGCAGTCCCAAAGAGCTTAAATGACTCCTGATCTGTGAATGGAGATTAAATGACTTGCCTAGTGCCACACAGATAGTCAGAGATCAGCTATGTCCAAAATCAAGTGCCCTAACTTCTAGTTCAGTTACTTTTCCACTAGCCTTACTGACCCCCAAATAAGCAAATTCTTACACCAACACTAAAAAGAAAAAAAAATATTGAGAACAAAATGATTCATAAGATTATATCTAAACTGGGTACCTTATTAAAAACTTCTCATTGGGAATACCTGAAATGCAATTAATAGACAATGATGCCATTTTTTAAATTGTGAAAATACCGGTCACAATGCACTGACTGACATGAGTATTTTCTCATAATATAGAGAATGGCATATGTTCTATGATCAGATCCATGCCTCTCTTACTCCCCTAGCCCATCCTGTTCACCTTATCTGTCTTTTGGTGCATTAATTTTCTCTTTCCTTTCAGAGGAAATAAAATTCTGGTATTGTTTATCCTATAGTGGATCTTAACCTCATACTCTTAATTCCAACTTCAACAGAGGTTAGAGATGTTAGAAACTCTTGAAATAAAACCCGACAGCTAAAAATTCAACATAATCTAATTTCAAGAGAATTGGCTGGGTAGAAGTGTCTTAGCTTTATGGATCATCACGAGTAAAGACAATGTCCTAATCATATTTTTCATCAAACTATTGTCTTTAAAATTTAGAAAATAGACCAGTCGTTAGATAAATTGGACAAACAAATGAATTTGAAATTCAAACGGGATGTCTTTGTTTTATTTAGCAATCCATCATTAGTAGATTTATTTACATTATGTGGCCATTACATGTGCAGTTTTAATGAAGCGAAGGCCTCGTCCACTTCCCAACTGGACATGGTGGGAAGATCTCCCCATTTGTCTCCAAGTACCTAGAGGGTGTGTCTTGGGCACAGTAGAACAGTTGAGTTCAGAGGATTTCATTCAAAGTTAACTTTGACTCAGATCTTCTTCCTTCTGCTGCTTCTGTTTAGGGCAGGTTATTTGAAAGAAGTAACACACACACCAATAAAAATGCTCATGAATATGATATTAATTAATATTTTGTAACATAGCATGGCAAATTTAGAATTTGGATAAGTGCAAATATTTACACATCTCAGTGTTTTCAGCATATTTTATGCAAATTGTTGTTAAGAATAAAAATTCTAATTTCAAATGAAGAAAATTCATGACATGCATCTTGGGTTGCGGTTTAATCACTGTATACCCAGGAAGGTATCGACAGTTGTCCCGTGGAAGCTATTAAAGTTGCTGTCCAAGGTTAAATGAAATTGCAGTTTATCAGAGCAGCATTGAGAAAATAAGGGAATCTGTTCATGGCTCTTGATTAATGCCAAGCGTGATCAACACAAGGGGGTTCATTAAGCTATACATCATGTGGGTAATTTAACATGTCATTGTGCCTGCTGTCTGCTTTGACTGTGCATAGCCCCAAGTTTCAAAGTTGTGTCTCTTATGCCACTGAGTTCTACATAGAAGCATCGCCCCTTCCTTTTGCTGTACATTTTCCACTAAACATATTTTTTAAGACACATTAAGCATTTTATATAAATCATTTAACGTTTTGGGGGCAAAAAATATTTGTTGCCTTTTTTGTGGGTTCCCCTCACATTATATAAAATAAAACTTATTAGAAAGTTAAATTCTTCTTTTCCCCTAATTACTTATATGTCTTAAAATCTGATGTGACAAGGAAAAAGTACTGAAACCTTAACTCAAGCCAGGTTAATCTTTAATTCACTCATTTATTAATACTCTCATTAAAATATAACTTTCATAATATATGTTTACAAAAAATGTTTTCTCATTATTCTCTCTTCAGTAGTTTTCTCATTACTATCTGCTTATATAGTATCCATTTTTAATGTCGATCAGGTTTGGGCAAATATTAACTGCAAAACTGGGGCTTGAGGTACATTATTTGTAATTTTATTATGTATTGGAATGCCATTTAAAAATAATTGTTATTGCAAACATTTCCATGTCATTTGGGAAATAAACTAGCCATGATAAATGATAGAATGCTTGGTGTTTCTATATTTCAGAGACTTAATTTTCAATAACCTTAATTTTTCTAGACCTGATCTAGCCTTTAAAAGTATAAGAGCTATGATTTTGGCTTCTAATTTTACTTATTTATTTCATTAATTGGCTTTAAAAATTAAATTTGCTACTATTATGACTTTTGAATGGAATTTGATGACTTATTAAGGAAATAAAATATTTCCATGTAAAAGACTAAAGAACTATAATTTATCATTGCACGTTATTTATTTATTTGTTATCTAATACATGGAATTCAATATAATCATGCTTTATCACTCTCACTTAGAAGTGGGCTCTCCTAGTCACACAAGATTTATGAGATGCAATGAACTAGAGCCCAAGATCTCAGCCATAACGTCAGTGGTTGTTGGAAGGGAAGACATGACAAGGAAAATATTACCACGTTGCATGCAACCTTAAAATAAAAATTTTGGCTGCAGGAATCTAGTGAGTAGTTCCTTTGCTGTGCTTCTTTTAGAATACTGTGAGTGCACATGCCAATCAGTAATCTGGACAGATCCCTAAAACTTCCTGAAATGTCCCAGTATGACAATTGTATATTGATGACTATGGCTTGGAATTTCCCAATGTTTGGACTTATATGTCTAATGTCCTATTAAATTGGAAGCTTTAAAAGTTCTTTTAAAAATGGACTCCCAAATGATATTGTAATGCTTTGAAGGACAAAAAAAGAAAAATAAATTCCAGGGAAATATTTTATATGGCCTAAATATACATATGAAAGAAACTACCATCACTGATGTACAAAATATTGAGCTATGTTTGTTGGAGGTGATAACCTTGTTGGCATCTACCATTCTTGGGAGGAGATTAGAATGCCATGTAAGAGCTAGTGAGACCAGGTGCCAGCTTTTAAAGACACACTTGAATAATGGAATGCTATTTTAATTTCAGTCTTTTTTTGTGTGTGGGTTGTGAATGCACTATCTACAATACCCTCAAAATAAACTGTTTGATTATTTAAATTGGGTGTTTGAAAATGTATTTTAATTAGGTCCAAGATCAAATTAGAATGGTGTCTACTGAATACCAAACATTTTTAAAAGTGACACAACATAAAGTCTTTTCATTCCTGGTATGTAAAGTAGGAAGGATGCATTTCACTTGTCAGCTTTCAGTTACAACTCTTAGCCATTTATTCTAACTATATGAAGGGTCTCCCCTGAAAAACACTATAAAGGTCATTTACATAGTCAAGGTCCTGTCCTTGAATACTTTTTTTTTAAATAAAAGGTACTATATTGTTTTCTGCCACCATTAATTACTAAGGGTTTATTTACAAGACAATAATTAATTATACCTCTGGGAAACTCAAGAATCAACATGAATCAAAGCAGGCTTGGTAAGGAACATGGAAGTCTCACATAATTAAGCAGGGCACTGGAGACCAATTGTTTATAGAATGATTTTGCTGGAGCTAATTGACACTAATTATTTAATCTGATTTTCTTCTTCCTAGTTATTCTTCTACAGAGTCACTGCTTTCTGCTAATGATGCACAGGAAACTATCAAGGTGTTCTATGCCTCTATTCACTGTGGCTAGCCTCTAGGAAGTTGATATTGATATTGATGATTGATATTTTCCAACATGCTACAGAGTGTTGTAGAAAACAAACCACAGAAGAAATCTACTAATTATTAATGGTAAAAATATATAACAGGCAATTACTTGTATTGATGGCTATCACTTCCAGTTTTCACTCAGAATTAAATGTATGCAATGAACGCATTTCCACATTATTTTTTATGCATGAAATAAGGTAAGCATGGGAATATAGTTAAAGAGAAAAATAGCAAGTTTATGCAGCTGCCTAAGTAAAAAGAAATATTCCAATGAAGTATATGGTAAAACCTAGGGAACAAGTCACACGCAGTCATGCTATTATCCGTACAGGATCTATAGTGATGGTTAAATAAAAACTTGGGAAATATGTTAGTTAGTTAAAAGTATGCAATATGGATTATATTTTATGGAACCAGGTGTCTCTGTAGTTTCTTCTTGTGGACTGCTCCTCCTCTGAGTAGTGCTGTTCTATGACAACATTCACAACTGAGATAATCAAAGACGGGTATTAATTTACTGGTTTTTTTTTTTTATTCATTAGCATCCTAATCCTCCTCCATATTCAAGCTACTATATTTTGTGTAAGATTCAGGCTCTGAGTAAACACCTGGCTAAGACATTAGGAAAAATGGAATCTCTGCCCCTTTTGTAGTACTGTGAAGAATAATTGGTTTATTTTTGGATTCCCGTCTTCCAACTCATTGTCTCTGTGAATACACCCCCCCTCCTTGGTGATGTCCTAAACTAGTGTGCCCTAGTAGTTTCTTTTTTAAATTGTTCTCTTCTCCCCTTTATTTTCTTTCTCTGCCATTAAACGTTACATGTTTTATAATTTGTCCCTCTATCTCTCATTCTCTATTTTCTGCAGAGACAGGTAACTAAAGGGTCCATGGCTGATTTTAAAGTGTTCATTTCCCCACGTCATTGCTGGTTCTGGATTTTATCAACATTTTGTTCACTGTAGAGTTTAGACATGAAAATAAGTATTTCAGAATATCATGAGATATACAAATGGCAGATTGCAGAGTTCAGAGTGGAAGGATGTTTACCCAGCCTGGGAGGTGGAAGGGATCAGTTAAAGCATCCTAGAAAGGTGAGGAGTAGTCTCCCCTGCTTGCAGCAAAGAATTTAATGTCCACGATTAAAATTCATCCCTCAGGCTGGGCGCAGTGGCTCACGCCTGTAATCCTAGCACTCTGGGAGGCCGAGGCAGGTGGATCGCTCAAGGTCAGGAGTTCAAAACCAGCCTGATCAAGAGCGAGACCCCGTCTCTACTAAAAATAGAAATAAATTAATTGGCCAACTAAAAATATATAGAAAAAATTAGCCGGGCATGGTGGTGCATGCCTGTAGTCCCAGCTACTCGGGAGGCTGAGGCAGAAGGATTGCTTGAGCCCAGGAGTTTGAGGTTGCTGTGAGCTAGGCTGATGCCATGGCACTCACTCTAGCCTGGGCAACAGAGTGAGACTCTGTCTCAAAAAAAAAAAAAAAAAAAAAAAATTCATCCCTGAGTTGAGTAGCTAAATAAGCCAAAGAGATACCATAGTTCTCTTCTAAAAGACACTGTGTGCCCTTATTTTATGCCAAGCATTATTCTAAATGTTTTACTTGCTTAAATAAATTAATCTTCTCAATAATCACATGAAGACAAAATGTTATGTGTTTGTTTATTTGTCCCCATTTTACAGATAAAGAAGTTGAGGCATTGGGTTTAAATACCTTGTCCAAGGTCATGTAACTGTTTAATAGTGGACTGGGATTCAAAGTTAGGTGGTCTGGCCCCAAAGCTGAGTTCCTACCCATTGTGTCTGAGGGAGATTTGCTGATATTTTTATTCCCATGTCTTGGTCAGTATAGTTCTCAATCTGGCTTCTCATTAGAATCACTTGGGGGGATTTAATTTTTATTTTATTTATTTTTTTGGAGACAGAGTCTCACTTTGTCACCCTGGGTAGAATGTAGTAGCATCATCATAGCTGAAACCTCAAACTCCTGGGCTCAAACAATCCTCCTGCCTCAGCCTCCCAAGTAGTTGGGACTATAGGCATGCACTACCATGCCCAGGTAATTTTAAAAGTTTTTTTATAGCCACAGGCTCTCACTATGTTGCCCAGGCTAGTCTCGAACTCCTAGCCTTGAGTGACCCTCACACATTGGCCTCCCAAAGTGCTGGGATTACAGGCATGAGCCATAAAAATCTTCATTAACACGATTGTCAAACTGTATCAAAAATGCCTTAGATTCGGTTTGGTGGATCAGGATCCAAGTAAGATTTATCCATTGCATTTCATCAATGTGACTCTGATGTCTCTTTCAATGTATAATAAATAGCTACCTCCCCCTCATCATGCTTTTTATTTGTTGCAGAATCTAGGGAGCAATTTCTTGTATAGAATTACCTGCATTTTAGATTTGGCTGATTGTACTGTCCTGTCCTTTAGCATGCTCTCTGTTCACTGTATTTTATGCAAATTGTTAATGAGATCTAGGCCCTTGATTACTACAGATTTTCATCTCTTTATGAGCATACTCTGTAAGTGTGTGTAGTTCCTACTGCATCACAGCGGGAGGCACATCATAATGCCTGGTTGTCCCGCTTTTAGTGGACAATAAGATTGATCAGTGAGTTCAAGTGTTGCCACTCTGAAACCTCCACTGCAAAGCTCCCCATCAAGCTTTTACCTAATGGCTTCAGCAGCCACTGGACAGTTGTAAGATCAATTATTTCACTAGGGATTGCAAAATGGCGATATTCTAATTCAATCGTTCCTTATGAATTTATTAGCGAGATTTCTTCTATAAAGAACTTTTAGTAATGAGCTATTTAATTAATCCGAGCCAATTGGTTCAGAAAATGCAGTAAAATGCTTGATTATTTGCCTACCAACTTTCAGAATAATGAATTTGATGTCTTTTAAAGATAACTCAATTTGGGGGGTACATTTAGACTTACAGCTTTCAATATATTGCAGCCATGATTCTTTTTGATACTCACATTGTACCATTTTGACCTGGGAGAGCCCTTTGGGTTGACAACTGTGTCCTTTTGACATAACTCTAGAAGACTTTGAAAGCATCCTTACTTTAGTCACAAGAAGATATCTTAGGTACATTCTGTGTAATTTCTGCTCTAGTCCTGGAATCAGCTCTGGTTCCTTTTTAGTGGGAAGTGGTATTTAAAGATCACAATCTGGGCCTTAGGAGTGCTCATTGCTACTGGGTTGTCATTGGTTCTATATCTTTTTAACACAATGACTACCACACAAAAAAATCAGAAATGTTTCCTTGGGGCCACAGTGTTTTATTACAAAAATAGAATTAAAACTTTGAGTGTAATTTAAAGGTAAGCATATAGAAAAACAAAATTTATTGACTTCTATTCATTTAATCCATGTTTTCAGAATTAAATTGTCAATATTAATTGTAACAATAAGAACATCACGTAAGATTTTATATATGCTTCATGCAAGCAACCCTGGGGTAGAAACTAGAGCGAGTTAAATACAACTCTCATGGCAGTTAATGTGTTAATTGGCAGGTATAATATGTTTTTAAGAAAGAGAAATTATGAATGTGTACTACTCTTAATCCAAATATAAAATTGTAGTTTTTGAACTTATTGCTTAAATATTTGTATTTTTTTCTTGTAACTGAAAATTGAGATTATTGATAACATTGACATATCCATAATTGCTTATTTGCTTTATCCTTATTTCTCTCTCCTTCCATATGTGTATATACACATATATATACATATATAATATTTTGACTAAAAGTTCTTAGCAAGCAGCTTTTAAACCAAATGTAGTTTAATATATTATTATGGTTCCTTTTGTCTTTTTGATATATACTACTGGAATGATAAAGTCGATTACTTTGTTTTAAAGTCATTTGAAATCATTAATATGGCTATACTATCATATTAATATATAGCCATGGCTGGGCACAGTGGCTCAGGTCTATAATCCTAGCATTCTGGGAGGCCGAGGCAGAAGAATCACTTGAGGTCAGGAGTTCAAGGCTGAGCAAGAGCTACTGAGACCCCATCTCTACTAAAAAATAGAAAAAATTAGCCAGGCATGGTGGTGCCTACCCTCGCAGCTACTTGGGAGGCTGAGGCAGGAGGATCGCTTGAGTCTAGGAGTTGGAGGTGGCTGTGAGCTAGGCTGATGCCATGGCACTCTAGCCCAGGTGACAGAGTGATACTCTGTCTCAAAAAAAAAAAGAAAAAAATATATATAGATAGATTCATTTGTTTTAGTATTTTTTCAAGGACTCCTTTTTTTTTTTAAGACAGAGTAAGACTCTGTTGTCCGGGCTAGAGTGCCATGGCGTCAGCAACCTCAAACTCCTGGGCTCAAGCAATCCTCCTGCCTCAGCCTCCCGAGTAGCTGGGACTACAGGCATGTGCCACCATGCCCGGCTAATTTTTTCTATATATTTTTAGTTGGCCAATTAGTTTCTTTCTATTTTTAGTAGAGACGGGGTCTCGCTCTTGCTCAGGCTGGTTTCGAACTCCTGACCTCAAGTGATCCGCCCACCTCAGCCTCCCAGAGTGCTAGGATTACAGGCGTGAGCCACTGTGCCCAACCCAAGGACTCCTTTTTAAAAAAGTTTATTTTAAATTATGCAAAATGTTTACATAGTTCTGAAATCAAAACCGCAAAATAATTCAGAGAGCTCTTACTTCCATCTTAGTTCTCTTCTTTCTCTTCTCATGTAGGTAACCATTTTTTATTAGTTTCCTGGGTTAGCCTTCCATAGTTTCTCTAGCAAATACAAATATACTTACATATATATACACATGCACATGTGCGCACACAAATGCCCCTTGCCCCTTAAGTTCTCCTGCAATACACACGCTCTTCTGCCCCTTGCTTATTTCACCTAATGACATGCCCAGGGCTCACTCCGCCTCAGTGTTTAGTCATCTTCCCTGTCACTTTTCCTAGCTGCATAGTGCCTCACGGTAAGGATGACCGCATCGGGCCGCCACGTTTCCTTCTAGTTCTTTTCAGTTCCAACATGATCTTTCATGTTCAGTTCTTTGAGCCTGAGAAGAATCCTACCTACCATTTCCTGTTAAACTTCCCTCTATCACACACACACAAAGCTTTAGCATGTGGTCTTGCTTGGAGTAAGCGTTTAATAAATTTTGAGCAACTAGAATACATACAACTATGAAGTTTTCTTTATTTTACTCAGAGAGCATCCCTGTTGTTAGGACTCACTTTTTCCTTCCTTAAGCTGCCCCTTGTTTTTCAGTCTTGATGATCTTAAACTAATCTCATCTTTTCCTGCTCTCAATCTTGCTTCTTTCCAAATCCAGCTTTACTCTGAGCTCCCTCTCCCTGCCCGGAGAATCCCTCTGATCCTGCCTCCCCATATTGCTGGATGGCAACAGATTTCAGGATACAGAGATATTTCTTTTCTTTGCTTTTTGTCCCCCTCAACCTGGTGATTTTCATTTATTGTAGTATAATTGCTACAGATATTTCTATTTTGAACTTTCTTTCCCTTTTTTAGAATCACCCCTCTCAGGAATTGATCCCTTTTCAGTTATAACATGGGGCTACCTAATGAAAAAAAAAAAGCCTATATTTTGTTATTTAATTATACTTTACCTCATTCCAGAGAGAATTCTAGGCACTTAACTGTGACTATATTATAGTTATTTAGTCCAGCCAGAATATTGGAGGAGGGTTTTAAATTATGGGTACACAAACTCATACATACATACCAGATACACCTATCAGGAGCATTTTGATATTGAAACAATTGCTGAAGTAGTATGTGTGTGTTATTATTAAATTAAAAAGTCATGTTCAGTGGTATAGATAATCGCATGTGTGACTTCTAAAATTTTACATGCCTTTTTAAAGAAATGTAATTCCTAAAGTTAATCAGAAGCTCCTGCAGGCTGTCTTTTTCTTAGCATAGTTACGCATCCATTTGAGTTTGGAGACTTGTTATCTCAAAAGACTAAAGTTTAACTCAATTCTTAACTGGACTTACGAAAGACATTGAGAATAATTTAAGTATATTTTTTCAATAAAAGCTGCTTTTGTGGTGGACATATGAACATTTAAGTTGAGGATAGATCTACTTTATTTTCCTATGAATAAGGGAATATTTAAGAAAACATCAATGTAAGAATAATTAGCCGGATTTTCTTCCTCCTAAGATTTTTTATTCTGAATATAAATGCAATACATAGATTATAAAGTATTGATCATGCATGAAGTAAAAAGAAAAGACTAAACTCTTTCACTAAACAACGTGATAAACACTATTAATATTTTGATGTAATTCTTTCCAGGATTTTTCTAAATATAATATAAAACAGAAATGTATATAATTTAAAATATGGTTGAAATTGTATTACATATAGTTTTTTAAATCCTGCTTTTCTTCACTCGTCATTATGCCTAAGCATTTTTAAACCATATCATTAAAAATTCTTTATAATGCAATGTTAATACTTTCATAATATTCCATCACACAGAAATGGCAAAATTTCTGTAATCGTTCTTCTGTCGTCTGACAATTATGCCCTTTACAATGTTTAAAAGTGTAAATCATTGTTCACATTTTGGATAATTTCCTCCGGCTCAATTCCAGGAAGAGAAATTACTAAGGACTAAATGGCTCTGGGTTTGGTCTGTCACCCTCACTCTTATAAAGATGGTCAAGTCAGTCAGGAAATATGGGAGATATAACTTTTGCCTTAATTTCAGTCATGACACATAGGCTGCCTGTCAAGAACAGTTGATGTCAGCTAATGAGAGCACCCCTTAGCATGAGCAGGTTTGAGTCCTGGCAGGTCTCAGGTGGCTTCGCCTGGAGTAGTACAAGGACCATGAGTAGGACAACAGAATTCCAGTTCTAGTCTCAGCTTGTCCAACACCTACTTGTATGACCTCAGCAACATTAACATCTCTGCTCCTTAGTTTCCTAGCCTATAAAATAAGGGAATTGAATTACATTTACCAAAATTCCTTCTAGTCCCCCAATCCTCTGATTTTATGTTTGGAAGTTTAGGGTGGCCCATGCAGGTTCAAAAGCTATTGCCTAAAAATGTGGCTGATTGGATTCCTGTTGTCGGCATCCCATGAATGCCATGCTTTGTTCGTAAGTAAGGAGAGCACAGGTTTGCTTGTTCTTAGGCTCATTCTTAGTTGTTCTAGTTGATGCAGCGTGTACTTGAGGAAGTACCAAGTTACCTGGAAGTCTTGTCTCATGGTTGCCTCCTGCTAGTTGGCAACCTCTTTCAGCTCTATATATTGCAGTCTTCAAGAAAAGTTCTACAGACAATTATCTGGAAGCATCTGCTCACTAACCCAAACCTTCTGCCTGCTATACAATAGGACAGGCAAATCATGCAGTCAATTCTCCACTAATGCCCATTTATCAACCATTTTTCACCTGTCCAATAGACAAAGACAAATAAATCTACATCAAGAATTCCAAAATGTGCCCTGAAGCACAGGAATATGGCATTTTTTTTTTTTTTGAGACAGAGTCTCACTCTGTTCCCTGGGCTAGAGTGCCATGGCATCAGCCTAGCTCACAGCAACCTCAAACTCCTGGGCTCAAGCAATCCTCCTGCCTCAGCCTCCCAAGTAGCTGGGACTACAGGCATGCGCCACCATGCCCAGCTAATTTTTTCTAGATATTTTTAGTTGGCCAATTAATTTCTTTCTATTTTTAGTAGAGACGGGGTCTCGATCTTGCTCAGGCTGGTTTCAAACTCCTGACCTTGAGTGGTCAGCCTGCCTCGGCCTCCCAGAGTGCTAGGATTACAGGTGTGAGCCACTGTGCCTGGCCAGGAATATAGCATTAATTTGTCATTGATCTTTAGACTAAGGTAAAGGTTTCTAGAGTTGCAATTGGAGCCAACCTATCATGTGGCTATGACACTGGGGAACTGCCAACATCTCATCTAAGACCAAGAGTAGTAGGGCTATCCCTACACACCCTCAAAGAAGAAGAGATGACCTCTGACAGAAAGATCTCGGAGCACAGTTTGCTATACTGCAGTGGTTCTCAAATTTTAGCATGCATTAGAACCATGTGTTAAAACACAAGTTGCTGAGCCCTATCCCTACTGTTTCTGATTCCATAGGTCTAAGATCACAATAATTTGCATTTCTATCAAGCTCCCAGGTGGTGCTACTGATGCTGGTCGGGAGACCACACACATTGAGAACCACCAGCCTACAGCCTACCGGATTTGACCTGATCTCCACTGTAATAACACTTGTGCCCTCATGTTGGTATGGAAGAGTGCACCGGCAACCAGATGTGAAGTAGCTTTTCTAAGGAGAGCTGAAGTTTTGTAGCTACAGTCAGGGATGACAGACAATAGATATTTTACAGAGACTAACCCAGGGAGAGTCAAAGTAGCATATCCAAGAGTGTGGTAGTTAGAGTGTAGTAACTGAGGGTGGTCTTTGTGGAATCTGGCTGTCGGAGATGAAGTAGCTAAGCCTACGAAGTCATTGGGATAAGAAGCTAAACTGATGTCAGCAAAAGGCTCTTTATGGAATAACAATCTACAGGCCAGATAAACATAAACCAATCAAATATCAGATCCTATCAATTTATATCTTTCTTAATTAGTAATGCTATCCCTAGTTTTCTCTTAATGTATGAATAATATTGATAGATTACTAGAGTGGGCTATTGCTGAATATTGGCTCACAGGAAACATTTCGTTTTCTTGCATTTTTTTCCAGATAAGCATATTTTTCACACTTAAATGATCTGCACCTTGAAGTACTTGCCATTTAACAAAGGGAGTTCAATATACCACAGCACCCAGGAATAAGGGTAGGAGGAACTCTACTTCGTCGTTATTGTCTCCTAAAAGCACTCTCTTTTGTCCAAGTTTCAACCCGAGAATCAATGGGGAGCAAACCAGGATCAATTTTAATCGATTGTTCAGGTTTTTTAATAATTTGCATTCTTTCCTAATGCTTGACAGAATAACTACAGTGCTAGAGTCTTATGCCATGTAATTTTAACTCGCGTTCTTAATGCATATTACTGTCCGGCATTTACTGCAGCTACAAACAGCACACTGCCCCCATGGTATGTCAGAGGAAATAGGGGAGCAGAATAAAGGGGAAATGTGACAAAATATTGCTTATCTTTGTATAGTCACACACACACACACACACACACGGGCTCTGGCTGCCATGGCTTTGGCCAAGATGTCCATCACTAGTATTAAAACATTGTGTAGGAAATAAAGTTTTGCCAATATTAAATTGATGCACTTTAATTTCTTCCTTAATTCATGTCTGCAGACTTCTACCTCCAAAATTATGCCATAAGGTTAATTGCTCCAAAGTAGGTGAAGGCAGCATTAGAAACAGTCTTCAAAATCTGGTTTGGACACTAGAGGACATTGGAAATCTCTTCAGCAAATGCGGTTAGCAAATGTGGCAGACAGTGTTGTTTGCCTACCTGACAGTGATTCCCTGCTTCTACTCTTGCTAACAGAATTCACATTTTGAGGCATCCATTATGCCCAGCCTCTTGAGTGTCTATATAAGTCATGGTATTCCAAAATTTCTGAAAAGAGCCTAAGGAAACTATATAAAATCATTGGTTCTCCATCTTAATGATATATTACTTTCAATTGAGAAGCTTAAGAAATACTGAAATTTGGGATCTACCCCCATAAATTCTGATTTAATTGGTCTAGAGTGAGACAAGACATTTGATATTTGTAAAAGCTCAAGAGCAGCTATGGATGAGAATCATTGGTTTGAATTTTTGAAATCATCACATTTTAAAACAAATTGGATTCTATTTATTTCTCTCCCCACTTCCTATTATAATAATATTTAAAGACAAAGTAATGAATAATATGGCTATGACATTAGGGAATGCCAGCAACATCTCATCTAAGACCAAGAGGGCTATCTACACTACATTAAGGAAACTACATTTCCTCCGTACCTCTGAGTCACAGTGTGAGAAAACATGTTCACTAGCCTAAATAATGTCCATTTTTGAGCCCTATCATGGGTAACATATTTTCCATATGTTTTCCCTAAATTCTTATAACATTACAAAAAAAGTGGAATTAGTATTTCTATTTTATAGATGAGAATATTGAGGCTTGGCAGGGATATAGTTAGTGGAGTCAAACCCAGATTTCTTGGGCTCCAGAGTTCATAATCTTTCCATTCTACTGTACTGCTTTTCCAAAGCTGTCTCTTCACTCACTTCCCAATAGCAAATTCCCTGCTTATCCAGGGCAAAGCCAGGGTCATAACTTGGCATTTCTAACTCTCACGGTTAATGTTCCAGTTCCTAAATTTAAGACTCAGTCTAGTCTGGCCCAGTGGCTCATGCTTATAATCCTAGCACTTTGGGAGGCCAAGGCAGGAGGATGGCTTGAGGCCAGGAGTTGCAGACCAGTCTGAGCAATAGCAAGATCATGTCTCTACAAAAAATAGAAATATTAGCTGGGCATGGTGGTGTGGGCCTATAGTCCCAGCTACTTGGGAGGCTGAGGCAGGAGGATTGCTTGAACCCAGGAGTTTGAGGTTGCAGTGAGCTACGATGACACCACTGAATTCCAACCCAGGTGACAGAGTAAGACCCTGTGTCAAAAAAAAAAGACTCAATTTAATCGCAACCCAGCCCTATTGAACTTCTTTTGGAGACCAAAACTGTATCTATCAATCTAAGTCCTCACGCCCAAACCCTTCCGCTCCTGTGAACATTCTAGTGCCTCCAATCCCAGAGGAATGACAGTGATGCCCATGAGCTTCTTGATGTCTATGTTAAGAGGCTGGCTGTTTTTCTCTTCTAGAAGTGTTTGCCATGAATCATCAGGAATTAAATCCATCAGTACGTTGTACCTCAGTCCTCTTTACAGTGTAAATGATCAGGATTGGTTGTCCACATCCAGGAGGCTGACTGGATAAAAATCAGATTTAAATTTTAATGAAATATTTCTTGTAATGAACTTTAACTGTTAATGCATCTTACAAGAGGGCCTATGATGTTCTAAGGGAAATTCGGTTCCATGTCTGAATTTTCACTTTTGCCACGAGTGGCCAAAAAGACCCTATGCCATTTGTCGTTATTAGTATTTTGCTTAGCTGTCAACCAAATCTTCTTTACCCATAATTAGTGGATATTTCTTGGGGAAAGAAATTCTCAAGCCAATATTAACTGCCTTGATTAATTTTGTTTCTGATATTTCTCTTACTTTACTCATTTTTCAATTCATTGCATCCAAGCTGTTAAATTCTATTAAAAAGGCTTATTTTCCAAATGACCAAAGTGGTTGTGAAAAATATTACTGTTAACTTTCTGAATAATATAGTACCTCAATTCATGTTGGTTTGCACTCACTGAACATGCTGGTTTTTTATTGTGTAAATATGACAGAGGTGTATTGATCTCTTCTCTTAAGTGCTTAATCAAACTCTATTAATACTGCCAGCCATAAATTACCTATCAGAAAGGCATGGCTTTGAAATGTTTGCATCTATGAATCAAACTTAAATAAAATAATTTATCACAAGACTATTCTCTGGGCCTGCTAGGAGTTCATCTTAGATTTTTTCGTAATGTGTTATTAACTTGCAAGTTGGCTTTGTCTAATTCTATGTAAAGTATGCTGATTTATTAGAATGCTCACTCTACGGTAAACTGATAATTGGATGCTCTTGAAAGAATGAGTTTCATTGATCTAGTCAATGACCACAGATATTACTGAAGTAAACCTCTTAACAGTGTTGGGGCGTATTTTGGCCATGATCAATGTTTCTGAATCTTCCCTTGTATTTTTTTTTTGTTTTGTTTTATTTAGCGTTATCTGCATTGATTTAAATCTGCAGCAGATTTAATGTGCTAAATTCATCTTGACACAAAGTTTCATTACTTTTCTTGAGATGCAAACTTTTCTTTGTTTATTATAGATTAAAAATCTTCCCTGACAGTCTTTGAAAATAATCTATTTGTACTCTGTCAATATGCATCAGCAGTTGACAATAAGTAAAGTGAAAAATTAAAGACACTGGCCTTAAAATAATTGAATTAAGTTTCTTTTCTTTTCTTTTTTTCTTTTTCTTTCTTTTTTTTACCATTGTAAGTATCTACCTTGGTGCCCTCTAAAGGAATTCTGAATTTTCTGAGAACAAAATGTCAAGTCCAACATGTTTAAGTCTTTCCTATATGTCTGTGAGTAGAAAGTGACAAATGATGTGCTAAGGGATGAGAAATGAGCTGGATCTGGACTCAGAGTCCCCAAGAACCACCTTTTACCAAGGAGTGTGCTAGCTTTGCAAACAACTTTATGCTCTATTTGACAACATTAAGCCCAAAGGAAAAAAAAAAAATCAGAAATGTAGTTCTAAACTACATGTAGGTTGTTTATCAATGTTCAATTTATACAGCATGGAAAAATGTAAAATATACAGGTTAATGACATTTAATTAGAATTACAAGATAAAAAGAAAAAAACTCACAGCATACATACGCATGCTACACTTCCTGGGAAGAGTAGAAGCTAATTGAGAATGTTTGGTTTTTATGTTCCCCCTGCTTTTTTAATTTTTTTATGAGACAGGGTCTCCATTTGTCACCCTGGCTACAGTACAGTGGCATCATTATAGCTCGCTGCAAACTCAAACTCCTAAGCTCAAGCAATCCTCCTGCCTCAGCCTCCCCACTTCCGGTAGCTGGGACTACCAGTACGAACCAGTGTGCCTGGCTAAGTTTTCTATTTTTTATAGAGACGGGGTCTTGCTCTTGCTCAGGCTGGTCTCAAACTCCTGGCCTCAAACAATCCTCCTGCCTCAGCCTCCCAGCGTGCTAGGATTACAGGCATGAGCCACTGTGCCTGGCTTATGGGTCCCCTGTGTTAATGTCTACAATAAAGCTAAATTTTTTCCTGAGTATATGGAAAATAAGAGACGACATGTTTATTTGATTGGTTTTCTTTGAAAAAGGAGTATAAGCATCTATACGTGCACATCGTACAAAATTCAAAAGGTGGCAAAGGGATTTGAGGTAAAAGTAAGCTTCCTCTCCCCTATAAGTTTAGGTTTTAGGCTACATAATACTCTCTCTGGAAGTAACTAGCTACCTGTTACTTGCATAACCTTTCAAAAATGCATTCAATGCATTCACAAACATATTCATATGTACATATATATCGGTATACATGTATGTGTATATATATTACACAATGCATACACACATACACAAATGGTAACATGTTATACAGTGTTCTCCACCTTGATTTTTTAATTTAACAATGCTTTCTGAAGAGTTTTGTGTATCATTACATACAGAGTTGCCTCATACTTTTAAAAAACTGCATAATAATCCATTCTATGGGTGTACCATAATCTATTTAATCAGTCCTCCATTGACGGTCATTTAGGTCATGTCTAATTCCTGGCTTGCCTGTAATCCTAGTACTCTGAGAGGTCGAGGCTAGAGGATCACTTGAGGTCGGCAGTTCCAGACCAGCCTGAGCAAGAGCAAGACCCCATCTCTACTAAAAATAGTAAAAAAAATTAGCCAGTCAACTAAAAATAGAAACAAAAAATTAGCCAGGAGTGGTGGCTCACGCCTATAGTCCCAGCTACTTGGGAGGCTGAGGCAGGAGGATCATTTGAGCCCAGGAGTCTGAGGTTGCTGTGAGCCAGGCTGATGCCACAGCACTCACTCTAGCCTGGGCAACAGAGTATCTATCTCAAAAATGATGATAATAATAATAATAATTCCTGGCTATAGTAAATAATGTTTTAATGAATATCTTTTTACATAGATTATTTCTTACATATTCAAGTATATCTGTAGGAGGTACTCCTGAGTGGAATTTTTGAGTCCAAGGGGATGTTTAATTCAGGATATTTGAACATTTAACAATCAGTGTAGCACAGACTCTATCAATCAGAATGGATGCCTGCCGTAGACAACTGGTAGAAAGCTGGATGTCACACGAGAACACTGTCAAGCTGCCTTCTAAAGCTGTAATTAATCGGTCTCCTTTAAATAATTGTTACGAGAAGAGGTATCATGTTTTTCCATTATTATTCCCTTTTACAGAATTTGCAAAATCTCAATGGTTTTTAAATAATCATTTTCACCAATAAAATGTTACCTGGAGACCACTGGTGGATTGCAGCGACAAAGGTGCTGTCTTTGGAATACATATTAAACGTATTACACTATTCATAGCAAAGGTAGATTTAATATTGTTTATCAACCCTAACACTGTACAGGGGTCCTTGCCCATGTGATTGAAAAAGTGACCAGAGCAGAGGACTCATCTGCTTCTCCCATGGATAGGTAAGGTAAACTTCATGGGGGCAGGAACTTTTTTTTTTCTGCAGCAATATCTTTAACACCTAGAAAAATGCCTGGTGGTAATGGCAGAATGTTTCCCTACTGATCAATTAAATGAATATTGAACTGAGAACCAGAAAGATAAAAGCTTCCCTATAAGAACAGGGAAAAATCGTGAATATTCCCATAGTGACACTCACTTTTCTTGTTACATCTATTTTCTGTTTCCTAACATTTGGAGATGGGTCACTTGTTAAAGATGTATCCTAAAGTCAAAATTATTAAAGCAAAACCTAGATTTCACCACTGGGTCTTTTAATTCAGCTCCGTGAGGGAGACTGTCTATGTCTGAATATTCTTAGACCATGGTTATTGCTAAAATCTGCACACTTTATAATGTGGTAATTGTATTTAGCTAGCTGATGTCTTTTGTTTTGGAGGGCTGGGGTGTAGATACTTGCAAATGTAGAATTTAACACCTGAAGTAGTAATTATGTGTACTTAGAAATTACAGGGTAGGAATTGGAAATTGGAACAGAAAAGGCAGGTTATAGAAAATAATATGCAATATATAGATTTATGTGTTGAGTACTGTGGGGACACATAGCAAAAAATGCTTGTGATACCCTAAAACAAAGTTGCTAACTTTCTTAATTCTTTCCCGCCTCCCTTCCACCTTCAATTCATGAAAAACAATGAGGCAAAGTCATAGAACAAGAGGATGATTCCAAAACACCACGATATTAACTAACGCTGAATTCAATGCTGTCTCATAAATTGAGATTGCCTGGGAAACGCATGATATAGAAATATGGCTTCACATATAATACAAAGTCTTCACAACAAACTGAATTATTTGGACTTCTTCAGCCTTTCTCCCATGTAAATATAATTCTATATTATAAACAGAGGAACTCGAGATGGCTGAAAAAACAGCACAGAATTTCAGATGAATAAGAATTAGCTCAATGTATTAATAGGAGGAGAGTCTATACAGAAACTGTAAAAGAATATGAATACTACATAATTTTCTGGAAAGGCTCTCACTCTAAGCTCCATGAGGAATGGAGTTATTTGATTCACCATCATATTCTAGCACCTAGCACCTGGCACACAGTAGGTGCTAAATAAATATTTGTTGAATAAATTTATGAATGAAAAGGATGAACACGCTTTGTTTGTGAGGGTGAAATAGAGGAACCAAAAGCAACAAGTGGTCAGCATTTATTGAGAGTTGAACTTCATAAAGGAAAGGGATTGAATGTGAGTTACTAAATAATGCCCGTGATATCCAGCCTATATTCCATTAAGCCCCAGGCTAAAGGGTGAACAGTTAATTTCATAGCTGTACTAAATAGTTATATCACATATCAGTCTAGGTGATATATGCCTCTAAATCCCTTGGAAAGCACCCAAGGGCAGAGGCCAGAAATCATTATATGCTTGACTAGGAAAACTGCTAATATAGTGGGTCATGGAAATTTTTTTTCAATGCCGAGAAAATAACGTAATAATGGGATTGTATCTTTCCGTGTTTCCTTTGAAAATGCTTTTAGTATGAGGATCTATTCAATCAAAGGATTTAGGAATATTCTAACAAATGAAAGTTTTTGTGTTTTACATTCAGCATTTATTAAAGTGGATACCCGCTGAGTTGTATTATTAGATTAAAATCTCTATGAACCAAAAAGGAGAGAGAAGGAAGTTTATTGGGCTCTGTAAAGATCTTTACATTAGGAAAACTGACAATTACTAAAGTTTTATTTGAGGGTAGCAAATGGGAAGATTTTCTGGGTGAACATTGAATGTAGACAAATAATAATGGAAGGATGTTTAATAGATAAGCCTTTAGAATTTTACAAAGAGCTTTCAGTTATAATATGCAATTAAGCATATTGGAAAAGCTATTGAAAATAAGGCATAGTTCCACATTGTTAAAGAAATGAGGCCTGGAAGCAATATTCACAATTAACATCAGGTTAGTTCATCATCCCCTGATTTACAGTGATTTAACAATGTAGCATGGCACACATTTTTCAAAATCCAATTGCTAATCTATTTCAGGTCAAAATGAATTGGAACACTATTAGAACTTCATCTTGGTGTTCTGACCTAAAATGAAAATGTGTGTTCCAGTGCTATCAAGTTTGCATTACTTCTGGGTACTACATCATGTATCTAGGACTGTTTTTCATCATCACAGTGACTGCAGCTCACTGCCTTGTCCCTTTTCTTTCCTGGGAAAGGTGGAAATCCCTTTGGAGTAAAAGGAATTTCCGCGTGTGGGATAAATGCGGAGTTCCATTGTGGAGGTGGTAGAATAAGAAGGGACTGGGGTGAACATAGATACTATTCCAATCCGTTGTGTGTTCCTTTTCTTTTACCCCAAAGCTTCCTAGTGCAGTACTTTTCTGTAACTTTTTCTCCTCCCCGCCCCCATGTCTGTCCCCAGCCCCAGAAAGTGATTCGGTAAAGTAGATTTTCATCTCCTTAGCAGAAAGATATCAGTCAAGAGGTGATTTAGCAGTTTCCAAGGATTCTCTGATTTTTGCAGAACGACTTGGGGAAAGTATTGGGTTCCCCATACAGAGTTTCCCTGGGAACCATGTGGTAAAGGTACAGCCTTGCTAATGGTGAGCAAAGCTGATTGCGGCACTCTCCTTGGAATGCTGCATCCGAATGTGGCTTAATCCCCCCCCCCCCCAATTTAAGGTTACTGGCTTGTGCAATGCTACATTGTGAATAGTAAAGGAATAAAGACTTAACAATTGGCTCCCAAATGCCTCATTAGATCATTTTAACAGCACCTATGTGTGCTCCCTTAATAAGTGGAAAAAGCTAGATAGAAACTCAAGAATTTCTTCTCACAGCTGCTGGGCAATGCAACCTGCTTTAAGAAAATCCAATTTATAAAAATCTCAACTTAACCCTCTTTTTTAGACAAAAGAATCATCCCCTTGAGCGCCTGTGAGGAACCAACAGACTGAAGAACCTACATCCACTTACTTAATCCTGAAGCGTTTTCTCTATTTTACATGTTTACAGGTACTCTGAAGGGGGAGCAGTTTGTTAAGCTGAGGGTTTGCAGCCACCAAACAGATGTGTGACTTTTCCATACAACTATGGAATCTAGCACTTCTTGCAGAGCAGCCGTTGGTAATTTTGGAGGTGTGACGGTTATGAGGATTTGCGAAGGAGCTAGAAATAGATTTTTGGGTATAAATGGACCAGAAGGGATTCTCCAGCCCTCACTACTATGGAATAAACATAGCTTACTGCCTTGATGGAACGGGACAAGTCTTAAGAGCCCTGGAGGCTGAAGAAGTGACATCTGTGGGTCCTTTTACTTTACTCCTCACAGGAGTCAGTGAGGTAAGTTCATGAGACTTGGGACACCATGCAGGGAGTTTTAGCTCCTCCCCACGGTGCTGGGTAGTGATTAAAGCGCTGTGTCTTCATGAGAGACAGTGGGGCTGGGGCCACAAGACTCCACAGCTCTTGAAAGCACAGGGAAGGCAGCTTGCCCCGGCCTTTGCTGGAAACAGGAAGACCCAAAGTCAGAAACTTCAAACTGTCGGAGGCAGGCGTGGATCACGGTTTCGTGAGACCTGAGGCTTATACAATTTTCAAAATACAAAATAAGGTGTAGGGCCCTCCAAAGAGTGTGTGCCAAAGAAAGACCCTGATGCTTATTATACCACCTATAGCCTAAGGTATGATTTTTTTTTTTTTTTTTTGAGACAGAGTCTCACTCTGTTGCCTGGGCTAGTGCCATGGCATCATCCTAGCTCATAGCAACCTCAAACTCCTGGGCTCAGGTGATCCTCCTGCCTCAGCCTCCCAAGTAGCTGGGACTACAAGCGTGCGCCACCATGCCTGGCTAATTTTTTCTTTATATTTTTAGCTGTCCTAATTTCTTTCTATTTTTAGTAGAGATGGGGTCTTGTTCTTGCTCAGGCTGGTCTTGAACTCCCAATCTTGAGCGATCCTCCCGCCTTGGCCTCCCAGAGTGCTAGGATTACAGGCCTGAGCCACCGCGCCCTGCCCTAAAGTATGATTTATCCCTTCCTGTACAAAGCAAAACATGTATCACTTTTCTTTTCCTATTGACAGCTTGATATCACATCACTCTTGAGTAGTAGTAATAATAACGAAGATGATGCTGATAATCGACTGAGCTCTTACTATGTGCCCAGTTCTATGTTAAAACCTTACTGTATTAGTTTTCTAGGGTTGTTGTAACCAGATGCCACAAATTTGATTGCTTAAAACAACAAAAATCTATTTTTTCATAGTTCTGGATGCTTAAAGATCAAAATCAGGGCCAAGTTTCTTCCAAATCCTCTGAGGAAGGACCCTTCTAGCTTCCGATAGTCTCAGCATTCCTTGGCTTTGCAGCATCACTCTAGTCTCTGCGTCCGTTTTCACATGGTGTTCTTCCCTGTGTGTGTCATCTCTTCTTCTTGTAAGTGATATCAGATCAGGGCTCACTCTAATTCAGTATGATCTCATTTTACTTTGATTATATCTGCAAAGACCCTATTTTTCCAAATTAGGTCACATTCACAAGTACCAGGATTTAGGACTTCAACATATTTTTGGGGGAAGGGGGAACACAATTCATCCTATTGCAGTTACAAATGACTACTGTAATATTTACACTAATTCTGAAAGGAAGTTATTATTATTACTCTCATTTTACAGTTGAAGAAACTGAACCTTAGAGAAATGGAGTAACTTGCCTGAGGCCACTGAGCTAGATAGGTTAGTGTTAGGTAGACATTGAGGAACCTCTGGCTTCCTGGGAACAAAGGCAGCTGCCCTAGCAATTGTCACACCTGGGGGAAGAGGGAACACCTTACCAATCTGCCAATCAGAATTTAGCAGCCATCTGCAAAAGAATGCAGAGTATTCCCTAGCCCAGGTCTAAGCAGCACAGGCACAATAGGATCTGGAAAGTGACCCAGAACAACCTAAGGCTAATTATCATGTCATTAGCTTAAATCTACATTGTAATTCACCCCCCATGGGCTTTCAGAGAGGCTCATGGGAGATCCACGTGTGCAGTATGGCTTAGATTGTATAACTCCCAACTGTGCATCCAAGTGGTTTGATGGTGATGTTTGAACCACAATGAGGGCCCAGCCTAAGCAATATAGAACCCCGGACCATAATTGGGGACCTCCTATTATGACAAGAGGTCTGTTGCTGTCTATGGCAACCGTATCTTACTTTACTCAATAAACTTCACCTTGTGCTTGCCTTACTTTGGTGTGTCTGGTCATTCTCTGGCCAGGAGCACACCAAGAACTGAGGAGAGACTACTAGGACCCAACACCTACAGGATATTAGTGCTGGGATTTCATAATCCCACCCCAGGCCTGATGCTTCCTGTCCCCACACATTTAATTCTGATGGAGGTAAGTTAATTCATTTTTATCTTTCTGAAAAAAGATTATAATTATAGCTAGAGTTTTATTTAATGGGAATCAAGACAAGGAACTTCCTTCACCCATTTCTTAATTTTCCTTTGAGATGTTCTTGAACTGCTTTAAGGACATCATTCCTTAAAACTTACTTGGCAGTGAGTGCTACTTTAAAAAGCCTTTTTCAAGTGTTTTGGGTCATAATCAGGTGATTCTAACAAATAGTCGTATTAGTCCACTATTTAAAAGTACCAAAATTTTCCTGGATCCAATTTTCTATATGCAAAGACTTTTTAAAAATTATGTATAACTGTAATCAGAGCAACACAGAATTTTTAAACTTGCCTAATGGCCAAGTACCATGCACTTTGGAAATAGAGCAGTCATTGCTTTTTCTCTCTCACGATTTATGCATATTATTAATATAAAAAATACAGATGGCTTGATGAGTTCAAAGAGAATCAAAATACAACTCACAGTTAGAAATTTTTGAGCTCTTTGGATGATTACGCTCCCCTGTTTCCCAGACAATAGATGAACTCCTTGCCAGAGAAGTGGCCAAGTACACAACGAAAGGGAGAATTTAGTTCCTGACCTTACCACAAGTTACTTAACCTCCTTAGATCTCAGTTTCTCAATTCATAAAAAGTGGAAATGGGCAAAGATTCTTAAGATATTTCTCTATGTCAAGTTGTTACTCTAAACATTTTCCATACAATGTTAGGATTTTAAAAAATGTTGACTACAAATAGCCATAAAAGCAAATAAAAAATTTAGAATAAACACTCGCCATCATTCTATTTTGCTGTTTTCATTTTTTTGGTGATAGAAATTTTTGCTTAATAATATTATATTTGATGTCAACCCGTGATGAATGGACATGTAGAGTTTCTATAGCTTTGGTTCCTTTTTTCCTTCTAAACATATAGTGTAGATTATCTGTTGAAGTGTTTCAGATCTAGAAACTCTACTGTAATTGAGGTGGGTTCCCTGATTGGTTGGTCCCATCCAATACATGGGGTGTGGGATTTAGCTATCACATTGTCATGCCCTGTCCTCTGCTGGGGATGCTTGCTAGTTGTAGTCTGCATAGTTAGTATAAGGCTCAGCAGAGTTTCAGGGAAGATGTACAAATCCTTTTGCTGGACAGTGCACGAAAATGTAGGTGAAAAACTGCAAAAGCAGTCCCTCACTCCACAGTGGTGAGAATTTTTGATGAAGACATTTGTCACATCCCCAAGGATGGCTTGAAGACACCCCCCCTTGCAGGTACTTTGTGGTACTGAGAGCCCTCACCAATGTCTCCATGGTAATAGAACTTAGTACTGTGTAGCTCTCTCAGGTAGGCACTGTCGTAGTAGCATCTCTCCTCTAATCCTCCAGAGTCATTCACTAGCTTCTCCCAAGATCAAGCTGGGGGAGAACAGGATATCTGACCTTTTAATGACAAACAAATCAACAAAACAACTTGGAAAACTCTCCCAAGAGCCTGTTAAAGTAGGTATTCGTATCTTCCTTGTATATGTAAATGAACAGATATAAAACTCAATCTCTTAACCTCTATAAACTGACATTAGTAATTCATACTTTTATTGACTATTTTTCCTGCTGGCCAAAAGGCTGCATAGCACCTAAAAGGCAATTAATTAAGATATGAAGGGCATTTGTTACGCTGTTTATTTAATAAAGTCTATCCATTTACTCATATGACCACTCAACTAATACTTATTGAATGACCATTTGATGTGAGTCACAATTCTAGGAACTGGGGATACATAGAGAGGAGCAAATCAAAAACCATATCACTTGCCTTCCTGGAGCTTATAGTTTTGTTTGTTAAAAACAAGGCAATCTGTCAATGTATTAACTGAAAGTTAAATTATAGTTTATATTTTCCAGTATTTATTTATTTATTTATTTAATTTTTTTTTTCTGTTTTTAGGTGGCCAATTAATTTTTTTTTTCTTTTTAGTAGAGACGAGGTCTCGCTCATGCTGGTCTCGATCTTCTGACTTCGAGCGATCCACCCGCCTCCGCCTCCCAGAGTGCTAGGATTACAGGCGTGAGCCACTGCACCCGGCTCCAGTATTTATTTTTATTTGTAGTTTCAGTATTCATTTGGTCTTTTATATTTGTCACTTGCAGACATTTACTTTAGATTATTGGATCCTTGAGAATAGGGAGTTTTTTCTATCTTTTGTAGAGCTCTTATTATAATAAAGATATCTTAATCAACACTTGTTAATAATACTGTCATTAAACTCACACGGTTTTAACTGTGGAAGAGGCTTTAGAGAGCATATATATTAATCCCTCAATTATATAAGTTTTTTTTATAAAATATTAGAAAGACTTGGACACATTAACATTGTTGCCAGGTTCACATAGCTAGTTTGGTCAAAGCTGAAACTAGAACCTAGTTTTTCTGAATCATTTAATAGAATATTTCATGCAATAACTATTTATTAAGTAAACTGGCGTGGTTTAGAGAGCCTGGACTTCAGACAAATGTCTTGAATTTAATGCTGTTTCCTCGCTGCACAATCTTTGCCCATTTCTTCATTTCTTTGAGTTTTGGTTTGGTCACAGGTGAACTGGGGTTACAAATAGTACATTCCTCTGAGGATTTTTATGAGGCTTAAAAAAGATAAGATACTAAAGTACTTGGCATACAATCAACTTAAAACCGACAGCCTCTGATGGTGCGGACGGGCTGTTTTCAGCAAGGCTGCCAAACAGGTAGCCAGCCCAGAGCAGAACAGGACCTGAGGAAAACAGCGTACTGTGCGGCTCTCTCTGAGAGACGACTGGGAACAGCCCTTCCATCTTCAAACTCAGAATATTCGTCCGCTTCTTGTACAATCACAGGGAGGAGACAGAGTCTGCCCTGATACTACAAGCACTCAAATGCCTAATTTGAACATTAAAAATAAATATGTGCCTTTTTTTTGTTCTCCAAGAGGGCAAGTTGGTGGTTTATTCAAGCACCCTCCACCACATGTGAGAGATCAGATTCCTGCCCTCCTGCAGAGTAAAAAGTTAAGTGTAAGAAGCATTATTTAAAACTATGACAAGATAGCATTATCAATTCTTTCCTTTCACTGCCAGGTTTTATTATCTTATGCCTTTCATCTCTGCATTGTTTACTGTCTTAAATAAACAGTATCTGGGGAAGAGAAGCATAGAGGCCTTTATGTTTAACAGCACCTGATTACTGGAGCTTTATTTGGTATTGGGAGTTTGGCCATGAGGAGGAATAAGAGACAGAAGGAACTACTCGTCAAATGAAATAATAATTTTTATTCCATTATCTTTTCCTGTACTGATCACCTAACCATATCAAAGGCTATTTCTGAGAGGGATAATATTTTAAAAATGTATCTAAGATCAAATACACCTAAGTAAATAGGGGATATTAATGCAGTGGCTTATAAAAATGACCTGAGAATACTAAACAAACTACTCACTTGCAACAATTTCTAAATTAAAGCTTTGAGTGAAAAATGTTAATAATAATTTTAAGATGCTACTGTTCCTTAATGAATGCACTTTTATTTAGGAAAAATATCTATTTTTAAGACATGGCTGGAGGTGGCTCTGGAGTTCAATGGATGGCGCATTGGACTTCTAAAACGTGGCTGGGAAAGGTGTTTATCACTTCATGACAGCAATTCCCTCAGGTGATGAAAGAAATTGTATTAATGAGAGGAACAAAACAGGCTTCAATGTAATTTTTTGTATTAAAAAAATGCAATAAGGCCAGCATGGTGGCTCACACTTGTACTCCTAGCACTCTGGGAGGCCGAAGTGGGAAGATCTCCTGAGACCAAGAGTTTGAGACCAACCTGAACAAGAATGAGACACTGAGACCCCAAACCCCCTCAGTCTCTCAAAGAATAGAAAAATTAGCTGGGTGTGGTGGCACTCGCCTGTAGTCCCAGCTACTCAGGAGGGTGATTCGAGAGGATCACTTGAGCCCAGGAGGTTGAGGTTACAGTGAGCTATGATAATCCCACTGCACTCTATCCTGGGTAACAGAGCAGGACTGTGTTTCAAAAAAAAAAAAAAGGCAATAAAAACTACCTTAAAATACAATCGGAAGTAATAGCCTTAGAACAGAAACAAGATGGAGGTGTTTAGACTGTTGAAGTCATCTTCTATATTATTTAGACCAGCACTGTTCCATAGAACTTCCTGTGATGATGGAAATGCTCTATCTCCATGATATCCAATAGCTACTGAGCACTGGAAATGTGACTAGTGTGACTGAGAAACAGAATTTTAAATTTCATTTCCTTCTAATTAACTGAAATTTTAAATTAATTTGAATTTTAGTGTGGTTAGTGGCTACCATACTGGATAGTCCAGTTTTAGACCACAGAGAACATTCTATACCTTCCACTTGACTTCAGTTTGGGAAGATCCCATCTCATTGTTCTTTCATTATGAATGTGAATGTAAATATTTGAAGAAAACGAAATAATCTCTTGATAGTACATCCTTTAGTGTGGCAAAGGGCAACTGAAAGTTATTAGGGCATTGGGGGGAGGGTGGGAAAAGAAACATTCCTGACTGTGTTTACATTTGTGAGGTGGAATGAGTAGAAAATTCACTGTACAGTTCCACTGGGTGTCTATAGAAAAGAAAGAATCAAAAGCTCTCCAAGTACTCATGGGGGGTACTTCGGAGTTGGTAACAGATTTGATAACTGAAGACTTAATTTCCCCAGTGACTCAACTGATACAGAAGGTTTTATCTTTTTCAGAAAATTAAGAGTAAATTGGCTGGCTCAATAGACTTACTGACTCCAGTCAGATAAGTATTTGCTGTGTTTATTAAGTTGTTTATGTAGTGTAATAATACAAGTGATTTAATAAAGATAAGACTTGAGATAAATGCCAACACACTTCCCACTCTGCAGCTGGTCCATTTCAAGCAGTTAAAATGAATTAAAAGATAAAACACCACTTACAAAAAAATTGATCATTGTCCAAGGGAAACATTTAAAATGGAAAGAAATCTTCCACTTTTAGTGCACAAAGACATATGCATAAGTGTAGGAAATGAACTTCTCTGTAATCTAGAGATTCTTTACCTAGAAGGAAAGGGACAGGAAGCTGTGTTTTGTAGGTGTTTGCCATAATGAGATATAATTAAAAAGTACTTACAGTTTGTAGACAAGTATTAATGACCAGTGTTATTTATAGCACAAATAATGGTGATCTTTGAATGAGGCAAAATAAATGCTATTAATTCTGTTATTTATCTATCTTTACATACATCAAGACATAGCTAGTGAAAGCTCACTATGCTATAAAATGTAGAAGCTGTCACTGGAATTTAAATAATGTAAAGTGGATCTGAATTTTGCCCAGCCTTTTCTGTTTGCATTGCCTTGGGAAAAAGTTATGCTTTTATTTGTAGTTTCAATAGGGTATAATCTGACATTAAAAAAAATATAATTGAAAAGGTAATAGAGAAAAAGGATGTATCTTTATGGTGGACAAATCATCATTTTAGTTGAATTATCTTTCAGATTAGGGGAAATGAGGCTCCTTTCCTCTGTTCTCTCAAAGCACCTAGGGAATATCTCTACCATTTCATTTTGCTACTCGTGTGTGTGTGTGTATATATATATATATATTTTTTTTCCATCTAAGGATCATATCACCCTTCTTGGTATATAGTACTTGCTTAAGAGAATATTTAAAGCACTGTTCAGTTTAGAAATGATGGCCCAATAGTCCTATGGTGAGCTCTTGGTGAATTCTGAGCCACTGAACTTTCTTACAAGACACCAAGGTTGCTGTCACCCAACAGAAAATATTGTATGGAAGCATGAAGCCAATGACATTAAGTTCTTGGTTTGATCAGGAATAAATTATTTACCATAGCTATAGATTAGTTGTCTATCTTCCTGAAATTTGTATGGAATATTTATAGTATTATACAAGGTGTTTTTCAAATGCTTGACACACACTGACATTGGGCATTTGCCATTTCAAATGCTTGGGATGAGATATCTACCTGCCCTGTGATTAGAGGAGTTGACTTTGTAACCAGGTGTGGTAGACTGTAATGGCCACTGATTCTCCCAATCTCTGCATCTAGGCCCCTGTGCAATGTGACTTTGCTGTTCCTTCCATCCAGAAGTGGAGTCTATTTCTCTAGACCTTGAAGTTGGGCTGATCATGTGACTCGTTTGACCAATAGAATGTGCCAGAAGGGACATTATGTGAATTCCAGAGGCCAGGATTTAAAACAGTTTGCAGTTTCTGTCTTTGCATTCCTGGAAAGCTACCCTGAGACCTTCATGTGAAGAAACTTTTGCTTACTGGAAGATGAGAAGCCATTAGGTGAACTGAGGCTTCCCAGCTGATAGCCAGCATCATGTAGCGGACACATGAGTGAGGCTACCTGGGGCCTTTCAGCCCATCTGACCCTCCAGCTGAGTGTAATCACATGATTGAGCTCAAGCGAAACCAGGAAGAGGCATAGTTGTTTCAATCCACCAAATTTTGCTGTAGTTTATTATTATTTCCGAGACACTGGAAAATAGTTTTTGCTCTGATTCTCAAGTGAAATCATTGAGATAGCATATAGAAAAATCAAGAACAGAGATGCATTATTAACATTAGATCCTTTTGGGTTTGAGGAGTATCTTACTTTCCTTATGTTGAGAGTGGCATGAGTAACTCAGTGGTGAATGACAGATATTTTAATTAGTATAGTGTTTTAAATGTAAAAGGCAAATTACATGATTATTGCTCATATGTTATTACTAATGTGTTCATTCTGTTCATGCAAATATATTTTGTACAACATATTTTTAGTGGTAGAAATTAAAATTATTTTCTTTGGAAATTATGAGAATTAAATCACTTGATGGATGATGATAACAGTGGCTGGCATTTCCAGAGATTCTACACACAGGAATGACCTATCTCAATTTCCCAATTTATGCATGTTTTGTTCATTGTTTATATTTGCTAACCCTGGAAAAGTATCTATGAAATGCTTGAAATAAATACATAACCTATACACACTTGTCATTTTGCTGCGGTTGTTTTTCTTGTGGTGCTTGTTGTTTCAGATTGTTTTGGGTCTCTAAGCAAAATTTAGTTATTTTTGCAAAGGAAACAATTTAGTAAAGAAAAATAGTAGAGGAAAGACGAGGGGAAGTAGTAGCAAAAATCACTACTTGGTGCATCTTGCTGGGGGACTGCAACCTAAAGAAAGGTTAAAAGTTGACTGGTGAACCTTAAGCAGTTTTAGAGTATGCTCCTGTTAATCAATATTTCTCCAAATATCATTTCAGTACAAAATTTCAACAACAAGAGTAAGTATCTTTTCACTAAGTTGTAGGCAAGTGAAAATGCTTCTCAATAAAACATTTTCCAATCTCAGCTCAGAAAAATAATAATCTTATAAAAATACAGTGTTTAGAAGGTTGGAAGAAAGAGCAGAAGATTGCAAAACTAGGCACAAGAAGTCTACCAGCTGTAAGAAAGTTCAAAAAGTCAATAAATGAAGCTAAATACTAGTCTTCTAAAATCATTTTTCAGGTAAGATAAATAGAGTCTTTTTCACCTTAAATTCTCATTTGACAGTATCCCAGCACATGTCTTGGCTATTAATACACTTGGGTAGCCTCAGAGAGACTTTCAAAAAGTGGTTCTTAAGATACTGATATTCTTCTCTCCAGACTCATGAGTCATTTGGACACAAGCATTGAATTTAAGAGGTAGTCACTTTCTCACCATTGAGGAGCTGGTAGAAAAAACATGATTATTGTATTGAAGATTCAATAAACATTCTTTCATTTTCAGAGTAGATTCTCACAGCACCATTCTAAAACGTTTCATGACCGGGTCTTCAGTAAGAAAGGAATAACGTGTCTTAAATTTGTCCTTAGACCCAGGGCTTTGACTATCTCCACATACCCCTTCCTAAATAAAGACAGGGAGGTAAGATATGGAGGTGCTCCAAGGTAGGAAAAGATACAGAATTCTAGCCAATAGGAAATGAACCCTGGTAACTTTTTTTTTCATGGCAAGATTTCTGTGGCATTGAGGCTCTTTTAATTGGGATTTGCCACTAGAAGAATTCTAGAGTCACTTTTTAAAACATAGGTGTGTGATGTTTGCATTTAAAAAAAATTACTGAGGTGTTGTTCAGTCTCAGTTTAGTTACAGAAAGTTTGCTGAGACTGAGGGAGGGAGTATATTTTCAAAATATCTGGACCTAATCCTATTTCTCTTGGAAAGGAACTAGTTCCTCTGCATTACATGTCCCTGGGTAGAAGCACAGTCTTGGCCCCCAAGGATTTCATGATATGATATAGTATATTTATATTGTATGTTCTTGGTTTTTACATTAAGTTATTTGTATTCTATTAATAGTGTCCCTTATTTGGAGATACCTATAGTTTTTGAATAGTCACTAACTACAGAAATGGCTTGGTAACATGGAAATGCCATATCTGTGACCAGTTCATAGGCTGTTGGTGCTTAGCTTCTTTTGGCACAAAAAAATAAGTTAGTGTGTGAATCAATATTTAATGAATGAACAAAGAGAACAGAATATTCTATTAAAATAGTGGGTAATTTCTGCATGTTATTTACAAGTGATTTTTCCTTTACGCCAGGGTAGGTAAGAGAAAAGCTATTTTAAAAAATTTTTGAAACAAATATGCAATAATTATGTTAGGTCTCTAATATTGCCATTAGGGGAAAAAAAACCATTTTGGCACAGAACTTTGGCATTTTAATCAGTTTTTTATCTCCTATTGTAATGACCTCTGTTTTGTGTCCGTGGATTTTGCACTAGTTGGTTAAGTGACTCAAGGAACAGTTTTGTGGTAGTATAATAGTTTTGTTGAGACTATAATATACGAAATGTGTGAGGCAATGTCCATTTAAATGAAATATACTTTATGGCTGAAAGACTCCATGTAATATCCTAAGGTACCTTAGTCAAATTTATGATAGCCAATTTATAAGCAGGCACAATATTACCCAATTAGCAACCTTGGCTTTATGAATCAATTGCATTGTGAATTCTTAGATTTCAGCATCGCTTATGGTCAATCATCTTTCAGCATTGAGTACTCAAATGCAATTATAAAAATGAGGGAGCCAGAATCATTGAACAGCATAGATGCTCGGCCAGTTGTTTTATGATGCTGGTTATGGAGAAAGTTAATAGTTCACTGTTGACAGCAATCGTGTATTTCTAATAATCCTATCATCAAATGAAATATTATAGAAGTTAGCTGATATGTTTAAAATATCATCAAAGAATAATCATCAAATACAGAAAAGTAAAATAAAATTCAGTTTTTATTAGTCATCTTCTTGTGAGTTTTCCCAAGTATCTCTATTGTAATTTGGTGAAGAAAATAAAAACATTTTATTCAACAGAAAGACGGGGCAGGCCCACATGTCATTCAGTCCAGAATAATTGTACAAATTTATTTTTTTAAAAATAAACTAAGATAAAAGTCAATATGGAAGGAAGATGCAACAAACATTTCTATATAGAACAGCTTATTGTCAATTCACCAACAAGCACATCATCTAACACGCGTTTACTGAATATTCAGTTTATCTGTTGACCAGTTTATTTAGAATTCAATCCCCTGTTGAATGACTTTGTAATTGAATTCTCTGTCTCTCTCTCTATCTCTCTCTCTTTCTCCCCTTCTCTCTCTCCATCTTTATAAATTCTTAGAATTAAAAAAAAAAAAAAAAACAAAAAAACCTGGCCCAGTATGGTGGCTCATGCCTGTAATCCTAGCACTCTGGGAGGCCAAAACGGGAGGATCGCTCAGGATCAGGAGTTCGAAACCAGCCTGAGCAAAAGCGAGACCCCATCTCTACTAAAAATAAAAAAATTAGCTGGACAACTAAAAATATATAGAAAAAAATTAGCCAGGCATGGTGACACGTGCCTGTAGTCCCAGCTACCTGGGAAGCTAAGGCAGGAGGATCACTTGAGCCCCGAAGTTTGAGGTTGCTGTGAGCTAGGCTGACACCACGGCACTCTAGTCAGGGCAACAGAGTGAGACTCTGTCTCAAAAAAAGAAAACCAAAAACAAACAAACAAAAAAACCCCAACCTGTCTCAGGCAATTCTGGCTTAACTTTATGGTCTTTATAATTGATAGAACTGTTTTGTGTGCTTGTGAATATCTTATATTTATACCTATATCTATATCCATATTTGTCTATATCTATACAGTATCTATATCCCTATAGATATAAATACATATCTACTCTGTTTTTCAACATTTTAAGCACTTTTTAAAATCTAAAGACCATTTGTTTAATGTTTGATTTTAAGGGGTTCAATTTAAGATGGGCTAAAATATTTGGAGACATTTTACTGGTACAGAACTTTGAAGAATGCTGGATAAAGCTTTGAATAAATAATTTAAATGCATGGCAAAATTCAATAGAAAGTAAGGCAAGTCCTTGGAGGCCAGAAACAAGAAGTTGAGAACAGCTGAGTTGAGCAAGCTTTGAGACCAGTGTGCCCTGAGGCATCTGTTGACCTCTGGAGGTTAGAGCTGGAGCTGTATCTGTAGAGGGAGGGAGGCAAAGTCCAGGCTAGAACAGTGTAAGAGGTTGGGTGGAGACTGTTGAAGAAGGAATACCAACAGAGTGCTCAGAGAGTGACCTGGAGCTACTTCCCCAAGGGAGAGAAAATAGAGATACTTGCTTATATTGATCCTGGCTCGGGGTAATTTAAAGAAAGTCTGCTCTGACAATGGATTCTCACAAGCCCATCCTCCTGAAGAGTTGGGGCCAGAATTCATATTTTCATACTACTGTGAGGAAAAAAATGAAAAACCCAGGCCGACATGTAATTTAAAAGAATTCTGGCTGCGAGGGCCTGTGGTTTCTGGAAGAGGCAACTACAAATACATTTTGGAGTAACATAATTTAAATCCAGACTACAAAATTTCCCATAAATAAAATTCTAGGAAATATAAGCTCATAATAATTATAAATGCATAAGAAAAAAGCCACTATGCATGAGAGTCTGCATTAAAAAAAAGAAATAAGTACTTCAGAATTAGACCCACAGAGACTGTAGATTTGGAATTAGCAGAAAAAAAACATAAACTAATGTGATCAATACATTGAAAATAATAAATGTATTTACACTCTCAAACATATAATGGGGGATAAGACAGCATAAAAATAATCAGACACATTTGAAAAAGAACAAAGGAGAATTTCTAAAAATTTAAACTATAAAAATTGAGACTAAAATGGAAAATGATTGTGTTAAACATCAGATCAGACACAGTGGAAGAGAAAATTATTGAATTGAAAGATTAATCTGAATAAATTACCAGCAGTGATGGAAAATGAGAGGTTAAGAGATGTAGAGGATAGACTGGAAAGCTTAATATGTATTTATATGTAATAATGCATGATAGAGAAGAGATAAATGAGGAAGAAACAATATTCCAAGAGATAATGGCTATGACAAAACACATCAATCTTTAAATTCAGGAAATCCAAATATATCCTAAAAAGATACATAAAAAGAAACACAATCCTATATGTTGCAAACCCTACTAAAAGACAAAGGTTAACATACAAAATGTAAGAAGTACACCCAAAAATTATGCATGAAAATACAAATTACCAATAGGAAAGTGGCAAAAGAAATGTTTATAGAAAAGGAACAGGATTAGCTATTAAATATATAAAAATATACTTAATATTATCAGAAGCAAGGAAAATACAAATAAAAGCAAGAATGAGATAATTTAACACTCACCAGATTTGAAACATTCCAAAAAACTTTTAATATCAATGTATATGTCTTAGTGTGCTTGGGTTGCCATAACAAAACACCAGAGACTGCATGGCTTAAACAACAGAATTTTTTTTCTTACAGCTTTGGAAGCTGGAAGTCCAAGAGCAAGGTGCCAGCATGGTCAGTTTCCAGTGAGGGCTAGAAATTGATTCATCTTTCAGTTCAATAATTTTTCTCTTCCTGGCTTGCAGACAGCCACCTCCTTGTTGTGTTCTCACATGGCTCTCTGGTGTCTCTTCTTATGAGGGCACCAATCCCACCATGAGAGTCTCACCTTCATGACCTCGGATAAACCTAATTATCCCCCAAAGGCCCCATCTTCAAATACCATCACGTTCGGGGGCTTGGGCTTCTGCATTTGAATTTTGGGGAGGACACAATTTAGTCCATAACGCTATAGCAGTGGGAACTGTCATGCAAGGCTGGTGGAAGTACAAATTGGTATAACCACTCTGGAAAACAATCTGGTTCGTGTGCTGGTTATTTTCTCTTTAGTAGTTTGCTGGTTATTCTCTGTTTACACCTAGCCTCCACCTTACAGCCTCATTCTCTGCCCTGTTCTGTCCTGCTCTGCTCTCTGGGAGGTTGATGCTCATGACTGCATCACCTGGGCTTCTATACCTGTGGCGGGACTCGGCCAATGGAAAGCTGTGGCAGGAGATCAAAGGGCAGAAGAGGGTTTTAGATATTTCTTCCTTGCTCTCTCCCTGGTTTGGGTTCTGCATCTGGCCACGGCTGTCCTTCCACACCTATATCTCTTGCTAATTGGCTCCTTCCTTCAAAGGTCCATCTCTCCCTGGGTTCCAGCAATAGTCTTTCTTCCCTTTGGCCCTTCTGGTCTAACAGTGGTAACTCCTTCCCATACTTTCCAACTGGGTTTGTCAACATTTCTCGTGGTTCCTTTAACTTTAACTATGCCTCTGTTTCCTACCAGGCACTTGCCTGATACCCCTAGCAATGGTGAGGATATTGTGACCAGGCAATTCTACTCCTATGTACATACCCTAGAGAAACTCTTGCATGTATGTTCCAAGAGTCTGACAGACATGTCCATGGTAGCACCATCTGTAATAGCAAGGAAAGGAAACTACCTAAATGTGCTTTGACAATAGGATGGGACAGATCATTGTGGTGAAATAACACTATGGAACACTGAACAGTAGTAAAAATGGATAAGCAACAGCTACACAGTGTGACATGGATAAAGTTCATAAAATGTTGAATAAAAAAAAAAAGCAAATCACATAAGAATACATAAATAGCCTGATTCTGAAACTAACCATGATATTGTTTAGGATTATACACAAGGGTGATAAAGGTGTAAAGTAGAGAAAAGGCATTATTACTATTATTAGAATAGTACTCAAGATAGAGTTTACCTCTAGTTTGAGAGGAAGAAAGCTGAGATCCAGGAGGTGCACAGAGGAGTCTTCAAGGATCCTGGCAATGTTCTATGTTTGGCTGGTTGGGGAAACACGGCTGCTTTATCGTTGTTCAACTGTACTTATGCGTTAGGTATATTCTTTTTTGTGTATGATTTTTTCAAAATTTAAATTTAATAACTGCAATATACTTAAAGGGGGGTGGAATTTTAAGTAAAATGGTATGTGGTAAATAATGGCCCACCACAGGTGTTCATGCCCTGATTCCCCAAAGCCTGTGACTATGTTGCCTTACCTGGCAAGAGGGAATTTGCTGATGAAATTAAGTGAAACACTTTGCAATGAGAAGATTATCCTGGGTTATCTGTGTGTGTGTGGGGGGGGGATGTAATAAGGGTCTTTATAAGAGGGAGGCAGGAGGATTAAAGGCAGAAGAAGAAGGTAGGATGATGGATGCAGAGGCTGAAGTGACAGGCATTGAAGGTGGAAGAAGATGCCATGAGCCAAGGAATGCAGGCAGCCATTAGCTGGAAAAGATAAGCAAACGAATTCTCCCCTGGGGCCTACAGAAAGAATGCAGCACTACTGACTCCTTGAGTCTAGCCCTATAAGACACATTTCAGACTTCTGACTTCCAGAACTGGAAAATAATACATTTGTATTGTTTGAAGCCACTAAGTTTTTGGAAATTTGTTATAGCAGCAATAGGAATCTAATACATGGTGATTCGATGAATTCATTTCAGGAGAATTTTTTTAATGGATCCCTGGGAACAGTAGAGAAGAAATAATTTTAAGTGAGAGTCTGACACTAGTCAGAGCTATCAGAAGACAAGGAAAGAAATTTGTACTTGGATTAAAAAATTGAAATATCTGTTTAGAATGCAGAGTTTATAAAGTACAACTGATTCCTCTAACTCATTGGAGACAAAAATCTTTCTATTTTGTGCACACAGAATGCAAAGCTTGAATTTTAGAGCTAGACCAATGTGACATACACATTTAAGTTGATAAACTAAGAGTTAAAACCTAGAATTTGCTGTCTAATGACAATGTGTGTGTGGTTTTTGTTTTTTTTTTTTTTTTTGGAATCAAAATGTACTAAATTGTTGACCAGAACCTCAGGCTTAGATACTTTGGTGTTTAAAAGAGCTTCCCAAAGCAGATGTAACAAGGACTAATTGGGGAAATGGAGCCACAAATTATGGTTTTGTAACTAATTTTTAAAACTATATAGCAATTAGACAAAATATGACAAAATTGCAAAAATAGATGCAAGGGTAAGAGTTGAAAATCCAAGGACTTGCATGTAAGTCTTTGATCCAGCACTGTAACTCAATTATTTTTAGTGAGTGTTTCCTCATTTAACTCCATAAGGGTCCTGTATCTTTGCCATACTATATAAGATGATGGACAATATGGATACCTATCTGGCAATTTTTATACACTGATGTAAAACCATATATTAGGCTGTTTTTACCATCTGCCATTCAGGGAAAGTCATGATATGTGGGCCTGACTGCTGGCTGCACACATCCTAGATTAAGATTCTCAATGGTGAAGGCTGGTGTGTAAAAATGTGGATCATTCCCAATCCATATAATCCCACAATTTGATCTCGTGAGAAAAATATTTCCAGCTATCAGAATACCATGTAGCATCATTTGCTTATAGTGTTTTCTAAATACTTATTATCTGTGTAGAGTTTGAACTTGGAATGCTATATATGAAAATCTGAATAATAAGAGAATTAAAGTTACCTCAAGTCACAAATATTCTGTAGTCTCAAATGTAGATTATTGTCAACATGGAAAATTCGGTTGAAATAAAAGGTTAATTTTGAAAATCAGTATTTCCAATTCCAGAATTTGGGTTTTTCATGTAGAATCTGTTTCAGATTTATCTTTACATCTCTATAGGGTGTCTACTACAATGTCAGCACCTTTGTAAGCATTCGGTATTTCTGCTGGATATGTGTAGTCACTGTGCCCACAATCACTTGTTTTAGTTCTGAGCTTTCTTTAATACTCATTAGCACCTGTCTTACGGAAGTTGCCAGGATGTTTTCTTAGGAAGACCCAGGAAAACCAGAGTGGGAATATAAATGGGAGATTTCTTATTCCCACTTCTTCACACACAATTGTTCTGTATCATACTGGGGATGGATTAGAGAGGGGTTGTTACTTGGACCATTGAATGTGAATGCTTCAGACCACTGCAAGAACAGGGTTTATGCAGCAAAATGACAGGTATCAAGGTACCTAAAATTGGAGACATAAAATTATTTTATCTTACATTAGTTTCAATCTCAAATTAAAAAAAGAACTTGTAATGTGAGGTAGTATATTCTAGCTTGTTAGGGTTCTAGCAAGTACTGATGTGCACATGTAGGGTTATAATCCTCTGTACCAAAATAAAGTTCCCTCTAATCCTAGAAATATAATCCAAGCCACAGAACTGACCCTTCCTTGTATGATTATATTAGTATTCAGATGAGCATAATATTAATGTGTAAAAGCCAGGCAATTTCAGGAATGAGTGAAAAGTGAAATCGAAGATGAAAATGCTATTATTATTATTGTGATATTAAAAAATTCCTTACAAGGGACTTCTGAAGAGAAAAGCTGTGGCCATATAATAGCAGACCAATTCTTTGCTACCCTCTTTCATGTGGTCTTAATATCTATGAAATTATAAAATTGAACCATAAAAGAATAGTTAGCCACAAAGTCAAATTTAGAGTATGATTTTCCTATTATGCAATAACAAAAATGTGCACCCACATATTGACATGGATCACACATAATCTCCTTGACCACCAGCAAATTTGCCAGATGATCTAGTTCTTATGCAAGTCCTGTAAGGCTGTGTGCCCGGGTCAGGAACAGAAGTGGGGAGTTTGGGAATATGTAGGTATCCATGGGAAAAGGGGCATGTCCCGCTTTTATATCAGTGCTGTGTGTTTGTTGAGAAATAGCGTATAATATATTCCAACTCTTCCCGGCTTGCCCTTGTTCCACTAGACTCTGGGCATTTTATAATAAAATGTTCACTTAACATGTAGATGTGTGAGTCTTGTAGTCTGTGTATAATTATGGTATAGTTGAACAAGACTATGAGGGATCACCTAACCTTCATGTGAATGATTAACTCATAAAGAGTGACTCTAAAAAAATCTTAAAATAAAAAAATTAAGAGCTATCAGGCAAGCCGTTTCTTAGGGCAATACCTACTTGGCTATTTTAGTGTCCTGTTGTCCAGGTAAGAGTTTCCTTATGTCTAGCATAAATTTCTATACAGTTCATTTTAGATTGATATTTTTCCTTTTTTAATGTCCATCATAGAGTCCTTGGCCAAATTATCCTAAAATAGCCTAGATACTTAAAAACAACTTTCAAGTCACCCTGGAGCCACTTTTTAAAAGTGGTTAACCTCTCCTTGGCAGATTCATTTTCCATCCCTTTAGCTGGTCTGCTCTCTCCTCTCTGAATATAGTTTGAGTTCCACACAGTTTTTTCAGCATGCCGTCCAAACGGGATACTTTCTTTCTTCTGACTAATGGGAGTCGGGGTCGGGGAGGGGTGGAGAAGAATTATGTTTCAGCCTTGCCGACTCTACTCCTATTGATTTGTGCTGGTATCATATTGACTTTTATCACAATAGCACTGAATTGCTGATTCACATTCAGCTTATGGCCAACTAGCTCTCTTCTATTTTATTTGTTCCTGCTTGCTTTTCCCCACCATGTATTTGTGGTGCCTGATAATTTTTTCGGAGTGTATTACTCTGTATTTGCCTTATTAAATATTTTTAGCTGTTCCAAACAATCAAGTGTTAATGTCTTCTTACAGCAAAATATGGGCATGTTTTATAAAGGACTATTATATATCTTTGGGTCTTTAGCTTACCGATCTAAACACAGAGCTGATTTTGCATAGCTTTTCCCCAAAACCAAATAATGTCTGATTACATGTATATGTAAACTATCGCCATTCATTTGGTGGCATGTTCTGTACATGTACTGATTGTATAGTAGGTGCTGAATAAATATTTATTGATAGTCAATGACTACAGACTGTTGTACATAGAAACCATTCCATGTTCTTGCAGGAAACGCTGATTTTTTTAAAAAGCATGCTTTGACCTGTCTTTCTTTCCTGTTTACATTTAAATAATAAGTATGAAAAACTCCAAGCCAGAGGGCTTCTGTTCTTAGTGAATAACTGAGGTGGTGTTTTGGTGGCACGCTCACAAGGTTTGTGGAAATTAACTTCACACCAGGAACTCCGTATTGAAATAGATTGTTTAAGAATAATTCTTCTCTTTGAGAAGGGTGAGGGATTAATCTGCAGAAATGTTCATGCTAGAGCTGTGCATGTGTTGAAATTTGTCAGGGAGAAGATAAATGGGCCCTCCTTGAAAAGTAAATCGCACCATGGCTAATCCCTTGGGAAAGCTGGAGAATTGTTATGGTAGCAAAAGCAACCTCGAGAAAAGAGGCACCATCGCTGTTTACTTAGGAAGGAGAAAGATGGGGAGAAAACAGATCGTAAAATGATATGCAAGTGTAGGTGATTTTAAAAATATAGTTATTCAAATATATGGGATGTAATTGTAATTGTATTTGTATTTTTATATTTGGGGAATCATTTGTGTGCTTTAAAATGAGAGTCACACTTAGAGCTGATATGAAAATATTTAACAGCAGTGTGTCCAGGCACTGACCAATCAGAAGAGATGTCAGGGGAGGTACCTGAGCCAGGTCTTGTTGACACCCGCCCCCTCACCAGGGCCAGGTGTTAACCCTTTAGTTGCTGACTAAAAGAAGGAAGGTGGGGGGAGTTGGAAGGCCACTTAAGAGGCTCGGAGCAGTGCCTATTTCCTAACCTGTACGGAAGATATTAACATTTTAACAAACAGCATGGCTGTGTTGGCAGGTACAATCTAACTATCAGCCCTTATTCTAATAAAAAATTACTTAGCAATTTTATTGAAAAAATAATGTAAATTTCCTCAAAAAGATGCTATATAGTAAAGGAAAAGTCATAAAAACATCCATGAAATTTTGAATGTAATTTTGCCAGATTTAGCAAAACAAGACCAATAAAAGAAAAGAAAACAAAAACCCAAAAAGCAAGATTCCTAGCTGAATTTGAATATCAGATAAACAAATAGTGTTAAAAAAATATTTGGGACATACTTATACTAAAACAATATTCATTGTTTATCTGATATCCAAATTTACCTGGGAGTCCTGTATTTCATCTGGTAACCCTGAATAGAATACATTTAGCAGAAATCGTATTGGTGTTCTCCTGAAAGCGTTAAATGAAAGGAGAAAGGTATGTTCAGGGCTCCCAGCCCCTTCTGATCACCTGAGCATACTTGACAGGGAGCTGCTCTGGAATTCCAACAATATGGCAAGAAATCTTAACTGCAGAGTTATAGAACCACAGGACATAAAGGTTCCATGTAACAAGATGCTTTTGAAATTATACTAAGAGGCTATAAGATGGCACGTGTGTTTAAAAGAGTTGCCTTTCCTTTCCCAACTAGGAAAAGCTAGTTCAGTTATCACCAAATAGCATCCATCAGATGCCTGTCTATGTGAGCCCCTGTGTAAGATGTTTTACAAAATGAAAAAAGAGACATGGCAATAGCCTTTGTCAGCCTGTAACTAGATAGCTACACTGAAATGAAATCAGGAAGGAAATAACTGAAGAAATGTTGATTAAAGATCTATAACCTCCCTCATTTGCTCTAAATGGGAAAGAGAAAAGTTTGTCTGATTTATAAGAGGGGGTTTTGTAAATCATTTTAAAATGCAGTTTTATTACATCCAAATGTTGGTATATGCAACTGTTTAGTTCAGAAATACATGCTGTAGAGCAGGATTACTCAGCCTTAGCGCTGTTGTCATTTTGTACGGGATAATTCCTTGTGGCGAGGGACTGTCCTGTGTGTTATGGGAAGTTTAGGAGCATCCCCGGCTTCTTTCCACCAAGTGCCAGTGGCACACCCTCTTCCAGTCATACTAATCAAAATTCTCTCTGGGCATTGCCAAATGTCCCCCGTGGGCCAAAATTGCCCCAGTAGAGAATTACTGGAGAGAGATCTTCAGCAACGTGGGTCAGGAGAAGCCTTCTTTAGACTCACAAATATGCCCATTAAAGAGTTAGTTTTAAACCCTTCCTACATCCAGAAAGCTCTCATATTCAGTCACCACTACAGGGATCAAAAATAATGATACCTGGCCACACCTCAGAGATTCTGGTTTAATTGGTCTGGAGTAAAGCCTGGGTGACTCAACATTTTAAACATTTTAACATTTAAAAATGCCCGAAGTCATCTACCCAAAAGATCCAATGACACTCTACAAAAAAGACACCTGCACTCGAATGTTTATAGCAGCACAATTCATAATTGCAAAGCTGTGGAAACAACCTAAGTGCCCATCAATTCATGAGTGGATTAATAAAATGTGATATATGTATACCATGGAATACTATTCAGCTCTAAGAAATAACGGTGATATAACACATCTTGTATTTTCCTGGATACAGCTAGAACCCATACTACTAAATGAAGTATCCCAAGAATGGAAAAACAAGCACCACATGTACTCACCAACAAACTGGCATTAACGGAGCAGCACCTAAGTGGACAGATAGGAACTACATTTATGGGGTATTGGGTGGGTGGGAGGGGGGAGGAGGGGCGGGTATATACATACATAATGAGTGAGATGTGCACCGTCTAAGGGATGGTCACGCTTGAAGCTCAGAATTGTGGGGGAAGGGGGGGCAAGGGCATTATTTGAAACTCAAAAATTTGTACCCCTATAATTTACTGAAATAAAAAAATAAATAAATAAAAAATAAATAAATAAAAATGCCTGAAGTGATTTACTCTGTGAAGTCCTGGTTCTCAAACATTAGGGGGTATCAGGACCCTGTATTCCTGATTTAGTCAGTCTCACTGGGGCTTGAGAATTTGCATTTCTCACACGTGCCCAGTTGCTGCTGCTGGTGGTGGTCCTTGGCCCACACTTTGAGAACCACTGGTTTAAAGACATGCTCCTGTCCTCTCTCTGCCCTTTCATTTCCACCTTTCCAAGGACGGAAACATGGCCAACAGGACACACAGACTTGGTGAGCTGCAGAGGAAGAGCAAGCCCATGTGGTTTCCTCCCTGTTAAGCCAGTTTTTGAGTTCTCCCTTCGGCAGGCTGAGCACATGGAGCTGTTCTGAGGTGTAGTAAAGCCGTCTGCCCCTATGCCTGTACTTGGTACCTGGTAACGAGTCTGGCTGAATTCTAGACTGTAGTATAGGAAGCCAGTTGTGCTCACACATCTAAATATTGTTCTCCAGAGCTGGATCAGTAATAAAGCTGACAATTAGATAAGGGATTCTCCATCTGCCAGTCTCCCTTATCTCCATCTTAATTGGTTCTGACCTTGGATGAGAAATGGGGATCATTGATTGGACCCCACCCCCTCCCAAGCATGTTATAGTTCAGTCACTTGGGCTTCTGTCTTCTGCAGCATTGGAGGGGAAAGGGAAGAACCAGAGGGCACACCTGTAACCCCTTCGCTGAGGTTTCCACATAACTCTTGATAAAACATATAATTGTTGGAAACAAAAGTGTGTAAAATGTTGGGAAATAAAAATCTTGGGCTTTTGTGTTGTGGCAATATAAAGTTTGTAAATGTTCATTAGACAGAAAATCAAGACAAATAAGTCCTTTAAGAATTTTCTAGAATGACCCACTGGGATTGAGGCTGAGTTTGCTGTGCCCTTTCTTTCCCCTCCCCTCCACCGAGCCATGGTCCACTGCAGCCCTCACTCTCCACTGCAGCCCTCACTCTCCTAGTGAAGGCAGTTGGGATTCTGGCTCATACCTGGTCCCTAGCTCACTCTTGTGCCAATATGCCTCATATTTTTGTTTCCCCACCATAGCTTGCCTGGTGATATTATAATTCCAATTAGGTTAAAAGTTGGCCTAGAAGAGGGTCATGGGAGCCCTCTGATATTTGTTCACAGAACACTGCAGTCGTTTTTAAGGGAATTGCCTGCTAAAGTGCTATACATATTAGAGTTACACATAAATATTCATATATTCATTGATGATGGATTGCATGAATAGAATAATGGACAAAGGTGGTTAGGAGAGCTAGTCTATTAGAAAAATTTAAAATACGATCCTTCTGTCCTATAAGTAGAACTTGAAAATTGCTGTGCCACGGGTATTTCTCATTCTCCACCTTGTCATTCTATGCAAATTCTAGAAGACCCAAGGGGATACCAACCCTGACTCTCTACAAGGGACACTAATTCAGTTTAAGTTCTCTTCCTCCATGAAAGACACAAACAGCAGACTTTGAAAAATGGTATAGTGTATGATAAGGCATTTCATGATTGAATCCCAACTCCAAGGAAATGAACTCTCTGAGCTGTGCTTTCCTATAGTTTGAGTGATGTATACAATTATTTATAAATGCAGAATAATCATGGCTAGTAATAGCAAATTGTCTAAGTCCTGGACATGAATATTTCTTCTTTTGCTTGTATTAAATCCCGCTTAAGTCTTTCTAGAAGTTCCTCTGGACTTTCAAATGGTCAAATAAACCTATCTTGGTATCAGAAAGAAATTCAAAGAGTGATTCAGCCCAAATTCTATCTCCAGGCAAAAAATGACTATTTTGCCTGGTCTCCAAGTTCTGCCAGATCCTATATCCACTCTTGTTAGCTGGATGCAACACTTAACCTCCCTGCTGTCAGGTCTCTTTCTTCTTGCCAGCCTGTGGTGTTTAAACCCATTTCCTCTGCCACTTGCTGCTCAACTACCCACCTGTTCCCTATACTTACCCCCTCCCCTCTCTGTTCCTGATTGGCAAATCCACCTGTTGTTTGTTTCCTAGAATATATAATCTACCATTTTTCATAGATGACTGTATTGGGGCTGTCCAGAAAGTATCCAGCCATGTACTATGTTCTCGTTATATTAACAATGGCTGGATACAATGTATGTGTGTATGTGTGTATGAGAGAGGGAAAAAGAGAAAGAGAGATATTGATTTACTATAAAATATTGGCTCACCTGAGGAGGCTGACATGGCCCAAGATCTGTAGTCAGCAATCTGGAGACCCAGAAGAGCCAATGGTAGAGTTCCATTCCAAGTTCAAAGGCCTCAGAAGCAGGAGAGACAATGATGTTAAGTTCCAGTCTGAATGCAGGCATGGTTGCTCACACCTGTAATCCTAGCACTCTGGGAGGTTAAGGTGGTAGGATCACTTGAGGTGAGGAGTTTGAGACCAGCCTCAGCAAGAGTGAGACCCCATCTCTACTAAAAATAGAAAGAAATTAGCTGGGTGCGGTGGTGTGTCCCTGTAGTCCTAGCTACTCGGGAGGCTGAGGCAGGAGGATCGCTTAAGCCCAGGAGTTTGAGGTTGCTGTGAGCTAGGCTGATGCCACAGCACTGTAGTCTGGGCAATAGAGTGAGACTCTGTCTCAAAAAAAAAAAAAAAATTCCAGTCTGAGTCTGAGTCAAGAGAAGATCAATGTCCCAACTGGAAGACCTGCAAAGAGAAGAAATCTTCCTTATGCAGCCTTTTATTCTATTCAGGCCTTTAAGGGATTGGATGAAGCCCACCCACACTGGGGAGGGCAATCTGCTTTACTTAGTCTACCAAGTGAAATGTTAATCTTATCCTTAACTGCCCTCATAGACACACCCAGAAATAATGTTCAACCAAATATCTAGGTATCCCATAGCTCAGTCAAGTTGACACATTAAAACGAATTATCCTGGCAATAGAGTGAGACTCTGTCTCAAAAAATAAAATAAAATAAAATGAACTATCCCGATGACTCATTCCAACCCTCAAATCAGTGTGCTCTTCTCTGAACCTTTCAAATATCTCCTTGTCAGACGTGGAGACCAACACCGGCCACCACATGTGATGAGAGCTGGACCTTGCTCAGAGGCAGGAAGGGTCACTTCCCAGCTGTGAAGAGACAGATCCCTGGTACCACAACCTGCCACCAGAGTATGATGAAATTGTGAATATGGGAGAAGTACAGCCTTGCCCCTTGCCCCTGCCCACTGTAGAAGTTGCCCCTTAGTCCTCTCTCAAATCTCTGCAAACCTGAGCATTTATTTCCTTTAGTTCCAGGTAGCCCCCAGGGACCTATATGTTTCAGATCTGGACCTAGGATCTGATGTGAGTGCTCTTGATGATAACAATAATGACACCTACTTAATGCCAGGCATTTTACATAGCTACTTCAGTGCCTCTGTTACCCTATGTGGTTGATGTTTAATAATACACCATTCTCATAGATGAGAAAAGGAGCTCAGGCACGTAAGTAACTTACCTTGGGCAAGAGATGATTCTAGAGTTCACACTCAGTCCCAACATCAGAGCCTGTTCTATTTTTACTGTTTGCACAGCCCTAGACTCAGCCAAGTAAGAGCAAATCCATTAAGTGGCCTAAGTGTGGCCGGTACTATTGAAAGACTCTGGATAATATGGACCATGACAAGAGGCCATATTAGATTCTGAGGAGCTGTTCCAAACTCTCACCCAGGATCATAATTGCAGAGTCGGTTTCCAGGGCTAAAATTGTCTAATTGATCTTGACATCATCAATAACATCTGACAAAGTATCATATTCATAATAGGCAATCAATTATTACGTGATTGGTTGGTCGATTGATGATTGGGGGGGGAGGTCCAGCGCAGGCCTGATGGAATGATATTAACTCCTTTGATTCTGTTAGTAAATAAAATGAAACAAGATATTCTGACATTTCATTTTTTCTGGGAATTAGCACGATATTCAGGGTACTTACATTCTAGTCCTGGCACTGCCAACCTTAGGCTAGTTACTCAACTCTATAAACCTTGATTTCCTCCTTTTTAAAGAAGAAAGTGGACCTGGATCTGTCCCGTTCACTACACGTGCTCTCTAACTAGATGACATAATGAGATTCTAAAAATTGATATTAGACTTCGTAAGTTTACAGGATGACGACAAGGAAGAAGACAGAGCCGCTGCCTTCAGCCTCCCGCTCCCGGCAGAAGCTTATGCCATCTATAAAATTGGGTTAAGACTGGTCACAGGCACCAACATGTTAGCAGCTGAGGATTTACAGAGGAAGTCGTTAGGCCTGAGCTGGAGGCAAAGATGGCAGCAGATCAACTCAGGCCAGTGCTCTGTCAGGCTGGGCAAGGAAGTCATTGTTTCTGCCTCAACAAATGCTTTGCTGTAGCCCCGGATTTCTGCCTTGGAGATTCCAGAAGGCGTCAATTACCAGCTATGGCAGCTTCTTCAAGAAGGGGCTTGCTGTAGAGCTCTACAAGTCCAACCTGGATCTTTTTTCATGCAGGAGGCACGTGCCCATTGGGCAGGAGATGAGCAAATGGACCCGTGTTTGCCCGCTGACTCCATTGCTTACTAACACTGAGATTCGGGCCTTAGTTTCTTTATCAGAAGACTGTTAATAATAATAAAAGTAGTTTCTTCCACCTAGAGTTATGGTGAGGATAAAATGAGACAATAAATAGTATGTACCTAGCACAAGCTTGGCTTACAGCAAGCATGTGATAAAAAGTAGCTCTTATTTAATATTATTAAGTTATTAAGTGCTGTAAGGTATTCACTGTTGGTGCCTCTACCAGAACTGGAAGTTGCAATGTCCTCTACCAAGACATTGATTCTTGTCTGTTTCTCCAGTCCTTTGGTGGAGGAGCTGTTTGAAAAGTGACCTGTTTGAAAACTCATGCTGAATTCAGAAGGGGAAAGGTGTCCTATAAGATTGGAGTTTAGGATCTCAACATTGGAATTATCTCTTTCCCCATTCCCAATGCAATCAACAAACTTTTATAACACACCAACTTTATCCAAACTACTGTACTTGGCATGGGGGATCAAAGAGGAAGATTTACTGTGCCATCAAAGAGGTTATGGGATGTTTAGTTAGGGAGTTACTTCTTAAATGAGCATTTGATTCTAGGTGTTATAGGTTAAATTGTGTCCTCCTCCCTGAAAAAAAAATATGTTGAAGTCCTAACACCTAGCATCTCAGAATGTGACTTTGGTTCAAATAGGGTCTTTGCAAATTTAAAGGTCCTGCATCATTTAGGTTATGATGAAGCTATTAGGATGGGCCCTAACACACTGTGACTGGTGTCCTGATAAAATGGGGAAATTTGAGCGCAGACATGCACACAGGAAGAATGCCATGTAAAAACATGGGATTGGGGTGATGCTTCTAACAAGCCAGGGGACACCAGGGATTGCCAGCACCCCACCAGAAGCTAGGAGAGGCACGTGAGGATCCCCCTGTTGGGCTCAAATGGAGCATGGCCCTGCCGACACCTTGATTTCAGATTTCTAGTGTCCAGAACTGGGAGACAATAACTTTCTATGGTTTTATGCCACCCAGTTTGTGCTACTTTGTTATGGCAGCCCTAGGAAGCTAATACACTAGGCTAAGAGATAGGTATGACTAATGAAAATGCAATGACATGTGTGCATTGATAAAGATATACACAAAGGGAAACAGAGACCACCACAACATGAATGAGGAGAGAAAAGGACTTATATGCAAAGTGACATATAAGCTTGGCCTTTGCATTAAACCTAGGATGAATATTGATTTATTACTTCACTTCTGCTTTAGAGTCCGACAAATACTCTGGCCAAGAATAATACGGTGACATGCACAATGAAAATCAAAAGTGACACCTGAGTCATATAAAAGTATGTAAGGCATAAATAAATTTCTGCTCATCTTAACACACATTTAAAATTTTCAAGTTGTATGGCATTCTCTGCTTATCAAGCTCTGAAGTTGGTCTGTTTGGTTGGCATACTTGCATATTCATGTTTCCTGGTATTCATGTGCCATGTTACAAAAGGAGGCTCACATGAAATTCCTGGACTCCTGTGTCCACCCAGGGATCATTCTGGGATGGTCAGAAGTAGCTCCAGTGGACTTGATTTCTGAGTTTTTACAGACAAGGTAAGGCCACATATCATTTTTAAACAAATTTGTTACATCATTAAAGCTTTCACATCTTACTTCCCTGTAAGATTCAAGTGCAGTATCCATGCCCATACAAACACAGCTGGCTATACAAGCTGATCTAGGACAAAAAGTCAGGGACACAGAGACATAGGACTCAGGGTGAATTAGCTTTCTAACAAAAACTATTATATTGATTGAGAGTTAAACAATGTGATCATCTACCTTTAGGATTAACTGACTTTAATTAATGCGATTAACTGTGATATATGACAAGAATTTTAAGCAACATTGCAAAATGAAAAAATCATTTTGGAGCAAAAATATTGATTACAGCATGTTTTTTGATAGAGACCATGGACTTTGTTTTTTTAAAACACATTTTGCAATTTTTTCCTTTGTTTTTCTTCAAGTCCACAGAGGAAAGTTACTAGACAGATTCAAGTTATTTTTATTGACCCTCGTGTTACCCTGGAGCTAGACAAATAGAGTTTAAAGTCAAATATTGCTGGGTATTTCCAGGCTACTTGGCACCTCAAACAGGTCAGCACATTTCGCAAAGAGAAGTGTGTTATATTGATCTTACTTTGACAATTATATGAAATTTTAAGCATCTCTTTAGAATTCCCAGCTTTTTGAGAGTCAATTTCTCCTCAGAGTTTTTATGGCTAATCTCTTGTGACATCTATCATTCCAAGCATTTCAACATCCATATTAACACTCATACGTTTCTTGGTATGCGTTTATGCGTTGTTTTTTTTTTATTAGTTTGTCAAGCTCATTCTTCGGATTTTAGATTTCTTAAGGTCAATGAACATGTCTGTTATTTCTCTTCTATCCCAGGGTTTTGATCACAGGGCAGGCTCAACTCAAGTTAAGCCTCAAAATTCCACACTGTGACTGTCTTTGCCAAAGGGAAGGAGTCTTTCCTTCTTCTTCTCTTTGCCTGGCACTGATACAAAGATCCTAGATTTCCATTCTTATGAGATCTATGAAATGTCTACTTTCTATTTTACCCTCTCTTCTCTCCTAAGGAGTATGTGTTTTTCACCATTTTTATCCGTTCCATGTCATAGAAATAGAGATGTGCTTGACTCTTTGTGGAGTCACATCCAGCCCACCATACCTGGTCACCTTAGCTTGTGCGTAGGGAACAGAGGAGGGGAGAATAGGAAATGGGACTAAGGGAAGAAGTTGGGTGGATATTCTGCTTAGTATGCTGAATGTGCCCAAGGAAATAAGACTATGAGACAAAATAAAGTCCTAGTCCTGAACATGCCATATCCTCACTGGTTATGCTGAGATAGTTGCTTAATATTTCGGAGCATTAGTGTCCTAATCTGTAAAATGGGGAATAATAATACACCCTGCTTACCTTGTTGGGTGTGTTAATACAAATGCAAAGTAGAATTAATTTTAGGCCAGTATAGCTATCATGAACCAACCTTCAAGAAGGCCAACCTATCTCTGTAAGTCCATCCCATTCTTCCTTGTTCACTCCTTCAAACTCCTGCACAGGGTCAGCATCATTCAGGCTTGCTGGACTATGGAAGGGCCTATTCCTCCTAGGAGAAGTGCTGTGTAGGATTGAACAGATACCCACTCTGATGGAAGGACACGTGCTCATCAAGTCTGCATTCATGAAATGATTTGATAGAATATATTAAAACTACTTAAAATATTGTAGTCTATGAAGTTTTACCAAATTTGGGACATATTTTCTATAGGCAGGGGTATCTCTATAGCATTTTCCTGGGGTAGTCTATGTGGTGGAGCATCCTCTGGGCAAAGACCATATATGCAGCAATTATCAGGTTGACCCAAATGAAATTGCACTATTTGCTATTTTTGACCCACAAAATGACTATTTCATATGGCTCAAACTCATGCATCTACTTACGCTACTGTAGTCTGCTATGGGTTATAGAGTCGTAGCATGGTCCCAGGGCTCTGTAATCATAACGAGAATAAAATTCTGCTGAAAACTTCTTCTAGCTATTACCAAAAAACAAAAATTCTTTTTTTCCCCTCTCATTTTGCAAACCTGCCATATGTCATTTTTTAATTTAAAAACAAAGAACGTGAAGTGTAGCTGCCACTTGTCTGGAAGAAATCTGTGTATGCCTAGAATTAGTAAACATCAAGATGCCTCTGTACACTGACTGGCAAAAGCTGCAGAAGTAAAATATGTAAACAAAAAAGAACTCCGTGGCTAGGTGGGTGCATACTCCAAGGAGTATTCATTTGCATAATAAATAGTTCAATATTCAGGAGATTATAAAATAGCAATTACTGCTGAGTTGCTATATTAGGGCTTCTAACAAAAAAGATGTTTAAAATGCAATAGTTTGCCTTTAAAAAGAACTTATCCTAAAATCTTTATTTTGAAACAAGATTTTATTTATTTTTTATAGAGGTTTTAAATACTTTTCACATTTCTTTGGAAGAGAAGCAGAAATATTCTAGCCAAAAAAAAAAAGAAGTAAATAATGTATGGGCAAAAAAAAGAAAATGAGCCATTAATAATTTTTTATCTGTTAAAAAAAAATTCCTGCTGGGGAGAGTGTTTTTCCCCATCTGAGAAGAGCATGGGAGACAGTGGAGAGGTGTGGAGTCAGATCGTGTCAGTAGCAGGCAGTACAGTCAGGCAGGGGGTAGACACCGAAGTCATTACATGTGAAAAAACTGCAGCCTATTTATGCTAATAGGAAAGTAGGCTTTTTCTAAAACACCATCTGTGGTTTTAAAAACGACTCAAGTGTTCCAGGCAGTGTATAGCCAAGTGCAGTTTCTACTTGCTTGACATACTGTAAGCATTTAACATTGGAAAAGAGACAGCTTTTTAAGTTAGTGTATTTTTACAACAAATGTCATAGTTTAAATGTTCTTACATAGAACATCTTGATTGTTTAATAGCATTGGACTTAGAGATTTATATGCATATATTGCACTAAGCCACTTAATTAAATGTGCATCTACACCAATAAGCCTGTTTTTTGAAATCTTGGTTACCTGTTGTGATGAGAATGCTGTGACATCAAGGAAAGATTCTGTTCATACTTGTTTATCTGTTAAAATTAAGATCTTGGAATTTGAGTGGTTCCATTTGTTGGGTTAGTGGCTTGCCCAGCAAGAGTAGGAACTGAAAGGATGAGAAACAAGAAGACCAAGAAAACGAACATTCATTGAGCACATTTTGAGTACTGGGAACTGTGCTAAAAAATGGAGCACTCAATTATACAGTGCTGGGATTATATTACACCAAAAAGTTGTTAACATCACAATAGCACTAGGGTTTAAAACTCCCAGGATGCCACACAAAAGGGCACTTTATCTATTGACGTGTGGAAGAAGCCTGCTCTAATTAAGATCTCATAATTATCAACCCCATCTCATTAGGAGATGCCATTCCAATAAAATTTTACTTTTCATATTTAATAATCTTTATCAAATATTTTTGAAATATTTATATTGTTTTGTTAAATTGAGTACTACTAATACTTTTAATAAAAACTCTATCCAGAACAATGTTTTTTAGTGCTTAGGGCCTCACAATGACAGGACATTTTTTAAGTTAAAAGTACACCGGTATGGGAGGCCGTGGCGGGTGTATCACTTGAGGTCAGAAGTTCGAGACCAGCCTGGGCAAGAGGGAGATCCCCTGACTCCACTAAAAATAGAAAGAAATTAGCCGGACAACTAAAAAATACATATATAAAAAAATTAGCTGGGCATGGTGGGACATACCTGTAGTCCCAGCTACTCAGGAGGCTGAGGCAGAAGGATTGCTTGAGC